>JAVLUX010000048.1:11787500-12387500 GCA_032164185.1 Moxostoma hubbsi
CACATTTCTGTCTTTAGACCCTCCAATAACTGGCCCCATTCACTTCCATTGTAAGTGCCTCACTGAAACCTTCATTTTTGCAGGAGGGACAAATCAAAAAAAAAAATTTTGGTAATCTACATTACACCACAAATGCTGTAGATTGAGCTGAACTTGCTTCCAGCTACTAAGTAAGTGCAATATCCTATTAGGTTTTAAAGAATTTTTTGGGGATGGCTTGTCTCTCTTAACATCCTGGAACATCTCCAACATGAATTAGAAAGCATAATTTTAGTACAGTAATAAGTCTCTCATACATTAAACGTTTCAGAGTAAACTAAATCCTGCTGAGCACAAATGCCCATCCTGATACTTACAGAAACTATAAAACACGCAAAATGTGTGTGCTAGTGTTTTGTAAGTATAGTTCAAAGTTTGCGACTGTTGATGTGTTCTTTTGATCTCACATTTAACCACCTTTCTTATTCCATTCAGTCATTTGTGTGGACGGCAGTTTCAAGTCTCTTCTTTGCTGGTTAATCATTCCTTCGGTACTATCTGTCCGCTCTGGCTTATCTACCTGTGTGTCACTTTATAACTGGCTGTTATCAATCTGTCTAACTCCACATGATCTAGGCAAACCTATCAGCCCCAGAAGCTTTGAATATTGTTGATTAGGTGAGATATGACTGCAGGTTTAGTGCAGGTCACAGTGAGGGGGGTACAAGGGGTGAGTGGCATGTGCAAGAGTAAAGGAAGAGATGCCAGGGTGGTGGTATTGTCCAAACAAAACACTCTTTTCATAAGAAAAAGTGAACATTTAGTGGTAAACCTTACACAGTCTGATCTTGTGAAAGAATGGAAGACTTTAATGGAATATATTTTATGAGGATTGCTCAGGTGGATGACCTGCTGTTGCTTTAAGTGTTTTTTTTTTCTCTCCCTACAATGTCCACTTGTTTTAAGAGTGAATTAGGACAACGAGATTCCTGTAAAGACTTGGGTTAGGGGTATACTTGTTATCTATTTCCTCTGTTGAAAGCTGTAAGATCCTATGACCCTGGTACCTGCTTGCAAATGAGTAGAGTAAGTTGGTAGTCATTATATTATGCATTTGCCTTCATTATAATATTTAAAAGTCTCTCAAAGCACATGGCCAGTCAGTGCCGCTGAAGTTGTGACTTTTCCAATCCTGCCTATTATTGGTGTCCATTAGACAGATTTGAACTGGCGTTTGTTTATTTTTCCTGCTTTGACAGATGTTGAGCATTGGACTGTTGACAATTTATTTTTCTTTTTAAGGTCTTTATTACTACTTTAATTACTGTCTTAGGGCTATTTTTATAAAAAAAAAAAAATACCAGGATGCAGTTTGTTTTTGCATACAAGCGCATACATGTAATTTTTTTTTTTTTACTGATAATACGGCAGTCTAGCTGTAAATATAGCGAATATATAGGCCTATATTAATACTACATTAGACTTAACAACTAGAACATTATTGTAATTATTAGACTATTGTCATTATTGTTACTATTAGCCTATTATATTGCGGCTATGTGTAGCCCATATTTCTTCCACAAATGTTATGGCTTTTAGGGTAAGAGAGAAAGAAAGAAACCTTTTAAAATAATTATCCAGTACGGAAGTTCCACCTAAAAAAAATTTCGACCTCGGAAAAATTTGAAATAACATTAAGTAAGACTAAATCAATTCATACAAAGCTTTTCGTGAATGGTAAAATTGTAAAATGTGAAGGAAATAAAGTATGTAAAATGACGTCGAAGGGAAGGAAACAAAAAACAAATCGAATTTTTTTTTTATAATTATCGCGACCGTTGTAGCAATGTGTGTTAGTTTGTGTTGTGGCAGTCGTAGTTATAAGCAATTAAACAATATTGTTTTTTATATACCACAATTATTTTCGTTATGTCAGACCGACAATGCTTTTATGTTCTATCTATGGTGTTTTTATGTTTTTATTACATGAATTTAGCTCTATCCTCACATACAGATTTCATATTTAGGCGACAGTGCATTAAACAGCGTTTTAGAATATTCATATTATTATTTTATTACTCTTGCAAAATACCCTACGCGTATAAAATGTTATTATAGTCTAACATACTAAGCCAGAAAATTGTTCTTCCAATACTCAATGCTTTAATTCTTACATTTGTTTGGGGTTTTCTTCTTCTGCCTTGAATTCAGCCTTAAATGTGATTTTAAGAGCAAAATTGTAAAATTTTGAAAATCAATAAAGCGCAAAAAAAAAAAAGCTGCGAAAGTATGCATTTTATTCACACGTTGCATTAATTTCCTATAAGCACCTTTTCTTGTTTACACCAGTAAACGAATTAAATAAACACCTGACCCTCCGGTATATGACCACATACCTCCCGGTGATCCCGTACACAGCGCTGCGTGTCTCGTAATGTTCAACTATATTCGTTTTTTTCCTCTCTGTTTCCCGGCGCTTTGAGCTCCACGGTTAGTTTTATTAAACAGCTGTTGTCGCGCAAGTGAACTGGAGGGCAGAGGCGCTGAGACTCGGGCGCGATTCTGATTGGACAAACGAGTGACGCGAGCGTACTGATCACGGCGCTGATTGGTGGAAGCGCTGTTAGTGCGGCGTAAACAAAGCAGCGAGGAGCGGTTTGAACTTCATATCTCTGACATTATCACAGAGCGCGCGCGGAGGAGGGGCTCGCGCAAAGTTCCTGACAGTTCGCGCAGTCCGGTTTAAAGACCCGCTTCATATTGGCTGCAACGACCACCCGAATAGATAGACTCCGCAATCGTTCAATTACTCGCCGGTCCGGATAGAAGTGAGAGTTTTAATTTGCCACATTTCTTTCTGCGTTTTCCAGCAGGAAATTAGATTCTATAGCCTACGAGCTGCGTTTAAAATGTGAAATTAGTTGTTACATTTGCGGCTACACGTGGCGCGTCCGCGCTTGTAAACAAAACTAATAAAAGAAGCGCAGTCAAATTCAACCCGTTTAGTAGACCCACACACGCAGGATTTCTTTCGGACGCCAGGACGGTGTTTCGAAGTGTGTCTGGTGTTCCTCTTGCGCGCAGGCGGACCGCCGGACGGAGCGGCGCGTGCTCATCATCGGCTCAGTAGAGCTGTCATGCTGCCTAAAGTCGAGTCAGAATCTCTGGGACTCGCTCGATCGCATGGGGAACAGGGGCATATGCCTGGAAACATGCAAGGTAAGGGATATAGCCTACAATGGCTTTACATGTCACACTATCATTTATGCGTATAATTGCACGAGGCCAAATTAAGCTTCAGTTTTGCTGCAAGGGGGGGCAGTTGCTCAGTTGTTAGATATTTTGTTGAAGAACATGCATAACTTGCCATGCAACAAATAGCCTATAACTTGCACTCACTCTGATTGTAAATTCTTAACTCGTCTGTCTCTGAAATTTAGCCCATTAAATATATAAGAAATGACCAAAAACCTATATTTAAACAAAACAAACGTTTAGCATTCCAGTGAAATATATAGTTTTGCTTGCAATAGAGACCTGCCTCGAGCTAAATTAAGAAACAGCGTCAAATGTAGGCTGGTGACTAAGCCTACACTTTGATCTTCAAATGATTGGGTGAACTGTTCTAATATAACTCAACATGATCTCGAATCACCTGCCAATTAATTTGGTCCTATATAAGACAGAGGGGAGGAACGAGACCTTTACAAAACGAAACCATAATAATGACTATGACAGAGCTCAGCTTACTAAACATAAATCTGCAACTAGTCCAAAATATCACTCATTAGTTAAATGGCAAAACGTCATATGTTGACCAGAATTCATGCTCACGCAGCCAGCTTATATGCTTATGCTCTATTATTATGATTTGGGAATATATTAAAATGAAAAGTGAGAAAGACAGTGAATGCGAGACAGAAAGAGAGAGAGAAAGAGCTAGAGAGAGAATGTATGCATGCATTTGCAGAAGTGTAAGAGACATTGAGGAAACTTCAGCTTTTTAAATTCAAAATTCAAATGATAAAATTCTATGTTTTATGCTTCTTGATCACACGTCACAAAACAAAAAACGGTTATATGGGTCTAAAACTATTTATTTTTTCCTAAATCAAGGAACTTTCAGGCACATTTTAAATAATAATAATAATAATAAAACATATAATTTTAATTAATTAAACCGAATAGAGAATTATGACAATGGAGATGCGGAATTGTTGCGCATGTGTTTAAGGCAATTGTGCAAAATTATTTAAAAGCACTTGTTGCTTTCCGATAAAGACACTCGGGTAAAGAACAAAAAAAAAAAAAAAAAACACATCGAAACAGCACAAATAAATCATGCACTCCTGACTATATTAGAAAAATAAGGAAAATTAATAAACGAAAATCTGAATGCATTCTGTTTTAGGCTTTTCTGTTTTAAAAATAACTTCCCGTATGGTTTATTTTTTAAGCTGCCACAAACTGCATCACCATATGCTTAATGATAATGAATAAGATTAAAACTAAATAATTGCAATTAATAGATATAAACTATTTTTAAATCCTTTGGAGAGAAGAAAATAGTCTCAGAGATTTATATAAAAAAAAAAACACGATACAGTATTTATTTTATTTTGGTAGCGCACAAAGTGCTCCATATTTAAATGTTGTTTTGCTTTTATTCGCCTCGTGGCTAAACATTCCGCTCCAGCGCGAGACAGCAGCATCTCTCGCGCTCCCACACCAATTTATGAGCCATCATGAATATTAACCAGATCGAAACTGAAGTTTTGCTGTGTCTGCGAGACTGCGACCATGCATCCTCCACACCCAACACCAAGCTTCGGCTATTTCCCAGGGACACTCGCTTTCCTCCAAACAGCATATGTACACTTTTATAAAATTCACTCTTAAGGCTACGATTTAAGAAAGCATAAAAATGGTGCAGTCCTGATTCCTCTATTTTTATTACAGACTTGTTTGACAAACTGCCAGATACATGTAGAAAGTCGGAAAAACGGTTCAAATAACAAATGAGCACACTAAGTCAGTTTTGCTAATTAAAATGAGTTAGTACCGAGTAATAGTCATGAGGATATGTACCTAATTTGTAGTTATTTTGTAATTACATGTTATTAATGTCATAACTTAGTAATAAATTATAATAACCCATCATGTGTATAAAAGACACTGCAAAACTAAAATTTTGATTGTGATTTTCAGCCCCCCAGTTTAAAATGATGGACTACTCCTATGATGAAGACTTGGATGAAATGTGTCCAGTGTGCGGAGACAAGGTGTCCGGGTATCACTACGGGTTACTGACCTGCGAGAGTTGCAAGGTGTGTAAAATCATCAACACCTAACCTATGCCATTTATTTATTCAAATTGGCTTGCCAGAGTGTATTGCCAAATAGTAATTTTGTTTTATGACTGGCTGCATATTTACTAGAAGAAATATCAAGATTGGATGGGATTAGTTTTGTTATTGTGCAATTGAAATCTGTTTGTTTTCGGATGCCGCCAGATATTTGGAGATCAGACACACATGAACTCTGAGAGGTCAGAAACTGCATGGACAGTTTGGCAAATTTAGCTTCTTTGTCTCACACACATGCATACACACTGATTCACATGCAGCCCACACCCCCCCCCCCCCCCCCCCCCACCCCCACACCCCTTTCTTTTTTGACAGATCTCAACTGCAAACATCATGAGTTAATTAATTGCAATGTAAAACCGTGTCTTTGAAAGTTTTGATAGTGCACTGAAATATGCCAAATTTAAACCATGTTAGCAATTTTTTTGCGATGCACCTGTATGTTCTGCCTAGATTACCATATTTTGATTCAGAATATTTTGTGACTGATTTCACTGTTTTTGCATCGTAGGTAACCGATACTGCTTGCTCCTTACATATTTCATTTCAAATTTGACTTGTTCTAATGATACAGGCTACATTCAAGGTTACGCACTACATGAACTCCCTGCACCGTTACGGGCATGTGTGTATGTGTGTGTGTAAGTGTGTGCTTTAGTGGAGTTCTGTGCAATATTGATCCTTTTTAGTTTTAAATGGGGCAGAATCTCAGCGGTGTTGATCAGAATAAGTTAATACCGTTCCATGTTTGATTCTCTCCTGCCCTGAAAATGAATTCAGAACTGTTGCAGGTGGAATCATGGAATCCTGCTGCTGTAAATTATGGATGTCATTTAATGGATTTTTTCAGTTGCTGTTTTTGGTTCTACGGTATAAATAATGGGATCAGAGGCTGGAAGTTCAACAGGATTTTGTTTTAAAGAAATGTAGATATTTGATACTTTGTTTGGAGGTTCTACTAAAACAAAAAGTAAATAATACATATAATGTTGTCAGTACTGTGTTAAAGCAGTTGCTGCAAATGCAAACTGATGAAACCTTTCAGTGGAAATGATACAAATTACGACTTTCCTTTTGAAAGATCTTGTGGTGAATGTTTTTAAATAGTCAACGCTGAAATCAAAAAGCTTTGATGGAAAGCACAGCCTCTGGTTATAATTACTCTGAGCAGAGCTCATGGAAACATGTCAAATATGCTGTATGTCATGGAGCTAAATGTTGCTGAAATTCATCTTAATATTAAAGACGATATCAAGTGAGTCACTCAATGTGAAAGTAGGTCGAAATTGTCATTTTGTCCAACTAAACTCTCTGTTTAGTCGATCATGCACATTTCGGAATCTGTTTGCGATTTTCTTTCCAACCTCGGCCTGTATTTCTGTTTGTTCATGTTAGTGTGCGTGTGGGTGCTCATGTCAGTTTCTGTGTGGGTGAGTGTTTGTGTGTTTGTGTGTGTGTGTGTTTGTGTTTCTACAAGTGAGTGTTGACTGCTGAGGGAGCAATTCTCTGCCCGTGGCTCTACTTTTATACTTGTCTACATGTGTGGCTGTGTGTAACACCTCTTTTTTTCAGTGAATGGATATGAGCGTTCGTGTCCATGTGTATGTGTGTGTCTGTGGTTGAATAGCACATTAACAAACAGCGGAGGTCAAAAGTTTGACATCTTCATTCACCTTACTCCGCAGGGCTTCTTCAAGCGTACGGTGCAAAACAACAAGCGCTACACATGTATAGAGAACCAGAGCTGTCAAATAGACAAGACCCAGAGGAAACGCTGTCCCTACTGCCGCTTTCAGAAGTGCCTGACTGTCGGCATGAAACTGGAGGGTAAGAAATCTTCTCAATGACTCTGTTAAAGTGAAAGTTCACTCAAAAAAAGAATTGAAATGATAGAATTTTCATATTTAGGGGGAACTATCCCTTTGAGATCTCAGTTTCTCAGCATTTCTAACTCGAAAAACACAGCTTTAGCTCTTTAACTGTCTAAGAATTCTACACAGTTCTTTGGGGTCCTTTCCTCTCAGTATGTAGATATACAGCTCCAATGACTATTAATTGTTTAATTGCTGGAGGGCAGAATTTTGAGCACTGTAGTTTTATAGCTAGCTGGCTTTGATTTGCTTGCGCATGTTACCAACATGATACAAGGCCCTCCAGCGCCCTGTCAGACCATCCAAAGAAATGAGCGCTCGCTAATGCTCCCCGCAGGCTCATTTTGATAGTGAAGGAAAGCTGCAGAAATGGAAATTGGTAGCAAAAAATTGTGTTTTGAGTACAAACCACACTTGTATGTTTTATTTGTACTGCTCAAATCTGAATTAAAGATAACAAAACTTTAAATACACTGAAAAAAATGATTCGTTGAATTTATTAAAACATTTTAAGGTAAGTGGTTGCACGAAATGTAATTATCTAAATTTAGATAAATATATTTAGTCAAACTTGTCAATTGTTTTTAGTTGCATTAGCTCAATTAAATTGAGTTGATTTGAGTATATTAAATTCAGTGATTCCACCCTCATTTAATCATGTTAATTCTAATCAAATTATGTACACATATGTAATAAACATTTATGGTAAATTATCCAACTTAATGTACTAGTTACAGTGGTATTTAATTAACAGTATGAGAGGCCATTTCAAATAAACACATAAATGACACAATAAAATAACTTTAACAACTTTATTGTCATGTAGTGAACAACAATCAGCTTTGTTGGTAAAAATGTTCCATTATCTGTAGAAATGTTAAAACTCATCTTAAAAGGCAAATTTTACAGACTTGAAAACTTCCATTGTTACAATTGGCTGCATAACACTTTTTTGGGCATCATTAAAACAACAGTGCTTAAACTGCAAGTGTCTTCAAATGTAGTGGTGAACAACATGTCCAAAAAGAATCACCTTTGTGTGTAATAAAACTCCATCCAGGATATGTGGAAATTTTAAAACAATTTTATAGGCTATTGTTAAGATTACAAGTAACCAGCCACAATACAATTTTATAATGCAACAGTTAAAGTGCTGACATTTCAAGTAACAAATTGCACATTTGTATTAAAAAAAAAAAAAGATACATTCAAAATAATAATAATAAAAAATCTAATCTATCAAAAACAGATATTTATATGGTAATTATAAAAGTGCTTGAACTATAACCATACAGTTCTTGAAAAGAAAATGTGCAATGTTCCAGGTTGTGACAATCATCTGGACTGAATTCTCAATATGAGCAATAACATCTGTGCCTGTAGCAAAACTACTGCCTTACACTTATTTTGTTTTTCAATCCTTGGACTTTAGAGGAGAGCCTTTCAGAATCCATTTGCATAAGGACTTCCTCTATGAATTCATAGAAGTATTTGAGCTCTTTTGGGTATGCAAAATTAAGCACATAGATTGCACCCAGCATCACTGCACAAGGCTTGTGCTACAGATCTGATGTGCTCCAAAGTGATGACCCCATCAACAACAATTCCAATGTTCTCACAGTGTCCTAGATCACCGCCTTCCTTTCAGATGACAAATGACCATGGTGGTGTTTGCCAGGTCTTTCAAGACATCATCTCCTTGGATATCCTATATTTAAAAGAAACTGTTATTAGACATAGTTTTTTTGGTAATTGGCTGATGATTTTAAATTGATAAGCTATAAAACATTGTATTGTGGTTCCCATTATTTGCTTACAAAATTCCTTTTTTTCCCCTCTTTTTTGGGACGAGGTGTCTCCAACAAAGAGATGTCACAAGGAAAGATCTCCCCTAAGGATGCAAATTTTGACAAATTCTTGTTACCGATGTAAGGGTCCCTCTGTGGACTGGGCTGCACTGCTGAAAGAGCAGTGAGGGTCAAACAGTATCTCTTTTAGCATTATCTTTAGCATATGAGTTATTTAATCTTGCAAATATTTTTTTTATTTTTTTACAATTTTGTTTTCCTTTGGTCTTCAATACAGAACAGGCTACAAGATAGCTCGGATCAAAAAAATATTTTCAGATAATCCACTGACGTACACAAACATTGCCTTTAAAAGGAATTTTCTTCCCCCAAATTAAAATGATGTCATCATTTACTCACCCTCATGTCTTTCCAAACATGTATGACTTGTTCATCTTTGGCACATAAATGAAGATATTTGAAGAAAGTTGTCAGCTGTTTGTGTTCATACAATCAAGGGTAATTGGAACAAAACTTTGATGCTCCAAAAAAAGATACAAAGGCATCGTCAGTGTAATCCACGTGACTTGTGTGGCTTAATCAAATTCTTCTTAGGTGATTCAATTCCATTGTTTTTTATCACACCCAAAGAATCAAACCACCCAAGAAGAATTTGATTAAACCACATTAGTGACACGGATTACATTGACGATGCCTTTATATCTTTTTGTAGCGTCAAACTGTTGGTCACCATTCACCTTCATTGAACGGAAACAAATGGCAGACAACTTTCTTCAAATATCTTCATTTGTGTTTGGAAGAACACATACGGTTTGGAATAATGTGAGGATGAGTAAATGACAGAATTTTTAATTTTAGGTGGACTTTAAGATACACAGTTCATACAGACTCACCACGTACTCTAGGCATCCCTCATCCTCACCAAGGTAGATGCAAAGAGCTTTGATGATAGCTTCTCTCTTAAGATGGACATTACTTGTCTGTAAATATTACAAATTTGAGTATTACTTTACCTTCAAGCATATAATCCATACACGGTGCTGGTATAAGGAAAATTTGAAAGAACTCACTAATTATCAACTATCTTAAGTTTAAATTTGACATCACTGCGTTGATTAATGGTGCCTTTTGAAAAAATTATAATAATAAATGATACTCAGCACAAGTATACAAACCTCCTGTAAAGCCCTGAAATATTTGTCCATTTTCTGTCCAGAAACACCTTTTTCTGGAGGACAGCAGTGAGTTATGGAAGATATTTGTCCAATTGTCCCATAAAGGGATTTTCAAGGGGGATGGTAGTAATGCACCTGAATTCAGCACCAATCTATTACACATAGATGTATAGATATAGACAAAGACAGCGATAACACATTGTGGTCAGTCACCTTTCTCTTAACTCTCTTCTTATAACAAGGATTTTTCTGCTCACAGAAAGAACATAAATCACAAGACAATTAAAACACAGTCTCAGGTTGCTTAGAGGTATTAGTGCTATTCGTAGACAAATGTGCCAAAAGTTAATTCCAAGTTTTGAAAACACAAGGGCAGCCAGGATGAATACATTTAAAGCAAATTCACCATGCTTAAGTTTGTGTTAGTGTTTGAGAATTTCTGATTGCCTTATCACTTGAATGCCACAATCTTTACATTGATACATTGAACTGACAAACACAAAATACAGACAAAAAAAAAACACAAGATTGCGAATTAATAGATGTTACAGAACCAAAAATGAGCATCTAGATCTTACTTAAACGTAAAGAAGTTACTCTGTAAGTGATCACGTGTGTGAAAAACAAACAAGCATATCGATTACTTTTTAACATATGTAACTGTAAAGTATCTTTACCTAAAGCTTAGGATCCACCAACATGTGCCTGTTCTACCCTAAGAGAAAGAGAGAACACAGTAAGTGAGCACACAATGTTCATTATTGTTAGTTTGAGATAAAATCTAGTGAAAAGAGGGGATCTTTTTGCAGTAAAGCAGTTTTCTTTAATGCCCGTAAATGACAGAATCCCTATTGTGAACTTTTTTGTCACTGAAAAGATTAAAAAATCCCAACACTATATTATGAACTTTACCGATGTGAAAAAAGTGTAAATTCGCCAAATAGTTAAAATATATACATTACACACACACACGCGCGTTGACTTACAAAGTACAGTATTGCATGATCATGCATACTCGCAACACAAGTCTTACAAGTGTTTCGGTAACATTCAAACCGTAACGGTTGTCTTAATGTGCTAGAATACAAGCAACTTCACGTGCAATGTTCACTACTGCAAAAAACTTAACCTACAACGTGAATGCTTTAACGTTTAGCTAAATATAGTATACGCAATACCCACAATTTTTTTTAATCAGTCAACAGACCGTTTCTTGTAATGAACGGTACTGCATAATATGACATATATCTTACTTACCGTGCAAATCGACGGAATAATAAAACTCCTGGACTGGAGGGAAAATGTCTTCCATTCGCACGGCGTGGTACTGGAAATTCCCCTCTGGCGCCAAGGAAACTGCGCATGTGTCATATGTGTCACGCATGCGCAGAGAGGACCACAAATTAAACCGCCTTATTTTTTTCTAACTTACTTTAATTAATTCACATAGCTTGGTTCAATACACATGTGATATGTATAAAAACGAATAATTTTTTTTTATTAAATTTGAAAACTAAATTTAAATTAATTAAATGAGCAAAATGTAATAATGTTGAATTTAATTATGGCCAAAATAAAAAATTAAAATTTGGTGGGGGGGCTGCATATATTTATGTCCTAAGTTCTATAAGAGTGTGCTAAAAATTCCAGTTAACACATTGTAAATGTAAAAATTTGGAATGGTTACCTTAGGATCCTTAGGTTATTTCTACCTAATCTACTTCCATTGGTTTAAATTCCATCGAAACTTTTAGGTTACCTGACCAAACATTTATAGAATTCAGGCTCAAAACAGATATGCTTTATGCAAATATGAAGTTGTGATTGCTTCCTAAACAGATGGCTTGTGTCAAATCTTACTTTATGCATTATCAGAAGCTTACAGCAAATAGATCTGAAAGCAATACTGGGCATTACTGAATGATTAGCAAAACAACACATCCATATCAGTGTGACACAGACAAGTGCCCTTCTATGTCTCCATGGAAGCTCCATTATCAATACAGATAAGAGAAGGCTGTTGTTTTACATTTTTCGAAAAAAGCATGGGCGAGCTATCTTACGTGTTATGTCTTCTGAGGAAGGCCTTTAATTGTCTTTCTTATATTTATTTGTAGCTCAGACAGTTACAGATTAAGAAAGATAATCTTTTTTTTTTTTTTTTACATTTAGGGTTAGGTTAGTGTAATCAGTGTCTTTGCGGATGGAGCCGAGGAAGTGAAATAGACTTGCCTGTGCATTTAGTCATTCCATACGTGTACAATGTTGTGCACAGTGGAGCGTAAAATACTTTCGATTTCATTAAGTGTCTGTTATCCATATTAAGGACCTTGATGAATCAAAGGATCTGGCAAGGCTTTACAATGGATATTCAAAACGTCCGCCACACTTTGCATAGTGCACTTTGTCATTTTTGGGGGCGAATGCTCGTTCACCGTCTCAGCTTCCAGCCACTGGCAGCGGCAGCAGCTAGCTGTCCCATTACTTATGCATAGGCATCATAGCTATTCATGTGTGCACGTGGCACGGTGCGCCTTCAGAGTAGAGCTCCAACGGACATGACAAACTGTGTGTCAAGAGCCAGCCAGGGGAGGCATTCATATGCCGGTGATAGGACAGGGATTCTCGCCCAAGCAACGCTTAATATTCCTGTATATTAAACACACATAAATCAGACAGTAAGAAGTGCTTGAATCTGCGCTACGCTGCCTGGGCGGGCTTCATCTGTGAAGATACAGAGCATGCACAAACAAACGCAACACCAATAGACTCTCAGTTCAAGTAAATTTGATCAGGCAACTACTTTTATTACCAAGGCAATTGCTTTCTGTGAGCCGTTTGAGTAACACAAATTGGTTTTATATACAACTCACACACACATAGGCACAATGAATGTAGAGGCTACAAAGGCATGGACTTAAATCACAAACAAACAGACCTAAAGACAAATGGATGCATTCCAGTTGACATGGAAATTCAAGTTGTTAAAGCAGGATGATTAATCGAAAACTATTTTAAACGTTTTATCCCCCAAATTCCTCCTTAATTGCAGTGTTTATGAAATAGAATATTTGTAACTTAAAAAGTCCATTCATAGGACCATTTAAAATGAACTATTGAAGATAAAAGGTGATTCAAAATGGTGAAAAAATTGCAGGGAAGAAGTCCACCTGGTCTCATAAAATAATGATATTATTGATGCTCATTAGTAGATACACCACAACTTGAATTGGGTGTGTCCAGAATTGGGATACATACAAAATGTGCAGTGTTGGGCCCCAGGAACAGGGTTGGGAACCACTGCGATAGAGCGTTCAAACATCATCCGTTTGAGAGAAAATATAACTTTGGACATTTCACCTGGGAGCTGTAGCGATACAGAACCATGTAATATAATTGTTCAAAAATGTCACCACAGTCATGTAATTTTCATGAGATCAGGCTCAAAAAATGTGACACTTTACATTACTCACATAAAGCGTGTTAATTTGGACCTAAAATGTTAATAGATATTGGACATTGTTTTTCAATAACCCATATAAAGATGGTTATAACAGCCATAGCTATATGAAAGAAAATTCACTAAACCCCTTCTGTCTTATACCATAAAATCCTATGACATGCATGTAAATAGACTTGTTTAATAAGATGCTGTGAGAAAAAAATATCAGATGGAAAAAAGTGGGGGGATGGTGGCAGACTGAATAAGCGTGCATGTGTGTGGATGGGGGGTAAGGGCATGCATTCATGATGTGAGTCTCAGGTCTACATCTAATTGTGATTTCCCAAAAGGGCCTACTATTAGTTTCAAGCTCATTAATTACCCTGTTGCTCAGGAATCATTAATAGTTAAACTTACCACTGTTTTTTTTAACAACCAGAAAAATATCTCACCCCAAAGTTGCTTTGGGAACATCCTTTGCTTGGATGGTACAAGAGCTGTCAGCAAGATCGCTGTGGTAACACTTGGCTCTCTTTCTCGTTGGATCAATCAGATCACACATGTGTGACAACCACACACACAAACACCGCTGTGACAAAGACCATTAAAATCACTCCCAAGGCAGCTGTTGGACCCGGCCTTTTCTTTTAATTGTTTTATTTCTTCTTGAGATATTAAAGGGCCTAACAAGCATGCTCACACTGGTCAAATCCCCATCTGAGAGTGTGTATATGTCTGCAAATGTGTGTTCACATATGTTAGTGTGTGTTTAACACGCTGCTGGAACCTCCAGCCATCCACCTGCCGACAACGTGGAGCATAGAGAAAAATAATTAAGCATAAATAATTAACATGGGATCCAGCAGTCTAAAGTAAAGTCTACTGCCCTGTGGCATGGATCAGAGCTGCTGATCCACACGGGCAATGGAGCGCTCTTCGTATATTTGCCATAATGATTATGCCGTCCACTTGACTTTGTCTCGTTTCGGTTTAATATTGAATCATTAGTGGTGTCTCTCTCCAAATTGTGTCCTCTGGCTTGATTATGCTGAGCTTGCTCTAGGTCTAAGCTTTGAAAAGATGGGTCATATGGGTAGCAATACATATTAACACCACAGATTGTAAAATTCACACATAAAAATTACACTGATTACAGTGGCAAATAAGTAACCACTTTATAAAAGTGTATGACAGGCTAAAGCTCCATAATCAGACTGATCTCACTGCAAAGATTTTTCAACTGAAATCGGTCCGTGCTTACCGAAATTTGAAACACTGCCCCCAGTGGCCAAAGCTTTGTTGAACGTATGGGCATGTTTGAGCTCCAGTTTCCATGTGAATTGACCACAGAGTGGCACCAAAAATGAGCTCCAACAGCGAGTTGTATTTGTAATTGGTCCTGCCTGACCTGCTCAGAGTGGGATTCGAAACAGTGTCAGCTGACATGTGAGGCAGGCACGCTAACAAAGAGGCTAAATGCTACAGCCTCTAACGTCAGTCACTAGAGAACCTCTTGAGTAAAGGGGATTGAAGTTAAGACATATCACACAGCTATCACATTCCAACTGGCTTTCGTTACATATATTTTGTGTGATGTAACAGTCAACATTAATGCATTTTTTATCAACCATATGCCCTAAACCAAATCCCAACCCTAAACCTAACCGTCAGTATAGTAGTCTCTGATTACCTGATTTTCATAGCACGAGAACCTTTGTCTCTGAAGCCCATTTAATAAGTTACGCCACAGGAAATGGTAATATCATTTGACTTGATGCAAAAATGGCAGATGATGACCAGAGATGGCACTTGTCAGTAATTCAGCAGAATAGGGTCGATATCATGGTATCAGAACATTCATTAGCAACATGTAGTCTTCCTGTGTGATTATGTTGGTGTGATAAGGAATCGTTTCTCTGCTGCGGTTGAGATTAAATCAGACCCTAACTTCAAAAACCTCTTGTGCTGAGCTATTTTTTGTTGCTTTTTAATTTGAAGGAGCTGTAAGGAATTTTATCAATTTCCTAACTTCTGCTATTTTGCTAACTTCAACAACACAACCTCTCTCCAAAAACACCACCCTCCAAAGACATGTCAAAATTGACAACCAGAAAATGTTTTTGATTGGCTAGTTTTCCAACTGCCTTAAAAAGAGCAAGTTGGCCCCCTGAGATTTGATGCAATTTCTCAGGACACCTAATTTAATGATACCTGTAAGTTATAAGAACATTTTATACATGGTGGTCTAAGAAAATCTCTCAAAGCACATTTTTATTATTTGGTTTGTAAGAAAGAGAATTTTGTGCTTTACTCATGCATTAACATCCAACTCATCCTTGTGTTTTGGCTTTCATAAGCTGTGAGGGCCGATCGAATGAGAGGAGGTCGGAACAAGTTTGGCCCCATGTACAAACGAGACCGGGCACTCAAGCAACAGAAGAAAGCCTTGATCCGGGCCAACGGACTCAAGCTAGAAGCCATGACACAAGCCATGCAGACAGTCCCAGCAGACCTCACTATTACCTCCGCCATTCAGAACATCCATTCAGCCTCCAAGGGGCTTCCACTGAGCCACCATCACCACCACCACCACCACAGCTCCTCCAGTGCAGGGCTGCCACCTGCAGACTTTGATCGTAGCCCCTTCGTAACCTCCCCGGTCAGCATGGCCATGCCACCGCATGCCGGTGGCTTGCAAGGCTACCAGGCATACGGCCACTTCCAGAGCCGCACCATCAAGTCAGAGTACCCTGACCCCTACACAAGTTCACCAGAGTCCCTCATGGGCTACCCGTACATAGAGGCCTATGCTGGTGGATCACCTCCCACTTTCCCCCACTTGGTGGTAGAGCTGCTCAAATGCGAACCGGACGAACCCCAAGTGCAAGCAAAGATCCTAGCGTACCTGCAGCAGGAACAGGCCAGTCGAGGCAAGCATGAAAAACTCAACACCTTTGGCCTCATGTGCAAGATGGCAGACCAGACACTGTTCTCCATCGTAGAATGGGCAAGGAGCAGCATCTTCTTCCGAGAACTAAAGGTATGTGAAACTTATGGTGGCCCAATGCCTTATAATTCACACCAAGCTTTTGTCATATGATCTAAGAATGTTTTCACACTACACTGCAAAAAAATAAAAAATTCTTACTCAGTATTTTTGTACTGTTTTCCAGTAAAAATATCTAAACATTAATTCTTCACACAAGATACATTTACCCAAGAAGCAAAATATTACAATATACTGTGTTTTACCAACAGTGTAAGAATGATAGTCACTTAAAGGTGCTGTTAGTGATTTTTTTTCATGGAAAAGTGTGCAAAAAATGTTCCTACACCCTTAAAGATATTCATGTAAGAAGTGTCTCAGTGACAGCTGTAGACTTTGTAAACAGCAAACAAAAATGTATCCGCGGACCGCATTTACTCATAATTTTGCTCGTTCTCAGAGTGTTGTATCTGAAGCGGATAATTGAGGCTGTAATTCATAATGTTTGTCGAGATGATGCCGCTATTGAGCCACTGTTGAATTTGACAGATACAAGAACAAACAGTGTTGCTCTTTTGCTCGGTTTAGGTCTCAAAATTATCTTTTGAGGGTGGGGTTTTGGAATGAAGGGGTGTGGATAATTCAACAGTTCAGTCACTTGAAAGCTTCAGAATGCGAAAATCACTTACAGCACCTTTAAGTCTTTTTTTATTTCTTTGGGGGGATTTTCTCCCCTTTTTCTCCCCAATTTGGAATGCCCAATTCCCAATGTGTCTAAGTCCTTGTGGTGGCATCTTATCACGTGGCTTGTTGAGCGTGTTACTGCGGAGACATAGCGCGTGTGGAAGCTTTATGCCATTCTCATTCCCTCTGAAAGCGAAACACATTATTATATAGGTTACCCCATGTGACTCTACCCTCCCTAGCAGCTCAGCCAATTTGGTTGCTTAAGAGACCTGGCTGAAGTCACTCAGCACACCCTGGATTCGAACTCGCAACACCAGGGGTGGTAGTCAGCATCTTTAATCGCTGAGCTACCCAGGCCCCCACACCTTTAAATGTTATTATTTTCCACAATTTTGTTTCTCAAGTAGATTCATCTGATTTTAAGGATGTTTAGATATTTTCACTGGAAAACAAGACAAAAATACTGATTCTGTTTAATGCCAGATTTTGGTTTTGTTTGGTTAGGAAAGCGGTTTTTTGAACTTGGGTTCAAATCAAGCAATCGAATCAAGAGAGAGAACAGCTGAGTTTATGAACATTTTATTAAGTTGGGTCTGCATAGTGTTGTGCATGTGTTCCCAAGATTCAGATTAACCTCAACATAAGTTTTTAAGTAAAAAATTGCAGTAGTTCAGTGAGAATATGGTTCTTATCTAGCTTGAAATAAGAACATGCTGGTTAAGTTTTACTTTTTTTATGTTTAGCTTAACTCACTTGGAACCATCAGTATAAGCAGTAATGTGCAACCCAACATTACACTCTTTGGGCTATTAAAATGAATGAAATGTTCCTCCTTGACTGGACATCTAATTACTTAACAGGTTTCCATAAATAATGGCTCAATGTCAAGGCTATTTGTGAAGACTATTTGTGATGGCCTGTAAAATAAATTGTGCATATTGTGTATTTGGTATTGTGCATATTGTGTATTCAGATGATTTATTGATATGCAGTGATCTATAATTAACAGTTTACTACACTAGGCATGTCAGGTTTCTTATATTTTTTATTTTCAGTTGTTTTAACCTTTTTTTCACAATACATACTTTATCTACCTGACAGAAATATTGATGGGATTGAGAAGACTGGGGTTTTTACTAACTCGTGCATATCTGCGTTCATGAAAGATCTTGGTCGTGAGCATGCTCTATTTTACCTCCCCATGACGTTTTGATATGCGACTGGGATATCCAACAGCACTAGTTTCAAATCATTATTTTTGTGCTCACAGAACCACTGGCATATTATTGTTTTCTCCTTATTGCATTCAATACCTCATGAGACATATAGAATTCATACTGAGGATTGTACAGTTTTTTTTGTGTGAAATACATTTAGCGACTTTTACTCAATACTCAACTTTTATTTTATTTTTTTTACTTATATTGGAAATACTATAGTACTACTCATTCAAAGGTCTGATTCTTGTGATTGAATGTACATCTGCTTTGAACGTTTTAATACTGGGATGTGTTTGAAGCCAAAGTAAAGAGTCACTAATCTCTGTAACTTCATTAGCACCTATTGTGATTTTGCAGCAATCATTGTTGACTAAGAAAAAAAGCAGAAAAAAATACTTACAGAATAGCCGATCAGGGGAAAATAAATTTCGTCATAACTTTCAGAGAACAATAGGCCGAAGTGTTTTTGCTGTCAACCGTTTTCAGACAGATGCATTTGTTTTCATATGCCTTTATCCCCAGGTGTCTTTTGCCTCTTCTCAATTGGGTGTCACTTTTTCTTTAGACAGTATTGTTTTTAAAAAAGAAAAACAAAATCTGATACAAACCAGGGGCAATTTTGTAGACATGTGGGTGGCTTTGTACGCCACATTTGCAGCTGCAAGACGCTTCATATTTGTGGTAAAAAATGAATAAATTATTATGTTTTAATGCTTTTGATATAAAGTCGAATGGTTACGCTCTTACCTGTACTCTTACCTATAGAGCTTTACTATTCATTGTCACGCTCTTTAGCTCAAGCATTCTATTCCCACTTTAGCATGGAATAGCATTTGTGTATGGCTAATTGCTGTCTGTATTACCTCTAATTGTGTTTGCACTTCTCATTTTGCTGTGGTGGGGTAGCTTACCCTTGATGTTATGACTACTTTCTCGCCCTGACTAATTGTTTTTCCACAATAGTTGTTAAAAGAGACAAGGGCGTAGCTGTCAAATTGACATTAGCATACATAGCATGGCAGTGAGGTTGTAATTAGCGAAGCTCTCATGTGTCATGCTAAATCGTGCAGAGCACTAACTAAACAAAAAGGTAGCACTAGAAACTCTGAACCCACTCCTGACTCTCATTAGTGAACAATTATACAGTCATTGTTATCTACAGAACTTTGTGATGTTGATGGAGGTTTATCCCATATAGCCTAACGTTGTGGTTTTAACAAGCTTCATCAGTTAAGAGCTCAGATAAAGAAGGAATATCTGGACAAGTGCCAATATATTTGGATTTAACGTAAACGATATGCAGTAAATACACACTTTGAATAGACACGCCTAAAATTCATTCATATTTCCTTTATTAAATAAAGATTGCATATTATATCGAAAGCAGTTTAGAGCTATTCATTCACATGAACAGTGGGGTTCAAAATGCCACATTGAATATATGGGATTCAAAATCTTATTTAAACCTGGATTTAAACTGAAAGAAAGTTTTAGAATCTTGAAAAAAAAATAAAACAAAGTTTAAAATATTTTAGATTATGCACTATTTATTGGTCACTATTTAACTAAGCAAATTTGAGACACTGGTCATGCACAAATGGTCAGATTTACTAAAAAAATGTGTATTCAATTAGAAAATGCCAAGCAGAAGAATGTCTTTTGGACACCAGTGTATGTAAAAAGTGTGGATTTGTCACTACGTGTTACAGATCAACATGCTGATAATTAAACATCTTCAGATGCATAAGCGATGCTACGGTAGCAGTTGTTTTTGTTTATACAGGGGTAAAGATTTCTGCACCTGTGTTTACATCAGTCGCAACTTGCACATAATATGTTAGCATGTATGTGTGCATGTTGCATTTGTAGCACAAACACGGTCAGAGGTTGAATAGACAGTCACACACCTGCCTGTAGAGAGGTCACATGAATTATACAATATCCAACCATTTAGGCTGGGAAAAATCTGTTTGCCAATATGCTCCTAGCTGGCTAATGACAGAGTTGTTGGTAGCATATAATAAACACAGGATATACAAGTGAATATAAGGCTTGTCTAAGAGGGTGGTGAGTCACACTATAAATATATCTACATTTACAGCACTATTATTAGCTTTGTAAGAACAAAAGAATTTCTCTAGTTATACAGCCAGGTGCGACCGTCTGCCAAGTGTTTAAAGATTTAGTTTCCATAAGTTAGACGTCGGTTACACCTCTCATAAATATTTGGTCATGATGGGATCTCTGAAGAGAGCTCACTATTGTATTCATACAAATGAAAAAGGAACATTCTGATGGCTATTTCTCACACTTGGGTAAGGGCGAAGCAGTAAAAGTTAAGAACAGAGAATGAGGGCGAAGAATTTATTCCGTAGCCTAGCTACCAACTAACCACAGTCTTGATATATTTCATGGCAAGAAGAGCAAGGTCAACATGAGTTATTTTAAGTGGCTTTCATAAAAAATAAAAAAAATAAATAAAAAAAAAGAAATGCCAGAATTCACAGGTGAAAACATTATTTTACAGGGTTTTTTTACTATTCAATTAAGCTTTAATACTGTACTTTCTGTAAAATAAACACCTCAGAGAGAGTTCGCAAATAAAATCATTGTTGTATAGAAGCTAACTCATACCATTATAACACACGATATATGCGATCGATGCAAGCTTCCCAGTGTTTGCATGGACAATATGAGCTGGTATGGTCCTGGTGTGTGCGCCGCTCTTCCCCTGGCTCTGACGCTAGCTGCCCGGCCCATCTTGTGGAGAGTGATTCACGTCCATAGAGTGCTCACCATTTCATTGTAAACCGCAAGCCATTGTTTAAAGGATAGGATGCGTGCACTTAGCTTTCCTCTTCACATAATAGCAATAAAACACACAGATTCACCACAGCATTTACAGTTCTTGTGAGGATTGCATATCTTTCATTTTCCATCACAATGTACTTGGGTAAATTTAATCTCAGATTATACTGTGCAACAATCCAAACCCAAATGTACTGCTTTAAATGTAGTTCTCCGAGCTGATAAAAGTCAACTGCGCAAAATTTACAATACCCTGACATGTGGCGCCAATATTTATTTTTATTCATTCACGGCTGCTCTGGGACTGCTAGGCACCCCCCCCTTTTTTTTTCACTTTCTCTCTACAGTGAAATGAATGACAATACCAGGCCTGCCATTAAGTAAAGGAGCACTGTATTTGGGCCTTGTTCTCCAACCAGCACCCAGCCGTGAGGGTTGTGCTTATTGAAAAAGCAGCTGTATGGGGAGAGAGGAAAGGAGATGCTGGGTTGCTGTGGCTGGCCAATGAACTCCCTATGTCTCTTTCAATGTTATAGTGAATGGGGTATAGAGAAGATCTCTTGATCTTGTTCCCTAGATGGTGGCCATTCATTTTGGCAACAGTATGTCTGCCTGGTCTGGGTGTTTTGTGTTTGAATTATTTATTTAATTATATCTTTAAGCATTTAACCTTGGTAAAGGTGACTATATAATAAAACAGTTAAACTAGAGCTGTCAATTTAACCCATTAATTTAGTTAATTAATATTAATTAATTAATATTATAAAATTATACGTTAAAAAAATTCACTCCCTGAACCTTATGTAAATTACTAAATAAAAGTACATATTTTTTCACATTTGAAGTACATTTCAAATTGTTCGTTTAAGCAGCATCATCAGGGGGCAGTCAGCGTGCCTCAACAACAGAATTAGAGCTGGTCAGACTGAATGCATTATTGACAACAGGATCAAGCACAACAGAATGCAGGGATCTCAGGACATGATTTTCCCAGCTTGAAGTTATTTTTACATAACACAGTGTACTAAAACGCAGCAATTATGACACAAATACCAATGAGAGGCTCTAAAAGCATCTGTCTGACTCATGTACATAGGCCGATAAATAAAATTAGCGCAGATGGAATGCAAGAAAGAACGTGTCCTGAGAGAACATGTCAGATTGTCGAACTCAACTGCAAAATGGATTGCTGTGGACTGTATAGGCTTGTTCAATGATATGGAAATAAAACAAACAAGTAGTATATTGACTCCTAATCAATGCTTTACTCGTCTGCCAAACAATGCAATATATTTCAATCTGAATTATATAATCTGTACTGTATATAATGTATATTATATTTATAATTATTTTATTTATTATGTATTATTTATATTAAATTATCTTTGTTTTGGGGGCCTTTCTAAGCAAATATTGATTATGTGATTAATTGTGGAAAAATCTGAACAGCCTCTACATAAACTGACAGCCTTATTTATTTATTATTATTTAAATTTTTTGTGCACTGGTTATATGCTGCTTGCAATAGCTTAATAAGGCTATCTTTGGAATGACATGCTACCATACTACTCTTACTATTTCTGAAATACTTTATATAGTATGCATACTCCTCAGTAAAGTGTGAAAATCCCAGGAGATCACAGTAACTAAATATTCAACCAGCCCATCTGGCACCAACAATCATGGTATGGTCCAAATCTCTGAGATCAGATTTTTTCAACAACCTGATGGTTGATGTAAACATTAACTGAAGCTCCTGTATCTGCATGATTTTACGCACTGCTGCCACATGATTGGCTGATTAGATAATCGCATGGATGATTATTGGTGCCAAATGGGCTGGTTTGAGTATTTCTGTAACAGCTGGTCTTCTGGGATTTTCATGCACAACAGTCTATAGAATTTACTCCAAATGGTGCCAAAAACAAAAAACAGTTCTGTGGACAGAAATGCCTTGTTGATGAAAGAGGTCAACAGAGAATGGCCAGACTGATTTGAGCTGACAAAGTCTACGGTAACTCAGATAACTGATCTGTACAATTTTAGTGAAAAGAATGCTATTCTGATGTGTGTTGGTGCTGTTTTGGTGGCAGAAGTGGGACCTACACCTGGCTTTAATGTTATGGCTGGTCGGTATATATATATATATATATATATATATATATATATATATATATATATATATATATATATTGGATTTCAAGTGAATAATTTCACCCTCCATAAAAAGTTTTGTGCCACGCAACACCTTTTTTTTTGTGTGTCTTTTTTTGTTATCCTGACAGTCCAATTTTAGAGATGCAGGTCAGAGACTGTAATTTCCAGCGGCCCTCGTATCTGCAGAAATTAATAAGGTGTTGTGGTCATGATCTGTGAACTTGTGCACGATTTATATCATCCCCCCCACTTCATCTACACATATCCTACCAGACCGGTCACAGCATCTCCTCCCTCCCTCCTTCCCGTGACTCACCGACTGCTTGAGGTCAATCTGCTTCCTGGGCTTCCTGACAAACAGCCTCGGCATGAGCAGTGCCGTGGCACTCGGGCAGAGATTTGTAACTGTGTCCCTGGTCCACTGAATTTGAATTATTCGGCTCGAGCCTTGCGTCTCTTTACATTGCTGTGTGGCGTTGGGGGGGGGGGGGGGGGGGGGGGGGCTAGGGTTTTATTGTCATAGAGGAGGGTACTGACATGGGTGGAGAGTAAGGGGGGTCAAAAAAGCCCCAGAAGCAGCACCAAGGGCAGGGGTGCGTGGTGAAGGACAGGGGGGGAAACAGGTGGGAGGTTAATGGCCCCTGGACCGGATCCACCAGCCGCTCAGACTTGATATATGGGCTTTGAGCCTGGTGCAGGCGTAGGCTTTCAAAGATATATTATTTCATTTGAGACGCAGCATTCTCGTCCCTGCATTTGTCCACTGATAGATGATATCCCCTGGCTGGGCAGCAACCACAATTGGAGATAGCGTGTGAGTTTTGGTAAGGCCTGCTCCAGTACATATTTTATCTCACAGTCTCTCTCATTGGCCTCTTATATTCTCTTGTCTCTACACTTGGCTGTGGGCAGGTCTTTTGACAGGCAACTTTAATTTTCTAAAGCTGCTATTGCAGTAGTAACAATATCTGTTTGATCAGGAGAGATGGGCAGCAGGAGAATGCCCACAAAGGCCTCTTTTCATTTATAAATAATGCACAAATGGACAAAAAATGCTGTATCTTGTCATGAATTCTGGAAGAATATGGTGTTTTGGAACTTTATAAATATTGCAGCTGCAAAGACCAGTTTTTAGCCCTCTAAAGATACAGGTACCGTCAACATTAATACAAATCTGGACTGTGTATTAAAGGTGGATTGCAAGGAGGTAGCTTACAGAACATTTGTGTAAACATTTACTAAGTTATTTGCAGTCACAACATTAAAACATTAGAAATTTTGTTTGCAATTATAGGTTTATTATTTGATGTAGCCAGACTTTTGAATAGAGTTTAGTTTGGTCCAATTTGCAGCTGATTTTGAACAAGAACCATCTACTTAGTCCGAGCGACTTGTAAAGTGACCAGTTACAGTTAGTTTTGTTTTACATATTGTTTAAAAAAACTGGTAAATCTGAAATTGATGATGCCTCAATAACAGAATAACAGTACAGAAGTTATGAAAAACGTAACAAAAATATTGATGATTACTCATTCAATTCAGAAAGTTAAGCTCAATCAACAGCTTTCATTACACAAAGCTAATCACCACATACACACACACACACACACACACACACAAACAAAAGCATTTAATTTAAATAAAAAAAATCTGAAAAAAATGCTGTTACAGTAAAGGCATTTAGAATGGAAGTGAAAGAAGCCAGTCACTAAACATTAAAATGCACACCGTTTCAAAGATATTGCCTCAAGAAATAATAATTAAACATTTTAACAAGATTTTAGTGTGCTAAAATGCTTGGAAGAATTGATTCTGATAAATGGCGCCATCTAGCAGTCTGATATTTTTCAGTAACAACTGAGCCTTCAGTCCTGCTTCTCAGATCACTGTGAGATCTCTACCAGTAATCTAATAAAATTATTTCAACTTAAATCAATGTTTCATGTGCATTTATTCATTAAATTGCTAAGTAGTCTTGTAATTTACTGGATAATGAGGATTCAGGTGGTTATTTTTACAAAATAAACACCAACAGAACTCCAATGCAAACTGTAGGTTGATTTCAACTGTTCAGCGATTTATTTCTTCTTACATAATTTCAATGCAAATCAATATTTATTTCCATATATTTATTTCTTTGGTTTGCCATGTAATAAGCTGGATAATGTACAGTCAAGCCAGTTGTTATTGCAAAATAAACCGCTTCAGGGTGATACAAGACCCCTCTGCGGTCATGATCACCCTGTCGGGGTTTATTTTGCAATAACAACAGGCTGACTGTACATTGTCCCATACTTACAAATCTTGTGTACCTTTAATCCAATATTACAACTTTGTCATCATGACGTCGTACTGCGGTAAACACTGTAATCTGATAAATGCTGTAACGCCAGTAAATCCCTGAATTTTAACACAAAAATCATGTTAACACATATAATGTTTATGTCTTTTGAATATACTTCTTAAAAAGTGTGTATGTTAATGTTCGTGGAATAGCCCCATTCACTTCCATTGTAAGTGCCTCACTGTAATTGTGATATTTGCTTCTTTTTTTTTATAAATGAAGGACGAGTTCAAATATTCTTTGTGGTAATCGACATTGTGGTACTCTTAAGTCTCTCTTTATTTCGCCCTAAAATATGCACCCTCAAGGCCTTACCGGGAGGAAGGAAGTTCGTACACTTGTTAAAAGGAGAAACTTGGGGTACAAACTCCCCTCAGGGTCTATGGGTGACCCCTGGGAGTGGTTGGAGTAGTCGGAGAAGAGTCTGTTCATCCACTTGTTGCTTTGATGAGGGATAAAAGCCTGTCATGAACTTCTACTGTAATTCCTGTCCAAGAGCTGATGCACTCATACCACTCCTTCTATTCCTCCTGCACTTTGAAATAGGAAAAAGGAAAGAGAAATATAGAAAGGTCTTTTCTTTTCTTTATCTTTTCGGTGGCGTGAGCATTTGTAAGCCCTTTGCACTCCAGAAGGGGACAAATGTTATATATTATCTTGTGGCGATTAAGGTAAAAGCCTTTTTTATTGGCTGCACTGGATGCTTGTTAAAACCAGGATGCAGAGTGAAGCTACAAACTAGCCCCAAAACACCTCAATAAGACCCGAGCTGACAGCAGACATACTGTACCGAAGAGGCTGATTTAATGGTAAACAAGCTCACAAATCAACTCAATCAGCATTTTACCCCTTGCATTCTACTTGAAAAATGGCCACATATTTTCCCTCATAAGTGACTCTTTTTTTTCAACAGAAACAGCATTTTATACAAGAACTTCAGTTTCAACCTTGCATGTATTTAAGTGCAGCAATTCCAATATTTATCAGTTTCTTTTGGTTTTTACTCAGATTTTACAGTAGTTGTAAATGCCATAAAAAAATGGAGATAAGTGTTTGGCATATAATTTTTTTTGATAGAGCATGGCACTAATAACACCAAGAACATTGGTGTGATTCCCAAGGAACACACAAACTGTTGAAAATCAAAAAAATTTTAACCATTAATACAAATTTTCTTTGGAAGCGCCTACCGAATGTAATGTACACTGGGATTTCTCTAGGGTTTAAAGGAATATTCCAGGTACAATACAAGTTAAAAAGCAAAAATCAAGATTAAAGTGAGGCACTTACAATGGGAGTGAATAGGTCTAATTTTTTGAGGGTTTAAAGGCAGACATGTGAAGCTTATAATTTTATAAAAACACTTACATTGTGTATTTAAGCTTTTTTTGAGCTTTAAAGTGGTTTAAATTGGCATTTATACAATCGTTTTGGAGTTTTAGGGTTTACGGCGTTATGTTGTCATGGCAACAAAGTTTTAAAATTCAATACTCAGAAAAGATTAGTAAGTGATTTTATCACATTTAAATCACGTTAGCATGCATATTGTTTATGCCTTGTGGCTATACTTTTGAAACGGTGTGTTTACATTTACGGATTGTCCCCATTCACTTCCATTGGAAGTGTCTCATTGAAACATTGATTTTTGCTTCTTTTTTTTTTAAAGAGTCAAAATATTTTTTTGTGGTAATCAACATTATGCCATAAAGTCTGTTGATTAAAATATACTTTTAATGATACTCATCTTAACGCTACCACATTTGCCCAAAGTTAATGACATTGAGCTTCACAAATGTCATTCAAGGTTTAGCCTTTTCCTCTCTATACATCTTCTCTTCAACCCGTACACCTTGTAGATTAGATTTGTAAAGCAGCTGTAATTGTGTGCCTGTTTTACTTAATGGGGTTAGAAATTAATCCATAAAGCACAAGTGGTGTCTAAAAGTGAAACTTTTATGTGCATGTTTGCAAGAACAAAAAGTGTTGGCTTTCAACTCGTTAAACTTGTGTATGTTTTTCCCCCATCCAGATCTACTGTTGCTCTGTCCTTCAGTGTTTAATTAACTTGTAGTAATCAGTGCAGGTTTGAGGTTTCTAATGTCTTACAGCCTTACTTTCTGTCAGCAGTTGTCTTGGACATCTATTTTTGCTTCTTATTTACAGCTGTCTATTCTGGACGTGCTGAAAGATCCCAAAGACAATAGATAAGAACTGTGGTCAGAAAGACAGGGAGCGTGCGGGCTAGGCTTACACTTATATTTAACTGTGTGAATGGATTCGTTCCCAATGGACGGCATGTGCAATTCAGCAGGATAACATTATACACAGTTACGAAGAAATGTAATTCAAGGCATCAAAAAGACAAAGCCACCTGTTCATTAAACTTTCTTATATCTTTTATTTCTGCTTCAATATAGGTTAAATCTCAGACGATGTCAGTGCCCGCCACTTTTAAACATTTCCAAACACATTACGTTACAGTGAGCACAACTTTCAGAATAGTTTTCGTAATAAAATTCTTTCTTTATCCTGACCCCCTGAAAAAGATGAAAAGAACGTTTTCACGATTTCTGAACTACAGGAGAGGAAAATATTTCATATTCGCAACAGGAGAAAGCACGAGGCTGGACAAGTAACTGACGTGTTGACAGAGGTTTTAAAACTCAAGAGCATTGCGTTACAGTGGTGTAATGCCATAAATGGCAAGTTTTGCTAGACGGCAGGGACGTAATGCTTCTCTCAAATTGTGTGAGCTGGCTAGGGACTTTGAATTCTTTCTTTACCTGGTAAAAACTCAATAAAGGATGGTGGTCTGCAGCTGCACGTGTGAGACATTTTGGCATGAGATCCATCCATCCATCCATCCATCCATTTTATATATTTTTTTTAAATCTCTGGAATACTTAATTCTGTTTGGTCAATCATGGCATTTTGCAGCCAAATATGTTTGTACAGTAAAACTGTTTAATTTAATGTTGTCCCAGAACTAATTTTATTTTGAAAGTAGTTTGTAAGTAGAATTATGTACTGTCAGCCGGCCATATTTACAAAATATAAGACCTGATCTTATTTCACGTAAACGGTCAATGATGTGATGCTCATATTTTTGTTATTCACAAATACATTACAAATGCAATTCACACAAAACAATTACTTAAATACATGTTTTTCTATTCCTGAATTGCAAGTCATTTTGAGATTTTTCTGTGGCTTAAAGGGATATTTCACCCAAAAATGAAAATTCCCTCATCATTTACTCACCCTCATGCTGTCCCAAATGTGTACAACTTTCTTTCTTTGCAGAAAACATTTTAGACAAGATTTTTAGAAGAATATTTCAGCTCTGTTGGGCCATGCAATGTAAGTGAATTGTAACCAAAACTCACATTTTGGAAACATAAACGTAATCCATAAGACTCCAATGGTTGAATCAGTGCCTTTCTACCAGGAAGACTCGCAGACTTCAGTGAAATTTAAGATGACATTTATTTGATGAATATAAAACAGAAAAGTAATGTCTCTCTTTGGCGTAGGCCCAGTCTGACGGTCCGAAGAAGTTGTACTCGGAACCGTCATATATAGACGGAGATAGGAGGCAGGGGCGAGGAGCCTACCCCCGTGCAGGACAGGACTCAACTTGTGGTGGTGGGGTGGTGGAGGTTGCCATGTTAGCACCCTGAAACGTCTAGGTTACGTATGTAACCTCCGTTCCCTGATGGAGGGAACAAGACATTGTGTCGAAGAAGCGGGGTCTCTCTTGAGCGCCGAATATGCCTCTGATCTATGAAAAAAGGCCAATGAGAAGTTGGCAGACAGTATTACCCCGCCCCAGGACATACGGGTATAAAAGTGGGGAAATATGTCGAGTTCAGTCAGGATTTTTCTGAGGAGCTGGAAATGGTCCAGCCACCACAGTGGCTCGGCTCAGCGACATGGCCGGGTGGACACAACTTCTCATTAGCTCTATCAGGGAACGGAGTTTTCATACGTAACCTAGACGTTCCCTGTCTGTCGCTCACTTCAACGTTGCGTCGAAGAAGCGACACTAGGGGTCCAATTTAAATCACGCCATGCGCTGAGCCTTGTACGTGCAATGCTGACACAGGAGCGGGCAGGTATTTTACATGCAAAGGCGACCAGCTGTGTCAGACTGCACGTACCCTTACCCAATGCCCCATAAAAGTCGTCGGAATCATTCAGGTTACCCTAAACAGGGGAACAAGGCGACGCTTGACAACCTGGGAGCGGGCCGAGCCTCGCCAGGCCTCTTTTCTCTCTATGTTTCTCGCATAGAGCCAAAACGGCTGGGGCCCTTTACATGCATCATAGGAAGGGGGTCTTACCCAGTTTCCTATTCTTTCAGGGGAAAAAGACCCTGCGGAGACCACACCTACCCAGGAAGGGGGAGGTACAAATATTTTTTTGAAAGAAAAAAAGAGTCATGTGTTGAAACAATCCGGGACAGTAAAAAAATAAAAAATCTCATTAAGATCTGAAATTATGGAAAAAATAAATGTTGAAATACTGAAATGTGTTCTGTGGAATAATCTTTTATTTGAATTTCTTAAAAAAATAAGCATTGAAATATTTTTTGTTAAATATTATTAATATTTGAAAAACTTTGTCTAGAGAATCAAAGTCATAACCAACGTGTAGGTTGCCATTTTGTTGTCGTTACAAAAAACAAAACAAAAAATAAATAAATTCACACTATGTGAATTTTTCTGATATTTCTATGAAAAGACACATTTTGTCCAGGTAATATGGTGTAGCCATTTGGAGAAAACCATTTGATGTTCTTGGCTGGAAGTCATGATATTTCTAAAACTATATATTTTACCAAAAATACTTTTTTTAAATGAATGATTAATTATTTGTGTACATTGATGTATTTAAGGTACAAAGAATTTTAATACGTTTGACTTGATGGTTACACCACATTACATTTTTTAATTCATTAAATTATTATTTAATTATTATTATATTTTTTGCATAAAATGCTGATAATGTTTTACAAAACTGTATGAAAGCAAACTGTCCACAATTATTGCATTTCTAACTTGACACGTGTTTTGAACTAGATTTTAAAAGGAATTATAATTTTTATAACCTAGGATAATCTTATTAGTCAATGACCCAGAATTACAAGCAGACTGTACATTATCACTCACATATTATACTGTAATTTTATTTTATAACTCCCATGGTATTTAAATGCATATAAAGTTACACCTTGAGTGCCGTTAAATGCATTGGTACATAAATACTCTAAAAGCTACTTTACATGGGGATCCTGTACTTAAAATGAATGAACCACCTGAATCTAAATGTAATTTTAGAGATCAGGTCTTTTCTGCCTCAATAAAAACAGATGATGCCTAGACATGACGTTGTTACTAATGGTGATGCTTCAGTACTCTTGAGGACAACAACAGACAGACTCACACGCATAAAGTCACTCTGAGCGACTGCATCTCGCTGCTAAATAATACAGGAGTCTACCTGAACCCATTTCCCAACAGAGCCAATCAAGTCTCATTTACTGTTGTCTGTCAGCGTGTCACACAAAAGTCATAAATATTGACAGCTGTTGCCAATAAAGATGATCATAAATCGTAGAACTGAGGGGAAAATACGCCATGGGGGAAATAAAATCAAATAAAAATGCTCCGATCATTCTAAATGCAATGTGTGTGAGTGTACCTTGCAGATTGAGAACGTTGATCGATTCCGGCTTGACACACCGAACAGAACTTATTGTGGATTTGGAGAGCATTATTTTCTCACTGAGCTGCAGATGGGGGGTTGGGAGTAAAACAGCATAGTGTGTGGTACTTCAGAGAGCTTTCCCTCCCATGACTTCATGTATATTTGGAGACTAATGTTCAACTGAATAATTGATCAGGTCTGCTCTGTGTTTTTGATAATTAGTTGATAGCTTCTTAGCTTTAAGCCCTCTGATCCACTGGAAGAGTCTTGTTTTTATTCTGTTTTTCTATTTGAAACTGTTGTTTTGAGCTCAGATGGACTTAAGGTGTACTGATAAATGTCCCAAGAAATTAAAGTTTTTTTTTTTTTCTCATAACCTAATTTCATTATTCCATTCTCTCTTGATTGTGGTGTTGCTCAAGAGGCTTATCAGAGTTTTGCAAAGCATGCAGACAAAAAAGGCCTACAATTGAATTGTATATAAAATATCTGCTCAATTAGACTTAATGATAGGCCCTCACTTTAATGCTCATAAATGTATTAATATTAGTCTACTGTGTGATTTTTAGGAGAGGCAGCATAATCATCATTGGATAATTCTGAACAGTGTTAATGAAAGTTTGTAAGCATACAGTTCCGGTTTTAAAAGCCGTTCTCAACGGCCTCGTAAAATATCCAATATTAGCACAACTTTGACCGCACATCAATTGAATTATATATAGATGTGCCAAGTTGTTAAACAAGACAGATCACACTGTAAATTTGGCACCAGCAGGTCGAACGTTTTTCTGCTATAATCAGTCCAAGATTACTAAAATTTTACCCACTTCCCCCAAGTGGCTGAATATGGAAGTATTATTGAAACTCACCATTGTTTATGTGAACTTGACTACTTCCTGGTTTCTATAGGACAAGAACCCATGTCTTTGGGGCTGCTCGCACAACCCCCTATCAGTAGCGCTAGAGGGAAATGTGTTCACGCTGGAATTTATGCAGAAATATCTGATCGGGGGAATGAGACTTGTCAGTTGTTTGGATGAATGGGGTTGATTTCAGGGTACTTTCAGTAGCAACATGTCGAATTCCTGCTTGATCATGTTGAATAAATGGCCTAAAGATAGACTAATAAACTTGATGGATTAATTAGTTTACTGTGATTGTAAATAATATTAATATTTATAAATCCGATAAAATTTTTACAGGTCAAGAGACACACTTGGGAGATTGTTAACACTGTGGAAACTGATCAGTCTCCATTCCTCTTCTCAATCGATCATACGTGTCCCCAAGCCCCATCTTAACAGCCAGCCACTCTGCCGACTTGATCCGTGTCCACTCACTAGCCTTGGACGAGTCCCAAAACTGCTCACCTGCACACTAACACATGAATCATTTTGAATACCATTTGCACTCCTGACCACTTTATAGGTCATGTGTATGTTTCACATATGTAGGAGTCCTTTAACACTCTTTCCCCAATCCCCAGTCTTTCTCTAAGCTATAACCCATATGAAACAATGCCTAACTCTAAAATAAGTCCACAGACAGAGAGGCAGAGATGCCTGGCAGCTCTCTCAGAGGAGCGAGGGTATGAAGCAATGCACCCGCAGCGGCTGGTGGCCACCTGCTCAAAGTCCCAGCATGCTTATCAGAGACGTGGCAGCACAGAGCAGAAGAGCAAACAGAGGCCCTGCCATGACAAACAAGCCAGGAGATTTCCACAAGATCAGGGAAAAGTGAGGCCAAATAAACCAGGCCTTCCAGTCTCGTGCGTCCAGAGCACATTAGAGCAGGTCCCGTGGGACGCCTGAAAAGGAAGGTAGAATGTGACACCTCAGCACAGATTGTTAACACTTCCTCTGCGGATTCTGGGACACTCAGATGATCTCCCATGAGTTTAACTGTACATTTATAGCTTTCCAAATAGGCAGTATTAGTGTAGGGAACCTATTGTCTAATCATCAAAATTACACCATATTATCACTCTATGATATTGACTTAAAAACATCACAGACATGTGTCAGCTACCTAAATAGTGCCCATAAATGTGCTCTTCTCAAGTGTTCTTTGCAAATATGCTACATGGCCCATAAACATAATTACAAGTTGATTAGTAATTTTACTAGTTAGTGATTCTTGCTAAGGCAACGCTAAGTATTACATTGCATTGCACTGTTTGTGTTATTCATATCAACGATACCTCAAATCATGTGGCTTGTTGAGGAAAGGTGTACTATTTTTGCTTGCTAGACAATACAATGGCCGAAACACCCTAGTAACTCCCTAAAAATCATTCAGAATACCTTAGCAATGGCTTCACAAATATTGGGAAAGTTGTCAGACTGACTCAAACATTGTGGCAGTGAGCTCTCCATGTGAAAGCACCAAGAAGAAAATGTAGAAATCGGCCCCCACCCCCTTTTATCTTATATAATAAAAAAAATGAGTAAGCCATATGTAGCTCCCAATAAAACATGGTGAATATGGCCCAGCAGAAGAAAAAACAGAGGAAGTATGTGTACCAGCACATGAACAGATGTCCACTGAAGACATTTTAAAGCTCACTGCCTGACAGCACCATTGATGTGTACTTCAAACCTCACCTACAGTTTCCCAACAAGCCATATTGATCCACATCCAAGAGGTCAAAAGATTTCGTATGGGATTTATTTCCATTATTTTCCCTTTCCTTGTATTTATGCAAATGAGATTCTGGACCACATACTCAGTCTGCCTCGGTTGAAAATAAATAATTTGTTTCATTCTGTTCATTAATGGACACTCAAGGAGATTCTATTAATCTGTTCATTAGGGTACTTCAAAAACAGAAAAAAAAAATACTTATTTAAAGCGGTTCCAGCTATTTAAGCTTGTTACTGCATGGCTTAAAAATGCTTGTGGCACTCTACCAAAACCACGTGGGATAAAAAAAAATACGAAATACAAACTAAAATATTTTTTAAATATTGAGAAAAGAAAAATTCCACAAAGGATAAAATTTAGAATTTAGATAATAATCGCATTTCTCAGCACATGTTCTTCACAGAGAGCCTTTCAGAAAGGACAGGTATTTGCCCTGTTTCTTAACATGCACATCTAATCTGCCAAGCTGTTATATGACATCTTTTCAAATGCTGCCACCCTACCCAATTCGGTGAACCATTCTTGAAATGAGGGAGCACCAATTGACTTCCATCCTCTAAGAATTATCTGTCTGCCAATCATTACATAAGTTTAGGCCCAACTTTTTATATATTTGTCACCTACTTTAATAACTGCCCCCTCACCCAATATACATAGTCTAGGTCAAAAAGAAATTTGAGTGTATGAAGCCTCTCAAGTAAAATTCTTGAACCTTAGCGCAGAACCACAGAGTGAATAAGCATTCCAATAATTGTTAGATTATTCAATTATCAAAATAATCATTAGTTGCAGCCCTAACACCAAGTTCAAATCTCTTTCATATAACCTCTTAAGAGCTGTTAAGGCCTCATCACCAAGACTCTGAATCATCTTGATTGAACCATTGAAAAGTGCCAGGTTGGAAAGCCGTGGCAGGCTCAATATGCTGTCAGAGTAAGAACCTCAGATTTACACCAATTCAACCTGTATCCTGGAAATTCCTGGAATTAATCATTTCATGGGTCGGAAAATCTGAAATTAATCCATTATTCTAACTGATGCTAACTGTTGTTTATAAAGTAACTTAATTCACCCATTAAAAGTGTTCCCAAACCTGTAAATGTCCTGAAAAAATATCCTGAAAAATCCTGAAAAAGATCCCATTCCTTGGAATATAAGACGCTGATTTATGCATCATTCATTTGGCATTCTTAAAACATTTTGGCGCTTCTCCATATCCGTGCTTCATAGGGACAAATCTCTTTGTCCCATTTCACCCTATCAAATGCCTTCTCAGCATCAAGTGATGATGATAGCACCAATCGGGTCTGATTATAAGCCACTAACCACATCATATTTATAAAACATCTTATATTATCAGAAGAACTATGACCACGAATAAACACAACTTTATCTATAAGTATAATAGATGTAATTACTCTACTTAATCGATTAGCCAGAATTTTAGACAATATTTTTTACATCTAACTGGATCAGGGAAATTGGACGATAACTTTTACATTAATTTGGGTCCATATATTTTTTTAAGAATGAGACTGATCAGGGCTTGCATCATGGATGGCATTAGTTCATCTTTCTTTAATGACTCTTGTAAACATATAACATACAGTAAGTGGAGCCCGTTCTGTGACATAAGGTCTAAAAAAAAATTCTGCAGCAAAACCATCTGATCCCGGTGCCTTACCTGTTGGCAAGGCTTTAATTACCTCAACAAGTTCCTCCAAAGTAATGCCTGGGTCAAGAAAGTCTTTTTGATAATTTTTCAATTTAGGAAGTTCTAATGGATCTATGAAGTTGCTATATCCTTATCAGTAGAGGCGGAGCTATAAAGATTGAAATAGAATTCTTAAAATGCCTTATTAATATCTGTGGCAGAAGTAAATATATTGTCTCCAGAAGACTTGTAGTGAGAATCACCCTGGCACCAAATTAAATGAATTGGGCCCTACATAAGACTCAGGGGTATGTTACAGTGGGGAAGGAGCTGGATTCCATTTCAACAGCCTTGGACACAAAGGAGCTGAGGAATGCTGATCTCCTGGAGGCACCGAGAGGGTTCTTGCAATCTGGAAAATTCAGATATACAGCCCTTATGTTGGTGCAAACTTCATCATCTGGAACACGCAGATGCACAAAACTTGAAGAGAAGGTTTGCTCGCCAGAGCTAAACCTTGTCGCTGCAGTTATCTCCCTGGTACAGGGATTCCAAACTTGGCATGCAATAGTCTCTTGTAGTGAGACTTGGTAGATCTTCTACTGTCACTCGGATGGACACTGAGAATGTTGGGTGATCTGTTATCCTCTCTCTCTGTGAAGCGGAGATTTGGCATGCTGGATGGTTTGTATTCTGTTACATCTCCTACCACTCAGGCCAGAGATTCAGAATGTTGATTATTATTCTGTTATTGATCCAGAACTTGAACAGTCAGGAACTCAGAACAGAGAAGTGTTATAGATGTGTATCCTGTTAATGACCCTCTGGTTGGGGACTCGGGACAAAGGTGTTTTAGAAGTGCTTCTTGTTAATGACCCTCTGGAAAGGGACTCAGGACAAAAGTGTTGTCATCCAGAGGATAGCTTTACACCTTGCCGATGAGGAGGAGATTTCATTTTGGCGCTTCTTGTTTCAGGGTTATGATTGGCTGCTGAGATCAGAGGGGAACCACAGTGTGGTTCACCCTCCCTTCTCTGTGTGGAACATTTGCATATTTGAAAGTACTTAGTTAGACCAATGTCTTTAAAGTCTCAGCTATGCATTGTTACTTTTCCAAACCTCTTTTCAAAAATACTCGTGGCATTTTTCTGAATATATAGAGACCAAACATTATATTTTAAGATTAAATATTACACATGCATTAATTTATACCACCATAGTTCAGTTTGTGTGAACTATTGTGCTAATTGAACAACTGCAATTTAAATAAACAGTTCAGTCAAAAATGGAGTGGATGTGTTGCAGTTGGTGTCCATGTTATGAGTAAAGTTTGTGTATAAAGATTAACTCAACATCAATATTTTAAGCTTATTTTAAACTTCACAACTAAGAAAAATAGTTTGTCAATATAAATGTAACAAAAAACATCTGTTGCATTTCATATATATATATATATATATATATATATATATATATATATATATATATATATTTATTATAATTAGTATCCTGCTGAACAGACTTCAAAGTGGTTTCAGAATGAAAGCATAAGCTTTATGTGTATGAAGATAAAACTGTCCTTCAACACAATTCTTATTGTGTTCGGTTGACATTTCATTTATTTGTTATTTTTCCCCTCCACGCAAACATAGACTAAAGAAAGTGAGTCTTTTTTCTCTATCTGCCGAATGGTTTGGGAAAATACATACTGTACAAATGAGTCAACACAGTAGTAATTAGCACTCGCTGAGAAGTTACATCTCATGATTTGACTGAAATGTTACATCCAAAAACACTGGAAAAGCTCACCGATAATATTAGGGCCATGTCGTCACGGACATGATTTTCTATTTAATTTGCATGAAACCGCATATTGCAGGGCATTTCTGCATGCTGCTCATGTACCTTATTCCCTGATGTGTCCTTGTGCATCTCACAGCATCTGCCGCAGTAGATAAAAAACAAAAAACAAATGGCTAATTGATATTTGCTTGAGCGGCAGGCGTGTTGTTCTGCAGCTGTCTGAAACCTTTAAATACCAACCAAAGAAAATTTAATTGAGCTCTTCTTTAACCACAAAAACATGGATAATAATCATTTTGAGTAATAAATTTAACAGAATTGTCCTTCAAAAGTGTCAGAGATAACCAACTAAATTAAACTTGTAACATGAAGTTTAGCTTCATACACAAACTGTCATCGAATAATACATTTATTTTATAGTCTATAATTAAATTATAAACAAAACATTTCACTGCCCAAAATATCATAATATTTTATTGTGCATGGTTGACTGTTGTGAATGGTGGACAAATGCTGTAAAAGAATGTATTTTAAGCAGCTCACCAATGCTTTGAAAATAGTCAATCAATAATAAATAGGTGCTGTATATCTGTTTAGAGTTGCTGTCTGCTTTACCAATAATGCTTTTTTCCACCGACTATTTAAAGATAAACAGTTAATTCATCAAGCTATTATGGACCAGTTCAAGCTGACAACACTGTGTGGACCACAAGAGACTACAGAAGTCTACATGTGTAGATACATTACGCCTTAAAAGACTTAATATCCAATATTAATAAAAAATGTACATATTTTTATGTATTTTTATTTCAATATGTTGTTTTTAGTAAATTGTGAGAGACATGATGTGGGTGACTTGACTCAATGAAGTTCTTGATTTTAAGATTTTAACCACGATGAAACCGCAATGCAAGCACCTTCTTGGCTGCACAAACAGCACACACAAATGTACGAGTTGTCAGGTCTGTGTCGTGTGAAACGTCCTTGTTTAGTTTCTATTACATTGGACACATACCCGTCTTTATGTTTTCGTCGTGCCAGCCAACTCTGACTTCTATGACTTCAGGTGCTAATACAGCTGCAAGCAGACAGAGATGTGTTCAAAGGCTCGAGTCTGAGTCATTCCGAGTAAAAATTTATCCGTTACAATTCAAATTGGATTATGACTTGGACTCGAGTCCGAGTCCAAACTTGAGTACATTTCCAACATGTTGTAAAGACCGGGACTTACTTTCTGAAGTATCTGGTAGTTGTCCAAGCAACTTATCTGATGGCTGTGCTTGGCATTTATTTGTGTTGGTCCTGCCACAATCCAATTAAAATGGAGCCACTCTTCTTTGCCTTGACAGTTAGGGAGGGGCTTTGCAATAAATTGGCTCCTGGAATATCATCTGGTCTGATCTGTTCACCACACCCTGCTTTATCCCCCAACTCAAAATATGTCTGTCTTGCCCTGATTAACCAAAACTCTACCTTCTGTGACTAAAAAGCATTGTACCTATACTTTAACTGAGTCAACTCTCTAATACCTTTGGATGATATTCAGCACTTCAGCTCTGTATTAGCACTTTTAATATTCTTTTCCAATACTATTCCTGTGCTTTAAGTCCTGTAGAAGGTATGTATTAAAGTATGATTTTCTTTTCTCTGTATGTAGCAGCATTTCTAAACACATTGTAGCATGACCTGAAAATCAAGTGTTCCCAATTAAGCAGTCGGTGTCAGATGGATTATGTGACTTAGATACATAAAAAAACTATTCTAGAGTAATTATTTTTCTCCCCTAGTTTTGTTTTGTTTTTAAAATAAACCATGTCATTAAATTGCACAAAAAAAGTATTCCATAAAATCAACCCCTAGAAAATAATCACACCGAACCCACAAAATGAACAAATTAACTAAACGATAAGTCAATAAAGAGAGAAAGAGAAAAAAAACAGTAGAGGGAGAGTCAGTGGACAGCCAACAGAATAACAAAACCTCTCAGGCTGCATCAGTAAAATGCACGATGTGTAGGCAAAATTACGCACTCACACCATTGATTTAATGAAGGCCATAGCTTGTCATGGGCAAGTGAAAGTCTTGTGACAGTCCTTGGCGTCAATTCTCAGCTTAACAGGAAAAAGCAGTGCGAAGCCCAACTTCTGTTGGTGCAGAAATTTTTTAAACTCTTGGAATTCGTAGCTCATCGCTTGTGTCGCCTTAGCAAAGACCGGAAAAACCATGATGTTATGGTCCTCCTAACACAACTTGCCTTTATTCCTTACCGCTCACAAAACAAAGTATCTGTCAGCTGACTGCAAGAATCCTGCCAGGATAGATTGGTATCTATCACCCGCCTCGGGAAGCTGACCTAAAACTCTGTGGGCGCACTCAGTTTCAAGCTGGTGGTCTGCTGTGTTGATAAAATTCTAATAAGCCGTCCAAAAACTTCACCTTATCTTGACCTTCCTTTCACTCAGGAATTCCAACAAAACATTATTACAGCTGCTCCGATTTTCCATATCATCTAGTTTTTATCACACACGTTCCATATCAGCCTTGGTAGCAGGCGGTTATCCTGTAGCTCTCCTATGGCCGACTCCAGAAACTCTACCCGTTTTCAACATCGTCCATTCTTGTGATCAGTTTTGCCTCCATATATGTGATCGCTCTACATACTTCTGCGAGGCCCTCCAAGTCGGTCAAGATTTTTGTAAGCACTGCAGAAATGTTCGAGATATAACGGGAGAACGTAAGTGCTTTTTAATGTTCCCACAGGCTGATGATTTAGAATTTTTCAAAATCCTGCCATCCCAGCACATTTTAGCAAACAAAACTATTACAGTTCTCACCAGTTAATATTGCTTAAAAGGATAATTGTAGTAAAGTTTAAGTGGAGCACGCTTGCGACCAACCCTCGCATAGCTACACATGACTCCTTGATTTACATTTAATGTCTGTAATTCTTTGCAAATTATCATGATGCAGTAATTCGCCATTTTCCTCAATTCCGTTCAAAGTGCTGTTGAAACAGACAAGGGTTAAAAAGGCTAAAAAGACAATCCACGCAGTTCTTACAGACATAACCAATGTTCTTTCATCTGGTTGTTTAAAAAGACATATATAGCAGTGACAGCATGACGGGAAGCGAACTGACATGTAGACAGAAGTAAATATGCACTTTAAAAGGTAGAGATGCCTTCTCTGCCCATAGAATGTGTCTCTGGCATCGGCCCCGGCCTGCTGTGTCTTCCCTTGCTTTTGACTAATGGCACCCTTGTCCCTGTTTGATGACCCAAACACGTCAGACATCAGAGGCCCAGTGGGCAAAAGGCCTTTGATGAGAACGCTTGTCAGAAATCAGACCAAATTACAGTTTCCTTTGTAGCGCAGGCATGTTTGACTTACATGACAGAGATTTGTCCCTATGAAGCACGGATATGGAGAAGTGCCAAGATGTTTTAACAATGTCTAATGAATGATGCATAAATCAGCTTCTTATATTCCAAGAATTTGAATAAGAAATCAGGGTATACAGTGTCAATTGTACAGTGACACAGTTGGTGTGATGCAGTTTAGCAAAAAATAGAAAACAAAACTTTTATAAGATGATTTGAAAGTCTGCAAGATATTCATGGCATTTTGAGGCTTTTGTATTGACACTTCGTTCTGATTTTGTTGCATTTGTTATGACTGAAAGAAGCACAAACTAGAGTTGTGAACAGCCAAAACAATCAGAAAAGATATCGATGGAGCCTCCCAAGGTAACATGAGGCATTTTGTTTACGTTATCTCTGCCTCGAGAAACAGCCAGTCTTATTTTCACGTCCTTAACCCCCTCACTCTCTCAGGAGTTTCTTCAAAGATCTTGATTTTTCCACCTTATTTTAATTTCATCCTAATCCTTTTCATAAAACTTGTGTAAACTTTTCACACAGTTGATTTGAGTCAAAGCTGTTCTTCTTTTTTTTTTTCAAACTGTCCACATTGAAACATTTCACAGGTCCAGAACTACATTTCTTCACTTTTCCTCGTTCTTTATGGCATTTAACTCAAAGAGCTTTTTTCACATAATCTTGCATCTCAGTTTAATAATTGACAAAGAGAGCCATGAGAACCCAAGAGAGTGACAATGAACACGTTGTTGGAGCAATTGACCTACCGGCTAAAAGCACATCAATGTCCGTGCTCTCAGCCGCAAAAGCTGGTGTAGTCGCTACGCTAAACACGCTACTTAATCACAGTGGATAAATGAACCCATATCACTAGATAAACAGATTAATTAGTAACAGTGAAAAATGGAGACATAGTAACCTCTTGTGACCTAGAGACCAATTTATACCTTTATACCGATAGGTTTTGTTCTGGTTGTATGAGTTACATTCGTCAAGACTTATCAGTGACGAGCCTTGAAATATAACCCAATGATAAATGAACGAAATGACATATTTCCAAGTAAAACACAATATTCAATGTGCGAAAAAATATGTAGGGAGGTATTTTTCATCAGGAATTGATTTGTTTGTGAAAAGTGGTCTATACTGTATATAAAAGGCTGGTGGCATCAGCCAATAAACCGAAAAGTCGTTTTAGCAAAGAGCGATTCCATTTTGATGAAAGTTGTTCACATTAAGACAAGAAGCTTGTAATATGAAAATACATAGGGACACTTTTGATTCTATGTTGTTTTAATCATGGAATACTCCATGTTCAATTCATGTTCGAATTTTTTCTTTAAAAAAGCAATCTTGAGGCACTTGAAATGGAAGTGAATGGGGATTTTTGAAGGATTTAAAGGTAAAAACGTGAAGCTTATAATTTTATAAAAGCTCATACATTAATTCTTCTGTAATTTGTTTTTTGCATTATTTTCGATGTAATATTGTTTAAATAATTGCTTTTACGGTCATATTACAAATCATATATTTGCATCATCAGTTGTAAACTTGCATATAACTTTACACAAAAAATGTTAGTTATGGATTTTATCACATTAAAATCATGATAACATGCTAAATGTTTATGTCTTGTGGCTATACTTTTGAATCAGTGAGTATTTTGACTTTTACTGATTTTTTTTTTTTTTTTTTTTTTTTTTATAAATAGGAGGGACAAGTCTAAATACATTTTTGTGGTAATCAACATTATGCCACAAATGGATGTCCACATGTTTGTGGTTGGAGGTTTTAAACTTGTCCAGCTACTTAACAACTTTGTAACTTATCCAAAGTCCACCTGTCAGGGGTTTGCGAAACCCTAAGGGTCTGAAATGGAACTGCAGGGCATCTATCTAATCTATCTATCCTATTCTATCCTATCCTATCCTATCCATGCATCCATATATATATATATATATATATATATATATATATATATATATATATATCATAATTTAGGCAATAGGGGTTTAGTTAACACAAAAGAATTCCCTGTTCTAGCTGAATAAAACAAGACAACAATTATCTTAAGTGTTTTGTTCATTGATCCAACTCTGCATTTGTTGGCCTCTTCACAGGTTGATGACCAAATGAAGCTTCTCCAGAACTGCTGGAGTGAACTCCTCACCCTGGACCATGTTTTCCGGCAGGTGATGCATCCCAAAGAGGGCTCCATCCTCCTAGTCACGGGGCAACAGGTGAGTGGCTGCAACAACTCCCCTCCTGTAATCTGTCTGGCTACGTCAGGCCCTCCCCATAGATCTCATCAGGCTTTTTTGCCAGTGTGGATCAACATCCTTTAAAGTGCTATCGACAGCCCCGACCACTCCATTAAAAATAGATTATGCTTAGGTATAAACTAATGTGGCCAGAATAATCAATTGTGCACCTCTTATCAAGTGTGTGGTGAAGGAATAAATAAAATGGTTGGTTAAGCATGCACGAGTCAACGTGGTGAAGATGGGATAAGAGAGACACAGAGAAAGACAGACAGGCAGGGAAAGCACAAGATATGTATGATTTACCTCTTTCATCTCAGAGGACCAGTACTGGACGGACGCCTCAGGCTCTGTTGAAGCTCTCCGTACACGAGGACCTTTAATTCTGTCTTCAGCTACAACACATGCACACTCCCAGAAAATGTGTAAACTGCTCATAAATAAATATGCTTCTGTCTGCCTGTCAGTAAGACATGAGTTTAATTTTTAATTCTTTGTTTTCCGTCCACCCTCTCCTGTTCACAACAAAGTGATCTCCAACAGTAGTGACAGCTCAAACGTAGGGGTAAATTTAACACAAATTCAACACTTTTCAAACAGAAGTATATTATGAACAGAAGTATATTATGGGTGATAAATCGTAAATAGTAGCGTGTTTACATGCAGGTTCTTTAACTGATTATGTGTAATAAGCTGACAACATTTGTAGTCATGTAAAACCTTAAACATAATTCCTTTTCTTGGGGTAAGTTCATAAGCAATTTAACAAAAAACGATCGACACAGGTAGATTTTTGCCCATTACAGATTTCCCTGTTGCATGTAAACAACCTAACCGGCATTCTTCCCGGCTAATACAATATTTGAAACTGTTGTGCACATGATGTCATATATTTTGAAGTCAAAAGCAATAAACAATCCAAGGATTTAAAGTCTCATGTAAAGACAGTTTTCTTGCATTGTCGAATTTTTAGAATAAGCTGATTTTTAGCATTTATCAGCATATTGGTGTGCATGTGAACACACTCTATGATAAAAATAGTGGTTAGCACACACACAATCTATTTACTAATCCTTGGTGCCCACATGAGCAATGTGAGTTTGAATCCGGCTTGCAACATTTTCAATTTTTATTCCTCCTTCTCTGAAATAGTTACTGTACTAAAACAAAGGTTGATTTTCATAAGGGATGGATAAAGCTATTGCGAGGGAATGCAAAACTATAGTTAGGGATTCAAAACTTTTAAAAAAATAAATTCCCTCGCTGTCCGCTTAGGGGCTCCGTATCTCTAAGATATTTATCTTGATTCAAATACACAAGCAATCTCCCAAGTGTCCTCTAGAGTTTCAGAGGAGATCCGAACAAGGTCTCAAACTACAGTAAGCTCAGATTTGTCAAGATAATAAAGTCTCCAATCTCTCCAAACTCCATTAAGTATTGTGCTCTATGAAAAAGTAACATGGTAGCTTTAAAATTCCAATCTATGCAGGGACATTAGGCGTCACATCTGGAGATCTTTGAGGGTTTACTAGTCTAGACCTTCAGTGTGATTCGTGCCATTAAGAAACACAGTTTCACAATGAATAAGACACTCTATGGCATTGGGAATCATACAATATGTCGCAGGCAGCTAACTAATAATACCAGCTGGCATTTTAAAAACACGTCCATGCATGAAAGCCAGAACTTGAAATGACACTTAATGCTCAAGCAAGCTAAATTTTAACTGCAGCATGACTGATTGTGAAATTAACGTCTCCCGAACAGACATTCAAAAATCATAATTTTTCATATGAATCTAACAAGGAGGTCTATAATACCTGGAAAAATCTATCTAATAATATTTGCGATTTAAATGTTGCTTGCAATAAATTTCGTTTCGTCAGGGTACACGGTTATGCAGCGTTCCATTCATGTTGGATGAGGGATTTTCCTACTTTATATCTCTGACCATAAATGCATTCCATTCCCCGATATTCGGAAGATGACGTTTAAGGAAACAAAACTGCAGCGCTCCCGTTAGCTTAGCAGTGGTTTGACTCTCATTAGAGATGTCTCCTAGCAACCCAACTGATAAACAATGCTGTAGCGCTAGCATTTGTGCTTCAGGTGTACGATTATCAGAAGAGATTGTAATGTTTTATACACCTGTTTCTACAGGTGTTTGTTAAACAAGCTTTAATATCTTGTAATGTGGAAACAAACTCATTTATCGATATTAATAAAGTGAATTTTATCCCTTACTTTGTATATCTCTCTGAGAGTCGACATGTTTGTGTGACATCACACACCTGCATCTCGGCAAAATCGGAGTTGAGAATTTCTGCACGAGCCTACAAGTTGTAATTCAGACTTCAAGATGCATTCCATCGCACTTTTCCTCATAGGAAGTTGTAAAATCTGACTTTCTGTGTAGAACGCAGAACTACTTTTCAAAACTTGATCCGACACTGAATGCTCCAGCAGCCTAATATACACTTAGAAAACTCCTGATGTTGCTTTAACAATGCAAAAAGCACTTACCAATTTACTTGAAGTGAAAATCAGTCCTCCTTTCCTGTTTAATAAATTAAGCAATCACACGTTCATGCAGACCATCTTGTGTTTTTAAATCCATAATGATCTTCAATGGCGATTGCGGCAGTAATGACAGTCGACACGTCAGCTATAGATCGCACGCTCTTCGCTTTCAAATGACATCACTTAAAGTGTGATTGCATCACTCAAGGCCAGCTAGAAGGCCTCTACCGGGACATATCTTAAAAACCACACCCACCAAGAACAAATAAATCAATCTGATTGGCTGATGAATCTGACAATCTGTCTTTAGTTGCTCATTCATTTGCACTGTTGAGGGATTCTGGAGAATTTCTGAGGGGGTGCAGCTCAGACTCATGTGCTGCTTCGGGCTGTGATTTGTGAAACAGATGTCACACTTCACTTGTAAGCATCAAGGAATAAATTCTGACTGGATAAACTTTGAGTTTTTCTCTATTTGTTTTTAGATTAATTAAGAGTGGAAAGCGATTACAAATAAATAGGCAAAAAGGTGACTGATTATAAAAGGATGAAAAATATTTATTTATTTGGCATGTTAGGCCAGCAGAGAAGGCTTTGCTGACCCTGAGAATTCGCCACTGGTGCCGTTGAATCACTATCTTTGATTATCGCTGACTGGATTGAGGCTGCTTTGCCATAACGCTCTATCTATGTTTGATTAGTGACGTCTGGCTGAGGGTTGAGGGCGGGGTTGAGGAGGGTCAGACCATGTTTGCATATTTTGCCTAATGAACAGCTGGTGCTGAAAAAGCCTTTGGGGAGAGAGGGCAAAGACTTGCGCAGTTCATTATACCCTATTATTCCAGCGCAGACCACTGACAGCCCGGCCAAATAACACACTCATAGTTATACGCCCAACAAATAAATGCTCTGTATTTATTTCCACATTTATTAAAAGAATATTATCATTCAGAAGAATCTAACTTTAGATTTAGAGTTAAAAGTGGTTAATAGTAGATCAAATCAAATAGATAATTTGGTGTTTCCTGTTAAGTTACTTTAAAGGGATAGTTCACCCAAAAAGAAAATTGTCATTATCTATTTACCCTCATGTTGTTCCAAACCCGTATGACTTTAAAGGCTGTTGATCGCCTCGTCTCTTGTCTTGTTTAAGGACATGTGTCATTGTTTCTCGCTTTGAGTTGGTATGGCAGCAAATCACTGCGACACATGACACTGCATGGGTGGCTTTCCAAAATGTCACAGACCCACATTTTCCCCTCCCGCTCCTTTAAGCACGGCTTCTTTCACTATGTCTATCTGTCTCTCTCACATTGAAGGTGCAAGACCTTCAAGAATAGGAATCAGCATAATCATAATCTAATTTATACAGTGCTTAGTCTTTTGTCAAGATCAAGCATTCACATCTTCGCAATGTTAGAATGAATTAGAAAATATTACTACAGACTGTTTGCTTAAAATGATTCAGTAAAGTCTATCTATGCAAAAATTAGACGTACTCATGCAGTTTTTTGCCCTGAATTTTCAATAGCCAGTTTTTTTATTATTATTAATATATTTTATTTATTGTAAATTATTTTACATTTTAATTAATTTGATATAATTATAATAAAAACAATTTTAAGAATAATAGTATGATAATTTTATATTAGAAATAACAATTTATATTCATATTTTAATATTTAAATTTGTATACTTAAAACTGCAGTAGAAAAAAGTGTAAGTATGTGAGCCCATAGCACTAAGAACAGGCTGCTACTTCTTGGGGTACATGGGCAGTTTGTTAAATCCCAGCTCATGTACAAATTCTGCAGGTTCATATCATCTTTGCAGAGAATCACAAATTGCACAATTCTCAGTTAGGACTTTTAAAATTCCACTCATCATATTTACACAATAAATAAATTCTAATCCGCTGTGTTTTTAATTGCAAATCCAGCTCAGAGGGAGCTCTCCTTACGCTTAGGAACCCCGTCATCTACCTTCTACCAGAAACCCTGCCGTAGTCAATTATGGTAATGAATTGTCAATAAATATAAAATTTTTATATGGCCTGCTTACAGTGAGTGGCAGCTAAGGACTTGCCTCCAAGATAAATTTGCTGCTGCTGCAGATATTAAGTGCACCTGAAAGGGGAGGAGAGGGCCACGGGGGTCCCGCGCAGGGTTCGGCCCAATAGCCTGGGGGACCTCCGGGGGCCTCCTCTCATTCGCACCTCTCTCAACCCCTCCTCCTTCCTAGTCTGGTGCAGGGCGCTGGGGTCCGAGAGTCTGGGCACCAGGGATGGAGAAACGTGCAGCTCTTCCATGTTCAGTTTGATGCTGATTATCATTCAGACCTTAGCCTGGCGCACAGTCCCTGCTGTGAGGAGAGCAGCTCAGCTATGCTGGGGAAAGAGAGAGAGGTGTACGAAGCGTAGAGCTGCCAGAGCTGGTTACTTGCTTACTGCAGATAGAAAAATTGTGCCTAGTGCAATCTGGCTGAAGTTTGGCTGACGTTTAAACTAAATTGACTGTGATTCAAGAAATAGAATTTTCAATGAACATCGAAGGCTGAAAAATTAAATCCCTAACGCTAATGCTCTTTTTTTATGAAATATGCACTGTGAGTTCTGGCTCCAAACAAATCAGAGTGAACCACATCAGAGATATTCTCAAAAATAAATTCAAGAATCAATATTGTTCCTATTTATAATCCATGTATGACGAAATTAATGGCCAAATCCATAAAAGACCCAAAAAGTAAAGAAATAATTGAAATGAATGAATTAAATTTAAAAATTATGCTAGTTTATATATATATATATATATATATATATATGTATATATAATTTACAGGTTGAATATTGTTACCAGTATCTCCATTTGATCATGTTTGGATATGTAAGGCCATAACCACCATTGAGATTGCGAGGGGCACATCCCCCTCAATATTCAAATAGACTGCGGTTGATCAATATTGTTTTTTCAATTACTAATTCCATAAATGTACTTGCTAGGTATTGCACAAACCTGTGGAGTCCATGCCAGAGTTCATGATCTCAATAAAGCAAAAACCAAATACTAATTATTCTTAAATTCATCTACATTTTTCAATTAAACTTTTCACAAATATTGTTATGCTGACAATATAATATAAAACTATGTGCAAGTAGCAAAATGGAAGCATTTGACTTCTGAATGCCACTGTATGTACCAGGGATTGTTTGAATCTTTATAGATGTGCCATGTTGCTGGTGGTAATATCATCAAATTGTGTGTGTACTCTCACCCCTTTTCTTCAGGTGGATTATGCCCTAATTGCCTCCCAAGCCGGGGCAACACTCAACAACCTCCTGAGTCACACGCAGGAGCTGGTGAGCAAACTGCGTTCCCTCCAGCTGGACCAGAGGGAGTTTGTCTGCCTCAAGTTCCTGGTGCTGTTCAGCTTGGGTGAGTTCATAGTGAGGGATGGTGGGTAGGAGAGAAGTGGGCAATGGCCTCTGAGCATTGTCCAAATCTCACTTGCTTGCTCCCAAGGTTCTTGAGGGACATTGGGATAAGCCAGGAGATTCTATTCACTTCACCTGTATGATAAGACCATCATTATGAATGCCACCGTTCCACTTGGATGCCCTGTCTTGCCTGACTGTGTCGGACCAGCCTCGTATCTTCAAAACCAACTGTTAGGAGACACATTGTAGGAGGCACCAAAACTGTTTTAAGGTCAGCGTTAAACTTCAGCCTTAGCCAGCAACCCAAATCTCTATAACTATTCTCAGTCCATCCCAAATGTGGCTGTTTTTTAAAGTAGCTCACCCAGAATTTATGGTTGAAAATATTACAACCCTTGTGTCATTTCAAACATGTATGACTTGCTTTCCATATGACTTTTTTGTGGAAAGCAAAAAAAGTAGTTTCGATGGATATGACTTGATTGCTATTTTAGTTAGCTTTATTTCCCCTCAACCATGGCTCTCAAATCTTATTTGTGTGTGTGTACAACTATAAACATGGCATGTCATGATTTGTTGCACCAAGTTTGGATCAGTCGCGAAATGCGCAAGAGCCAATGACGTCAAATGATGCTGCAATTAGTGAGAACTGTTCCTTTAAAAATGTAAAATTAAAGTGCAATATCTTGAAACAGATGCTGTTAGTTTCCATGGGTATTTAATAGGCAACAGTAGCATGTTATGATGGTCTTCTTCATGGATTTTTGTCATGCTGTATCTGTTAAATCCAACCTGGTCTCCTGACAAGTTGTAATAAAAGTACAAGATTGTGAACAAGAAGCTGCGAAACCGCAAGAAGTCCCCACAACTCCCGTAGAGAGAGAAAACATTTACCAACTTATGATAATATGATTATTCCTAGGTTTAACCCCTAAGCCAAACCTGAACCTAAACATAACATCTGACACCTTACCCAAACCCTCAAACTAAGCATGATTTGAAATAACTTTTGTGAACCATGGAAGAAAGAAAACATCTGAGTTTGGTACGAGACGAAGGAAGCATATTTCAAGTTTTTGGCATACATCAGTCAATTGTTTTGGATAAATATGGAATAACAAAATGTGCTAAACCGACGTTTCCTTTCTTAAAAAAAAAAAGTGTTGGATAGGAGGCTAGCTAAAAATGTATTCCTGAATTGTTGTATCAATCTGAAATTCTGTTTGTTGATTGGTTGGTCTCTATGGGAATAAAAGTCACACCTTTTCAAAAGATACAAATCATATGATATCTTGTAATTTCGCCATCTCGTACAAATTATTCTGAGTTGCCATTAGACTTTGTTGGTTAAATCATTACATGGTATATGTTAACAGCACTTCAGTGTTACCAAGCCACATAATTTCTACTACAAATTGCACATGTATACAGGTCACAGATTCTTTGAAAAGAAGAGCACACAAATGTAGAATTTTGCCCCATTGGATTTAAGAAAATCGGGAGGTCATTTGCTCCTAGAGTGTTTTTAAAGATGCATGTGGTGGGTGAATGCTGTTTTGCTTTTACAACTGTCAATAACTTTCAATGCATCAATCATAAACTGATAAAATCTCAAAGGTTGAGGTAGCTCTTGCAACCAATTTACAAAATATGCAGGTTTTCACAATGAAAGACTAGCACTGGGCGTCTGTTTGGCCCCTCAAGAACATTCTGGAATATTGATGCCCACCGTCCACATCGACATAATCATATCAGTCGCGATTGCTCCGTCTAGTGGATACGGATAAGAGAAGAGACAGAATTTGATGTTTATAGGACGTGTGTGCTTTGAATCTTAGCTTTTCCGTTTGCCATGTCCATGAACCACGAGAAAGCACAGAGTTGGGCAGCTACGCCAGTTCCCCCACTGCATCTTGAGAAGTTTCTTCATATCTTACCTACACCAAAGACCAGTGCAGAGCACTCCCACCTAGATCCCTCAGCCTTGCAATGTTTATGTTTATGTTGATAGGGTTTGTGAGGCGGAGGTTGTTTTGCCATGGTAGAGGTTTGGTGTAAATAATTTGGCAAAAACATCATCCATAATAAAACCCTCACCTGAGGGGAGTGTATCGCCCCAGGCACTGCCCCACGCTAGCAGCTAGCCCCACCCATGTTGTGTGCGAACCCAGAGAGGCTAAAAGAACAGAGCCTGAAGATCATTGATGGCTACGATTAATAGTATCCTGTAGGTGGGGGTTAACTGGTGCTTTTTGTATGTATAAGTGTATGTACTGTATGCGAAAAACACTTTTCCAGTTGCTATTTAGGAGCCAGTCAGAAGTTAATTAAATGAAGCATAATGTTGCCTTGTAAAACTACTGAAATTTCATCAATCCGTCATTTTCCCGCAATGGCAAATGTGAGGTTTTAGTCACAAGCCTTTTTTTTATATGCATATGCGATATGCGATATATTGCTAGAATGTTTTTACAAAGTTTTCACACCAATTAATGCTGGAAACATGCTCTTTAGCCTACGCATTGCAAATGCAGAGTCCCTTTGTACATGTGCGTTCTAACAGTACTGTAGCTGTTACAAACTTTAGTACTCAAGGGGGCGATAGAGTTACCATCAAATTTCTGTACCGTTAAACCAGATTATTAAAGTAGCTATCTTTAAAACATGTTTAGAAGATCTAATATTCTCAGCAAGATTTTCTGCAAACTGTAGCTTACCTGAAAAAGAAAACTATCCATAGAAGAGAGTTTATGCTAATACCACAATAGTGCCCCTTGTGGCAATGATGAGAATTCAATACTTGCGTTGCTATATGAATTTCAGAATGCAATGACATGTGCAACTGAGCTTCCATTGCTAGATGTGCCTGCATTCATGTACTTGAATAGAGTATTTTTGTACGCAAATACTCATACAATTAAACACAATGCTTACCAGGTGATAATCTCTTTAACATCTCAAATAGTTTGTAACTCAATTGTGTTTAAGTGTATTAAAGACATAATGAGTAGAATATGACTGTACAACACGTTAATGTTGAAGATATTTTACATTTTCTGTCTCTACACTTAACGATGTCACAGAAAACATTTATGCTTATGGAGCCTGTTTTTTTTTTGCAGAGGCAGTTCAATTTGAATAAACCCCAAAACAGAATGAGATAGCAGGTAAATGTGCTGTTATACTCAAGGCCACACACAGACAAGCTCAATATACGCCTGTCTGGCCTCCATGACATTAGATCCACTGTACCAGTTACATCCTTTAAGCACAGTCTCTGGATTGAATTTACAAATGAAGCCTTTTAACGGAAATCAAAGTCGCATTTACCCAAGTCTGACATGCCGTTCCTCTCCCCACTGCTCTAAGTCGTGTTCGTTCTCTATCAGCATGCCCAAACCATCGCAATTTGTCACTGTCGGGGAGCTCAGAGGGGCTCTTTGTAAAGCTAAGTGTCAATAAAGAGGAGGACAGACATGAGTTGACCTGGGAGCAGTCACTTGTCTCCTCGATTCCACCTGCTTGTCAAGAGGACCGATTGCAGTCAGCCAATCACTTCTCAAGCTTTTCCATAGCCGAAGCATCTATATCTTTTGCACTGTCAGTCTCCATGTTTTGAATAGATGCTTCGGGTCTAGCTGGAGCTGAAGGCTTTATCAATTGTTAAATAATTACAGCGGGGCATTGATTTCCTCAACAGCAGGAGTGTGAGTTATGTTCTTGTTGGGGGGTGGGTGGGACGTGGGGGGGCGTAGACATCTAAATTGTCTAACTGAAATGTCGGTGTTCATCTCAGGAGTATAATTGCTCCTGAGACGTTTGCAAGAAATGCAGAGCAGTTGCGGCTGAGCAGTTGAGTTAGTCAGGAAATTGTGGCCTACTGTATTCACACTGATCCCACTGTGAATTCGACAACAGTAGGTTGAAAGTTCTGCTGTTGAAATTGGTCTGTTCTTTCTGAAAACTGAAGCACCCCAGTACCCCCAGTGGCCAAAGCTGGAAGTGTTGTTGAATGCATGAGCACATGCGAGCATCAGTTTCCAAGTGAAATGCCCAGAATATGGCACTTAAAGCAAGTTGTGTTTTTAGTTGTGATATAATACAGTCAACAGGAATGTAAATTTTATTAACTCAACCAAAACTCTAAACCTAACCATCAGTGGAGTAAAAAGGTAACTTTAGAGTAAAAATGTAACCTCCGAATCATGCTCACCATTGTTTATGCGAATGTGATTATTTCTATGTTCCAACAAGACCAGAACATACTTCTCAGTGGTTTCTTGCGCAAAAGGAAATGGGTTCATGCTTGAACTGATGCAAAAAATGTCTGCTGGGGGCTGGCACTTGTCAGTAATTGTCAGTAAAAGGTTGATTTCAGGGTACATGATTTTTCGGAAGCAACATGTCGATTTCTCATGTGATCATGTTGACTGGTAGAAGGTCCATAACAGAGCACATTTTGTGAAAAGATTCTAAATAACAGCACATGATTGTTAATATTTTGAAACAAAAGACGTTTTAACAAATCAAAATTGTCATATGTTATTGCTTATGCTTAGCAATTTTGGATGGGTCAAGTACTCAAATGCTCCGAGGTAAGAGCAATAATTTACTATGACAACAATAATTACGTGACTTTTTCAAAAACCAACTGACTAGAGTTGGTTAAGACAGCAACTGAACATGTACAATGTACATTAATCTTTTCTTCAGAAACATCTAGATGGATAACTGATGGAAATTAATGGAAGAGAATGCAGTCAAACTATTTTTAACCTGAAACACTGTCTTTAAAATGTGGCTCTTCTGGCCGCTATGGAAAAAGTTAATATGATGCAATGGCTAATGTAAATCCTCCAACATACCACCCTGATTACTCAGCCGATTTATCTGTCAAGTACTCAAGCAGTCAAAATGAACATCTATAGTAAAAACCAGGGGTGTACGATTTGAAAAGTGGGGCAACAAATTAAGGCGTGGATATATGAGAAGCACTAACAATCTCACAAGAAATTAGGAATGAACAATAACATTTAAAAATATGGCCAGAGGGTGATTTGTGGACAAAGGTGGAGGTATAGTGTAGTAGCTTGTCTTCATGAACCCCCTTTTGCTTAGATTGGAAAACTGCATCCTCAATGCTGTGAGTGACTAAACAACTGTATCACAACATGTTAAGCACTCTAGACAACCAACAAAACCCAACAAGCGACAAGCTCTTTTGACTCTCAGGTGCCTGAGGCCAGACTCTGGGGATTGCAAACACCTCTGAACAACACATCATAAAGCCATGGCATGCATTCAGGGAGTCTTTCTTTTTTCCACCTCTCTTTAAAGAAGCCAAAAAGGATGTTCCCACATAGGTAGGCTCTAATTAAGCTGGCCTGTGTTGTTTCCTTGATCTAAATCGATAAGTCTACCTTTGTGCAAAGAGAGGAGTGATCAGTAATGTATGCGCAAAGGGCTCATAAGAGGTGCAAATATTCATTTCCTGAAACAGACCAAATAATTTGGAAGTCGGTAGGGATTGATTAACATTCGAGGGCTGGGACGGTTCAATATTTACGCCTTGGAGACCCCTGGCTGGGGCCAAATAATGGTGCATAAAACTGCAGCTATGTCTTAATTAAATGCAAGATAATAGGGGAAGGTTTTTCTTGTGAGCCAAGCAGTTTGGCACTGACAGATTGTAAGTCATGTGGAAGATGTGAGGCCTAGGCCTGATCAATACACGTATAAAGCAAGTGCATGCGTGTGCAGCCACCCTTTGTAAACACAGCATGCCAAAAGGAAGATTTTCTCAGAGGGTTCGCTTTCATAACTTAGGAGACTCAATAGTGTTCTCTTTGTTTAAGTATCAACTTTGTCTCAAATATTTTTTCTAAAATGAGTCTTAAAGTTTAATGCTTAAAAAATAAGTATTGATGGCAAAGATGTACATGTAGATAAAAAAAACAATACTTTCATTGATTTATGACAGTCAAAATAAACATGGTCCCTTCCATTAAACATTGTTGTCACTAAACACGCTTATTTAGATATCGCTCAAAGGTGAAAAACCTTCTAATCAATCCTGAGTGCTCTGATATTTTACAAATCTGAAGTAGAAGAGGCAGAGGGCCTATGCAATGACCCTAATATTTAAGAGTAATTTTTTTTGCCCACTGTCCTTTCATTCTACGTGACAGAAATCAAAAGCTTCACTCCTGCCGCAATGGTGAGAGGCTCTTTTTGAGACGGCACCCTCATTAGTGGCCTTAAGAGGCTTTCAGACTTTATCAGGCTTTATAAGCCACTGATATCTGCCACATCTGTCTAAACAGAGCAACACAGCGGGCTCTTGCTTTTAAAGGGAAGTGAAAGGATGAGCTGCACTTTACCTTTAGCACTACTAGCTTTTGTTATGCATTCAGCGAGTTTTTCAGCCATTCCGCTCTGATTTTGACACTTTGCTTGTGTGTCATCGCTGCAAGCTGTTGTTATCTCGTCAGTTTATGCCTCTTTTTCTTCTTTATCTGTTACTACGCATTATTTTATGATTAGCTTTAAATTGTAAACAACTTTGTGTGAGTGGCGCTCATTAGCCATTAGCGTCATTATCAGAATGTCTACAAATGCTTCAGATAAGTCATGTGGACAAATGTTTCTATAGGGAACAGAATCTACATCTGTGGATTTACTCATAATAAAGGCAAGATTACATCTATTTGGGTGTATTATTGACAGATAGAAATGTTACTGTTATGTCCTCAACCCTGCAATGCTTAATCTCACTTCTCATATGTTAGATGTAATGCAAGCAAAATGTCCATCACTGTTCAAGGGATAGTTCCTCTAAAAATAATAATTCTCTCATCATTTACTTACCCTCAACTGTTCCAAACATCTATTGGGCTGTTCACATCACATTTAGCATTGCGTCCATGCTATTTATCAATTGGACATCTTTGACCACTGCTCCATGTCTCACTGTTTTTTGTTTTTTTTTCAGTGTCTTGCACAGGAGTGCCATGTTATTGTAGAGGCTGTGTTAAGTTGAAAAGAACTTGACGTACAGACAACTTCTGTACTTTCTGTTCTATTTGTTGCACTGCATCAAGCTTTTTTAGCGCTAGAATGTGTTTGATATATATGACCCCTAAGACTTTCTTTCTTCTGTGGAACACAAAAAGAGAAGTTAGCCAGGATGACAACCTCATTCACCATTCACTTTCATTGTATGTGTTGGTCGACTAAAATATCACTGAATTATTAGCATCTGCCAATCCATTTTATCATTTGACTGATACGTTTTATTAACTGTAGATGCACAAAAATAATTTTTTTTTATATTGATTTTCTGTTTAAAAAATGTTTTTGTGTGAAATATTGAATAAATGTAATGCTTATCAAAAGTTTAAATGTCATTTTTAGCTATTTTATGTTCATGTCATTCACTATCATGCAGCCTATCTTTCTATTCTTGGCTGACATAAGTGGAACCCGACGTGGTCTTCTGCTGTTGTAGCCCATTCACCTCAAAATTCGACATGTTTTGCATTCTGAGATGCTATTCTGCTCACTACAATTGTATAGAGAGGTTATCTGAGTTACCATAGCCTTTCTGTCAGCTCGAAACAGTCTGGCCATTCTCCGTTGACCTCTCACATCAACAAGGCATTTCTGTCTGCGGAACTGCTGCTGACTGGATGTTTTTTGTTTTTGGCACCATTCTGAGTAAATTCTAGAGACTGTTGTTCGTGAAAATCCCAAGAGATCAGCAGTTACAGCCCATCTGGCACCAACAATCATGCCACTGTTGAAATCACTGAGATCAGATTTTTTTCCCCCATTCTGATGGTTGATGTGAACATTAACTGAAGCTCCTGCTTAATTGGCTGATTAGATAATTGCATGAATAAGTAGGTGTACAGGTGTACCTAATATAGTGGTCGTGACTGTAAATATTGGCATTAAGTCATTAAAAAAACATATTGGGTGATAAAAAAAAAATGCAAAGAAAGTGAACAGTGACTGAGACTTTCATGCTGCTTAACATCTCCTTTTGTGTCATAGAACAAGAAAAAAAACATAATATGGGCTTAGAACAACATGGGACGGTGAGAAAATTCTGAGAATATTTATAATTCAATCTAATAAATTTAAATATGGCAAAATGTGTTAAATGGTGCTGAGAAAACTATACTGGCAGCTGAAAGTTTAATGAAATGGCAGGCATTAAAATTAGGTGGAAAACGGCAAAGCTTTCTGCAGTGTTCTGACCATGCAGATTCCATTTGGGCCGGCAAATGACCAACAAAACCTCACAGTTTTTAGAATATCATTACATCTGGTGTGAACATTGTATTGATGTGTTGTTAAAAGTTTGGTTGAAAATTTCCCCACTTTTAGAAACACTTTTTTTTACTTAGTTTTCCTTTGACAAAATCCCTGTGTGCTTGTTCTCCTTCTCTCACTCATCTCACTACTCTAGCTTCTGTCCCTTTGGGTTCCTCTCTTCCTCTGCTTCAGCCAGACCCTTATTACAAGCTGTCAGTTTATTATAAAACATTAGGAAAGCAGAGGGACACTTGCTGTAACTGTCTTATCGATCTGGGGGATAGATTCTATGATTTAACACCCAACCCTCCCATATTTCCACATTCTCAGCCTCATATTAAACCTTGTGCTTTCCTTTAGCTATTGATGTATCAACATTAACTGTTACAAGCAACTACAGAAAATCAATGACCAACTTTTATTACTGGCTGCATAACACGCTGGCTGTCCCATGCTACAGTACTTAGCAGGCAGGCCGGGCCCAGAACATGCCCTACTCATGTCAGGTGCATCCTAAGTGATATCTGCACTGGAAATATCAATCATATGAGCTCCAACTTCTCTCTGTCTGATTTGCAGATAGTTGCCCCACAACAGAGCGCTTGGGTGCCATTTTAATGAAAAAGCCCAGCATTGCTACAAGATTCACCGCTAACAACAGCTATCAATATCCTTTATGTTCGGGAATTTCGTATTTAATTTCGCTCCTTCGCAGTTCGCATTTTTAACAATCCAAAAGGTATACTTTTAACTTTAATAGGCAAAACTAATTCATTTCAAAGTATAATGAGTTAGCATACTATGAAATAATAATAGCTTGCTTTTTCTGTCTATCACGTGAATTGAAAGGGATGCATTTGAAAAGGAAGGGCTAAACAGGAGCCTTGGCAAAAACAGATCACCTTAAAAGATTTATGAGACTTGCGATCCTGCTGGGACAAACATATACAGGCTTTGTTTTTCCGATCAATGGGCTGAAGTTCATTATTCACCCTCACCGCAACCGTGCTTTGCGTGTTTACGCATTGTAAGGGGGCCTTGTTGTTTTTGCCTGTGCATATATGAGAATTTCTTCTTCTCTTCAGCTCTTACGTGACCAGAGGTCTCTAGCATCTCCTTAAGGTTATTTTAGCTTGTATCGTATCATGCTACAGTGCTAATATTGCACCATGGGTGCATGGTCACTGCTGATGCAAACTTATTCAGTGCCAATTAAAATCACAACTTCTCAGGGCATACAAAAAGATCATCCCAGGTCTGCAGACTAGCCCGGGACCTTTCTCTGGTGAGTGACTGCCTAGCCAGTCTGGCTTAGAAAACGTGAACTGCGGCTGCGGTAGGATGTGCCTATTGATCAGGGAGCCACCAGGCTTATTTAAACATTGCACACAAACACAGATAAGGGCATTACACAAGCTCCAACATAAACTCCCCCCGCCCCAGCCTGTCATTTTTCAATCGATCCCTTAGAAAGAGTTCTGGGCTGCAGACATCTATAAAAGTGACCCGGTCATACTAGAGGGAAAACACAGCCCCATCTTTCAGCCCCCATGGGCATTTAGCAGGTCAAACACACACTACACAGCTGATCAGACATGCACCTTTCCCCTGCAAATACTACTGTGTCTGAATAGTTTGTCAGGTTTTTGTGTGTGTGTGTATTTACAGTATATATATATATATATATATATATATATATATATATATATATATATATATATATATATATACACACACACACACACATATACATATATATATATATATATATATATATATATATATATACACACAAACATATATATATATATACATACACACACACACACATATATATATATATACACACATACACACACACACATATATATATATATATATATGTATATATATACATATACATATACACATATACACACACACCAAAAGTTTTGAATAATTGCTGTTTTGGAAAGAAACTGGTACTTTTTTTTCACCAAAGTGGCATTCAACTGATCACAATGTAAAGTCAAGACAGGTCACACAATAATGTGAAAAATGACTATTACAATTTGAACAATAAAATACTACATAACTACTTCAAAGAGATCTCATAAAAAATCTTACACGTGCAGCAATGACAGATTTGCAGATCCATGGCATTCTAGCAGTCAGTTTATCCAGATACCACACTTCCTGTAACACTTGCCATAGATGTGTCTGTCTTGTCGGGCACTTCTCAAGCAGCTTACAGTCTAGCTGATCCCACAAAAGCTCAATAGGGTTAAGATCCATAACAATCTTTTCCAATTATCTGTTGTCCAATACCTGGAATTGAAGACTCTAAATTGCCCCATATGTGTGTTAGTGAGAGTCCCCCAACCACTGGGGGTTGTGTCAGGAAGGGCATCTGGTGTAAATCTTGTGCCAAATCAAATATATATATGAGGACTATCACGAAGCGGACCCTGCACCTATGTAGGACAAATGCTAGGAAAGAGAGGTATATTGAATATATGACTTAATGGATGACTTAAGCTTGGTGAGAATATAATGATGATTTTTCTACAGTATATTTGATCTAGAAAATCAAACAAATCAAACATCTGTCAAAGCAACATTATCACAAAGAGATTCAAATGCCCTGTGTTCATCTGCTTGTGAAACGAAAGCAGTTATGCCATATTAGCCTTAAAAATAGGCCACTGTAACAAGAGCCAACAGTTAAACGTGATGGCACAAATGAGTCAACAGGTGCTGCAGCCCTGTCTCTTGTTCTCCTTTTCATGCACCTCTTCTTCCTCCCCCCTTCATTGTATTTAAGGCAACAAAGTCGTGCACTGCCATTTCATTGGAAAAAATGCCCCATCATTTGGGGGGGGGTCACACTTCAGGGACAAATATAGAAATGAGAATTAATCTAAACAATAGTCTCACTCACTCCTAATGGGGAAAAAGTTTTAATAAGAAGGGGAGGAGAGGCCTGAGTGTGAGTGTGAGTGTGAGACTTGTGGTGTGATTCCAAGCAAGGGCCGCGTATGTTGTCTGTCAACACTGGGAATGTTGGGAAGAGTGGTGGAGCGGGGTGTTGTCTATTCCTAGTTATTCCCATGCTGGGACACTGTCTTGATGTTGAACTATTTGCTGTCACCTTCCATTTTATGATTCTATTGTTGGAGGGACTCGACTCGTTCATGAACATTACATTTTTACCTAGTTTTCACCTAAATGTTCTAAACTCATGGATATTAAAGACAAAACTGGAAAACAATTTCTTAACCCAATAAAGCGCTAATTTGGTTGACTGGTTGGAGTAAAAGCACATCGGAACATTTGGGGGGATTGTACGAAACCTTTAAAGAAAATGTCCTGCTCATATTTAACCCCAAATCGATGAAGAAAAAAAGAAATTAGGTATTGCATAAAGAAGATGAAGCCTACATTTAGAACCATTTAGATTTTTTGCATTGTAATTATTTTCAGGACACTTCAGCACATTTCCCCCAATTCTCATTACCATAATGCATCTGGATGTTTTACTTTTACTATTCTTATTGTTTTCATGAATGATTCCCATAACCATTACACAGACATTTTTACTGTATTACAGTAAAACAGGATGCTTTTGTACAATTATATTTGATATTAAAATCAGCAAAAATGAAAGGCAGTACCTATTGTAATGTATAAATAAAAACAAATTTCTATACATTACAATACATTACAATTGTACATTTTACATTGTGGTAATGAGAATTGGAGGGTAAAATGTGCGTAACTGAACCACTCTTTCACAATTTGAGCCCGATGAATCTTGGCATTGTCATCCTGGAATATGTCCGTGCCGTCAGGGAAGACAAATCGATTGATGGGATAACCTAGTCATTCAGTACATTCAGGTAGTCAGCTGACTTCATTTTATTGCTGCATAATGTTGCTGAGCCTTCACCTGACCAACTGAAGCAACCCCAAATCATAACACTGCCTCCAGAGGAAAACTTTTTTTTGGCCAGGCAGTGTATTATTTCCTATTTGTTCATTTTGATTTTGGAGTAAAATAGGGGCTGGACATTTTCTGGAAAGGTTTTGTAAGAATCAGCCTTTTATCTGTGAAATAATTAATAAAATAATTAATACAAAAAATAAAACAAATTATAATAATAAAAAATAAAAAGATTCTTGGCTAGTTAAAGATACAATAAGCCCCAGACAAATGTCTGGCTATGCAAGACTATGCAAGGACTGTAGAGTGAGGACAGTGGAGACATCACCTGCATAAGCGCCATAGCACAGCGTGTTGGAGCATGTTTTCTAACTGATAAGTCACAGGATTGATGTTCAAAACCATTTCCACAGCGATTAAATATTAATCATTATAGCCCTCAATTCTTCCTTGGACTGTTGGTTTTCAGCCATGTTTTTTTCACCACATCAATACAACTCAAGTCATGCACATAGTTATTTTTCCACAAGAGCATTTTTACTTCAGAGAAATTCAAAGCACTGAAAGTTAAATGTATCACATCTTAAGTTATGATGTTATATTCTCACTTTTATCCAGCTTGCCAGTAGTTCAGCTAAAGTGCCACAAATTAGCTTAGCTTTGACAGGAATCTTACAAACATGTCTTGTAACATTACCCTCGAGCAAAAGGAACCCACGGCTTCTAATGTGGCAGAATAAATGAAACAGGAATTTACACTCCTATCTCTCATAATTTTGAAGCAGTTTCAGCATGATATGAAAGAGTAGACGGAGAGTGAAACAGCTAAAAAAATGCGCATCCAATGTTACTCTGATACTTTTATCCAAAGAAACATAAAATACACTTCATCAAAAAAGAATACAAGAAAGGAAAAAAGTCCAAATGAAAAGTGTGTGTCCCAGGCAAGAAAAAGAAGGAAAAATCATGCTATTGGTTAACTGTCCTTCACTCAGAAAATATACATCCCCAGGCACTGTGTTGAATTATTAATTCAAATTTGTCAAAAAAAGGGGGGGTAGAGTGAAAAAGGATAGATATTGATGGAAGCTTGGCTTTAATGACCTCATTAGGTGTGTGGTTTCCACTATGGACTGCAGGTAGAGTTTTGGGGGGATACTTGACCCCTGAATGATTTTCTGTCACTTTATTATAAACAAGAAGAGCTTGATGCACACCACCCCAATTCATGTGAATGTAATCAACTGACACGAGGGCATGTCGAATGCAAATATAAAGATTCTGAATAGATGCTCGAAGGCTGCTCGTGAGAGGCTAAGGATGGCCTTTTTAGCAGTAATTCGCCTCTAAGAATGTTTTACAGATGCATCTGAAAATTATCTGGAAAAATATTGTGATTTCAATTTGAACTGTGTTATGATTATTAACATTTAAAATAATAATAATAATAAAACAAACGTAATAAGTGTTTCATTTTGACCACAATTAAGTCTTGGGCAATCATGCTCTACTGCCAAAAGTAATACTGTCCAAGAAAGGGAGTTCACTCTTGAGACCTCTTAAGAACCAGACTAAATAATTAAAAAATACAGTGAAACACAGAGGGGGAAAACAGATTCACATCACCTTCACATTGTATCTGTTCACTGAATGCCAGTTGTTATCCACTGTGTGATATGGTCTCTGCCCACATTTTATAACGTAATTGTATTATGAATAATACCAACAACAGGAAAAATGATTAATATAAATATTATAAAATAGTACCAAATTTTAATCTTTTCTTAACCTGAATGTGGCATAGCTATGCTGGCCTTTATTTGACATGCAGAAATGCGCTCATCCACTCTACTATCCGCAAAGACCCATTGTTATGAGGTTACTTTAGATTTGGATAGTAACTTTTAGCGGCCAAGCATGTTTGGAATTACACAAATAGTGAATCAAGAGTGCTGTAAATTCAACAGTGCTTTGAGTATGTGTGAATACTGTACAGAAAACAGCACTGCGCACATAGAGTAAGTGCAGCGAGCAGCGTGCAGATTCTATATTTAATTAAACCAAAGCCTTTGTGGTTTGATAATCGCACTACTGATAATATCGCACTTTCAATTTTATTTAGATTCATTGTTCAGCCCTATGAGAAATACAATAGTAAAAGTGTCACTTGCTTTAAGCTGGCGTCACACTAGCAGACTCCAAACAACTCAATTTTGGCTGAGGGTGTCACTCTTGAGAAATTTTTTGCTGAGATCTCACTATCTTATGTAGGAAGTATGACACACTTGCTGGTTAAGAATGGTGGATGGGTCATAGACATACAAACTCACAGCAACTCTATCTCTCTCTCTCTCTCTCTCTCTCTCTCTCTCTCTCTCTCTCTCTCTGATTCCCTGACCATAAGGAGGTCACCGAAATAACAATAGGAGTGTTGCGTGAACATAAACAATTGTAATAGAGCGATATAGGATGCAATTCATGGAGTAACTTTACTCTGTGAAAGTTTTTGATAGTGTATTTATCCAGTAAAGGCTTGCAGTAGAGTGCGCGTTCGTATGTCCATATGCAGCTTTCATTAATTGAAGAAATTACGTTCAATAAAAACAGAGTCACATTTCCTGAGTCACTTTAGTGTGGAAAAACACTTGGTGGCAGAATCACTATGGATTACAATCAGCGTTTTTGATATTGATGTAAACAGTTACCATTTTTAACATTTACCGTAATGTCTCATGAATGGTTAATCAGCTTTTCCTCTGCATTTTGGACGAGGGAACAAAGAACGTTATTGCAATGGAATTTCCTGAAACACCTCTAAAAATGGCAGCAAATAATGTGCACAGTGAGCTATGAGTCTAAATAGTACAATACATACATCTTCAGAAAAAAAGATCAAATCTTGCATTATAAGTCAAACAAAATAATAAAACTCTCCCTGCCAGTATATTTGCTCTGCACAGTTCTTATACAGCTACCTGAACATAGAATAGGTCATGTTTTACAGCAAGATAAAGTTGTTATAAAGTTAATCCTTCAGCAACAGATACTAGACAGATGACTGACACTTTTGTAACACTACAAACTTTAGATTTTAACCATTTCAATGATTTCATAAAGAGCCTTGTGCATATCGTACTATAAGAGAATTTTAGCACAGATCATTATAGTTGGTTCAGCCTGAACCTGCTGGTCCTCGAAAGTGATTGCACCAAAAAATAAGTAGATGTAAATATATTTTCCCTCACCTCAAGAGCAGGCAGAGTGCCTTTCAGCTAGCATTTGTAACAAGAAACGTTTGCCCCAGCTTCTCGTGTTTATTTCATAACACCTAAGGCGTTTTATACCCTGCCTCACCGCGTTGAGTGCGCAGTTTCAAAACCATCCTAGGGCGACCAGGATGTCTCTTCTACCTGCTTAGCACCGCAGTGACGGGCTTACATTTGACTTAATATATCCCCAACAGTACTAGTCCTGCTTAATTCTCTTTCATAGTGGTCAGAGTTGACCAGGGACGAGCAGATTGAGCCCTCACGTCCCTTCTGGCTTTTCATGGCTTAGACAGGAAGAACAACCCTCGGAGAAATGAGTGATGAACTGAAGTCATTTACATGCAACATTAACAAGAGATGAAACAAGATTTTTTTTTGAAAGTTTCAGACAGAAGATTGTCCTCCTACTGTTGCTCCTTTAAGGGATAGTACACCCAAAAATGATTATTCAGTCATCATTTACTTGGCAAATAACAACAGAATTATAATTTTGGGGCGAACTGTTCCTTTAATGCTTATGGTTGATTGATTTATTGAAAATTCTTGAATCAAAAATTCCAAGGATATATCAAAATACTTGCTAAAACATTCCCTAAAAAAAAAACTTTCAACTCAGCATTTAGACAGTGTGTAAATATGATCAGTGGTGACCTAACAGGCACTGGCCATGAATGGCGTTTCAGGGGCCGGATCAGAGGGGAAAACGGGTCTTCGCCAACATATTCTCCATATGAGGTCATCGGAGTTCATGCACCAACCCATTTCCTGATTGGTGTCATGCTAGAAGTGACGGTAATGATGAATAAAGATTAAATTCGACATGCTTGATTGACTAAATGATTATAGCATGCAGCAAACAGATAGGGAGGGGGTATTCGGAGCAGGATGCCGGTTGTTTTGTACTTTGTAATGCAGTGGCTGTACTCATGAAATTCTGTACATAAGTTGCTCCAAAGGAGTAATAAATTCTTACAAACATGCAACCCATACACAATGTCACCCTGACAGCATTGCTCAGTCGTGTGTTTAATTGTCCTGCTCTTAAGCAATGCTTGTTTTTAATTACCCTCCGAGAGGAAGTCATTTATTCCAGTGACATCAGGCAGCTAGAAATGTCAATGGATTCATAATTTGCCTTTCAAATTTCATGTTATGATTTAATCGGTCATTGACTAAACTATTAGAGGTGAAATTCCATACCCTTGTGTATCTTTATTGGCAGTATCCATACAAATTGTAATCAATATGGCATTATTGTAGTGAGCTGATGAGCATCGTAACAGTGGCGACGCATCTTTCGAATAAAGGTTTCACTATACAGATACAACGCACAGTATATGTGCATTGTGAAAACATCTCAGTATACAAATTAATCTACTTCTTGTGAGGGCTTTTGGGGTTTGCTAGCGAAGTTTTCTAGTGGAATGATCTTTTTCACTTAGAAAATCTATGAGTGGATATGTGGGGTTGTCTAGCATGAGTGCTAGTCAAATGAACAATGTATTCCACAGGACCTAAGGGTTTAGAGGCAGGCTCCATCATAGCCCTATTGCACACTAAGGCTGTTTTATGAAGAAGAAAAAAAAGAGAAAAAGATGTTAATTAGTCCCACAGTGGCTAAATGTTGAGATAGAGGATAAGAGTGCTTACCATGCGATGCTTCAGCCTGACTGGATGGAAACTGCTGCTTACAGATTTATTTATTTATTTATTGTGCTTTTATTCTCTCTGTCAGCAGGGCATGATTAAGCGTTTCTGTTTGTGGTTAAATTAAACAAACAGGTTAATTCTCTTCTCGCAACATGCCCGTCTTGCTTGAGGCGGAAGAGATCAAGCCATTGTCATCGATCAGTCGACTCTTTTAACACCCCCTCTCCAAGCTTTAGTTTTACATGTTCAAAAGCGGCCCCATAATAATTAGCAATTAAAATGTTACTTTTTTGAATCATCCTTTTTTAATTAATCTGAGAAAGACTGAGCCACAGCAAATCTCTGTACAGTCTTAGAAATTTTGAGCGAGAAACCATGGTAACTTGCTTTGTGATGTAGTGAACTGGTTTGTTCGAATGGTTAGTTTCAATAAAACATTTCAAATCTGTGTTATTTATTGTTCCAAAATTATTGTTAACAATATGGTTAAGAACATTATTAAAGATAAAGTTAATTAGGGCTGGATACAGGTATTGTTTCTCAGATTCTATTAGATTCTCATTCACAAGCTCTCGATTAGATTTGATTCTTATTTAGATTTGATAGATTTGATTCAAATGGGTATGTCCCTTTTGCATACATATGAAAGAAATTATTTTCTAGCTAATGCTGTTAATTATAAATGTACCTTCTAACTAGGTACATTATGAGAACATAATTTTTTTACTAATTATATTTTGTCACATTGGAAAATAAACATATAGAAATAATATATTTATAGACATAAACAAATCCATGTATTCAATCAATGAATAACATGTTATATTTCACATAAAAAAAATGTGTTACATGTTTATTGTATAATTGCATAAGTTGTACTTTTTAAAAGTATTTACGTTAATATGTTGAACACATGTTAAAACCTGTACTGTCTCTTTAAGAAAACCCTCAGCTCTGTAAAAAGCCTATGTAAATGTGTGCATGTTAATGAGAGAGGTTCAAATGAAGATCGCGATGCATCAGAAAATATATAATTTTTCCCACCCCTAAAGTTAATTATTAATATTATTTATTTATAATATTTTATATTTATTACCAGTTTCTAGAAATGGTATGTGAATGGTTTGACCAAATCATAAAAAGAATCAGTTCAAAAGAATGATTCATTCACGAATCACTAATGGAAACGTATATGTGATCAATTTTAATCTAGTCAATTTAATTAGAGAAAAAAATCAAAGCACTGCATTGAAAGGCTGTGAAAAATAGAAAAATTCCACAATCCAAACAGGTGATATGGGATGCACTATCCAAGTTTCTCTCTACCATGTTGCCTTGACTGACAGGTCTAAGGACTGCAATGTTTGTTTACTTATTTTCTAAAATATACCGTAGGGCTAAAATCAGCGGAGTGGAGCTAGAGATTTGTAATTGTTCATCTTCTGGTAAACCCCTCCCTTTTCTTTGTCCTGATTGTGCCTGCTGGTGTCACCCAGGGGTCAGACATCCTCACCAGTGCCATGAAGGACTCACGGCTTGTTCTACAGACCTCATTACATGCTGATGCAGTCACTTCCCCCCTTCTTGCCCTCTTGTCTCTCTCTCATTCTGTCGGGTTATGCAGTCCGATTATTTGTAGGGGAAAAGAGAGCAGGCAGCGAAGTGTCAGCTGGCTCATTAGATATGGCTGGGTGGGTCAGAATGCTTTTTCACAATCGTTTGGAGTTTGCACATGGACCCCAGCAGTCTCCATTAGGAGGGACTAGAGTGAGATGACCACGCTCCCGTTCAACCGTGGGTCAAAGGGATAAATAAAAGATCACATGAGGTGGCCCCTCAAACCTGATTAAATAGAGCCACATGCCAGGGATTCATTAGCAGTTCCTGCAGCCATATAACCATCCACACCCTCATCTGGAACTCAGGAACACATGCAGCTTGCAAGATTTCTGTTAACGTCATAAATTAAAGGCATGACAAGGAAAATGTGAACCTCTGATTTGGAGCCTGGAATACTAAAAATCTGACTTAGACAGAGGGGTTTCATTTCATTTCATTTTTTTTCTACCTAAAAAGTGTTACAGTATGTACTGAAGGTAGTTGATGCATAACATCATCGGGGCAGCTGTGGCTCAGGTGGTAGAGTGGGTTGGCTGCTAGTCGCAGGGTTGGCGGTTCGATTCCCGGCTCACATGCTGAAGTGTCCTTGGGCTTTCTGTTTGAAAGCAGTCATTATTTTTTGCATTTCCATTTGATTCCACTTGTGGTGTAGAATTTGCCCACTTTAATAACCATACAGTTTTTTTTTCTATCTCATTTCAGATGTGAAAAACCTAGAGAACTTCCATCTGGTGGAGAGCGTCCAAGAACAGGTCAACGCAGCATTGCTGGACTACGTCATGTGCAACTACCCCCAGCAGACAGACAAATTCGGCCAGCTGCTGCTGCGGTTGCCGGAGATCAGGGCCATCAGCCTGCAGGCAGAGGAGTATCTGTACTACAAACACCTGAATGGTGACGTGCCCTGTAACAATCTACTTATAGAGATGTTGCACGCCAAACGTGCCTAAGGACAACACAACCCCAAACCTTCCGTCTGAACGCATCGCACGCACTGCTCCCAGCACCACCTCAGTCCAGCGTCATCAACAGACATAGCCTTTGAACAATGAAACGTGTGTACGTGAGATGCGCACTGACTGAGTGGGTTTCCAGTGCGCCAGACAGTTCGTACTTGCTCTACGGTTTGTAGATATAAGAAAAGGGAAGATGAAACCTAAAAGCAAGTGTTTGGCTCAAGGGGCAGATACATTTCTGATTAAGAAATGAAATGAACCAAACACAGTGTTATAATGACCTCTTGGCCACCGATTTGTCAGTGTTGTCGAACCATGACTGTCCATCGTTATTTGTTCTTTGTGCAGCTGACCTTGTTGAATCAAAGGTCAAATATACACTCAAGACTTAAGTTGGAGGGTTTAAGACTACCGGACTGGGGAATCTTTCATGACTTAAGACTGGTTTGCCAGCACTGACCCAATGTTTCCATTGGGACCTGGCCATATGCCCCCAATCCTCACTCCCTCCTGTCTGTTTTAAGGCACACAAACTGGGACAAAGCCAGATTTGTAATGGACAACCAGCCAGTGCCCACATCTGTGCCACCCACAAAGACTTTATTCCAACCCCTCACCAAAAAACAAGTATTTCTATTAAAACTGGTAGTCATTTCTTCTTCTTTGTCACTCTGAGGCTGCGTTACGCCAGCACCTTCCTTCCAAAAGTAAAAAAGAAAATGATCTCCTCGTGACATTTTCATTCATAGGTGCAAAATGTAACTTTTTTGTTTTATTGTAACATTTTTGCAGATTTTTGCAGTTTTACGGGAGAAAGCACATGGGTTCCAAGAACAAAATACAGTCTCAGAGGCAGAATGAAGAAATACTGCCTCATTCAACACAAGACCAAAGCCTGCAGAGAACAAAAACGAAAAGAAAAAAAAGTGAAACAACCAACCTTAACTATCAGTATTAATAATTTGATGTCACAGTCATGTGAGTCTTGCCTTATTTCATTTCCATGTTTGCTAACCGTGCTGATGTGAACTAAGATATGTAAAATAAAAAAGTACATATATATATATATATATATATAAAGTATTAATGTTATACAATTGAAAAGAAATAAGAGGTGTTTACATTTGTGTGGTCATGTGGGAGATAACTGTGATGCATAAAATTGCAAAGCAATGATTTCATATAAAAACAACAAAACAAAACAAAAATGTTCAGAAAAGAATATATTCCTCTTGTTTGCTTTCTTTGGTATGTACAGTTTTCGTATTTCTTGACCAGTACTTAATGATGTCGTGAGACACTAAATCAGAGAGGAATCTCACTTAATACTGAGTTTTGAAATGTTCTTTTTTTTACGTTATTTTTATTCAAATTTTTGCTGGCTTACTTCTGTGGACTTCTTTCATTGTAGAACACAAGTTTTATGTTCTACATTTTAAATGTACGTCACTGGTTAAGGTTAATTTATTGTTTTGGTTTCATCCACGTGTTTAAGCACAGTAGCAAGGGGTCAAGACTAAATGTATTTGTTTACTGTAGCACATTTTTAAAAATGTAGTTAAGGAGGTAAACAATGATCGGAGTGATTTACATTAAACGGCCATCAGTCCTGCCACTGTATAATAACAAAAGCTGTATTGAATTGATCTGGTGCAACTTTTCTATCGTAAGATTTCAATGAATGTGTTCATTACAGCCGTCTGTATTCTATACCAAAGACAGCGTCTGTCCTTCACCTGTACTTACCTGTTTGCATCAACATGAATGGATGAGAGCTTTGAGACTTGAGGACTACCGTTGTTTTTCCTGAATGGTTCATTTGACTGTATTTCATATATACTGTAGTAATTGGTTAAAGTCAACATGGATTGAAATATGACCATTTTTACTTTCTTAATACATGTCATTGGTCATATTATGCGTCATTTATCAGTGTACGTTATCCCAAAGGAAAATGTTTGTCTTCGTAACCTTTCAAAATGTAATTATTACATCAAATGACTTGCTCCGCCTCTGAAACGACTTCCCTATTGGCTGAAGTTATCTAGGCTTGAAAGTAATCCAGGTTCAATACAAGTTAAGCTTAATCGACATAATTTGTGGCATAATGTTGATTAAGCCCATTTTTCACAATTTAATCAATCCCCAATGGTTAAAAAACAATCGCAACCTAATTTTTTTCTTATTAAACATCTTATTTTTTCACTTGGAAATAAGTCTAATTATAGAGGTAAAATGGGTCGACAGTTCTGTTTCATGTTGACTTTAAAGACTTGCAAGTCAAATTGTTAAAATGTTAATGCAGAGCAAATAATTGAAAGAATCACAAAATGGCTGTTTTCGAGTGTCCACATAGTGAAAAAAAAATGTTTAGCTTATCTGAATGTAAATATAATAAGTGTTGATTTAAAGACCCATTTATGATTTTACAGTGAAAATGTTCATCATGGCGACCATGTGAGTATTTGTACCACCAATTTTTCAAAAGTTTTTAAAGGATGTGAAATCAACAAACATATTTCTGATGTTACATACAAGACCCCTTCACATATCTACATTTGGTATCAATGTAAAAGGATTAATTCACACTAAAATGCTGTATTTTGTTCAAGCACAAAACTGCTTTAATCATTGCTGCATGGCATCTCAATGAAGGACTCTTGAACCCCCATTTGTACATATGGCCACAAACGTCTTTATCTATTCTTGGGCAATTGATTTGTATTTTTCTTCCATCTTTGCATCGTTTTGTGATTCTCTACTGTATTTTGTGTGATCAGATTGACAATCTTTATAAATTCAGTGCCCCCTCATTTTCCACTATACCCCACCACTAAAGTTCTACAGCTGCCTTGGATGTCTGCTTACCTGCCTGAACGTTTGGATTCGGATTCTCTTATTTTGTGCGCTGGAAGCCACAGTCAGACCAGTAATCTCTGATGTCACCTCTTGCCATAAAGAGTTTGCATACAAGCTCTTGGAATCTTTCCATCATATTTTAATAAATGACTATTATGCCGAGGGTCGTACTGTCATTTCCCTCTCTTGCAATGAGCTGGAAAAATCCATAAATAGTAAAACAGTAAACAAGAGTAAGTATGGTTCTTCTGTACATCTAGCAACTTCATACTAATAATATTACCATGGAAATTTTATGCAATATAAATAGACTGGTGTAAAACATGCATGCAGTAGATCCACAGATGATACAGAGAAATTCTAGATTCAAAGTGAATTTAATTAAGAACTAAAACACATACCTGATGATACTGCTACACCCTCAATCAGATATACACTACCGGTGTAGTCTGTTTAAAAAAATATTTGTAATTAACATTTTAGCTTTGTAAAGATATACGTACATAGGCACAATGTATACATGTCTGCAAAGCATTTAAGCATGAGCCTTTAAAACTTTTTTAATAGTTCACCCAAAAATGAAAGATTCTCTCATAGTTTACTCACCCTCACTTTCTTCCTTCTGCAGGACTCAAGTTAAAATGTTTAGAAGAATATCTCAGCTCTGTAGGTCCATACAATGCAAGTGAATGGGTACCAACATTTTCAAGTTGGTACCAATTTCTAAAAATCAGTCAGCATAAAAGTAACCCATACAACTCCAGTGGTTAAATCGATGAATCTTCGTCTTCAGAAGCGCGTGGGTGAGAAACAGATTAATATGAACATCCTTTCTTACTTTAAATTCTCCTCCCTGCTAAATCAATCTCCACTTTAACTTTCACTTTTACATTCTTCTTGTGTTTTTTTGTGATTCACATTCTTCAAGAATTTCTAGCAGAAAAGGACTTCAATTTGAATCAATTTCTTCATATCCCTTCTGAAGACAGGCTAAATAAAAAAGTTTTTAAAAAAAATTCGAAGTGAAATGTAAGCATTCTGAAATTGATTGCAGTCTTCTCTTGGGGTTTGTCTCATTTCTTTGTTTACACATTGGTACAGTAAGTAGACATCTGTTCTAAACCATTTCTAAATGTGCACACTTAAATATACAATGACGAATTTCAAATGTAACAGAAAATATCAACTATAGGATTCCCACATCATGAAATATAAATAACATTAGTTAATCAAAAGTTCATTATGAAACTGTAACTGTATTTCCACAATACAAAGTACAATTAAGCAATAAAGATTGAGCTGTACTGAAATATTTGCAGACAGAAGCAGCTCTTTGAACTGTTTACACTGAGAAAAGTCAGAGAGGGGGCAGCGACACTCATCCATTTGGACTTTATTTGGCCAGATCTCTGAACCAACACAACCGCAAGATTTACTAAACCCCTTCATTTTGAGAGCTCTACGGCTGAGATTCAGAGTTAGAACAGACTGCATGGTAGCAACACATGTATGATGCTAATTCATTCAGACAACTGCAATCCATCCAATACAGTAGTCATTCAAAGACAACCAGAGATTAAGATTTTATATATTCCTGGGTCTGATAATTATTCTCACAGGTTGATGAGATCACCATGATCATAGTAAACATAAGAAGAAGCTTTGAATTGGATTTGGATTACTGCAGAGAGGGTAAATTACCATTAACACTGTGGTTAAAATGTTTCAAATTGCCTAAAACAGCAATCCTACCATTACAATCCACCAGTGTTGCCTAAGAAATCTCAAGTATCAACTGAACTCGCAATCAACCTTATTCATGCTAGCGCCATCTTCGATTTTTAACAGGAATGAGAATGAGGCTGTGAGGGTAGACTTACAGTCTTTTCAATGGGCTGTACTGCAGTTTAAAGTGTTTTTGGATCGTTCCACGGACAAAACATTGATACCTGATATCTGTCCAAGAACATTCAGTACACAAAGAACTCCAGACAACACGAGTTGTGGATGGTACTAGCATGAATAAGGTCAATGGCTGATTTGTGAACCAGTTCGACCAGTTCACTAAAAAAAACATACTCAACAGAAGAATTTGCTCACAAATCAGACTTCACTATGGCTTGTGAGCAAGTTCTACTCAACACAAGCTCTAACCAAGAGCAATATTTAGGTGATGAAATGTTTTAGAGCAGAGAATAACTAGAAAACTTAATAGAAATTTCCACGACTTTGAGGTTTTTCCGACTAAAAAAATGCCTTTTTCAGGCCTGGTAAAAACAATTAAAAATATATTAAAAGATATTTCCAAGTTTCCTATGATTGTGGGAATGCTAAAAAAAGCCAACATACTGATCTACACTTTGAGCTGTTTTGGGTTTTCCCAAAATTATCTACCAATACTTCTAATTGTAACTCCAACAGCTTTCAAGCTACTTGGTACAGAATGTCAGAATGTTCTGACTTGGGTTGCTATGACTTTTCTATCTGTTTCTACTTGCAATTTCCCATAACGGATGATCAAAAATCCACAAAATCTTCTCGACTTGCATTGATGGAATCTTCAAACAGGCCAAGGAATGTTTTTGATTTCAAACTCCAACTGTCAAACCAACAAGTCATATAAGTTTCTATCTGTCCGTCTGTCTGTCTGGCATTCTATCTGTCTGTCAAACAATTGGGCTAGCTTTTAAAACGATTTAACCTCCTGAGTACTGAGTGAGTGCGTGCAATTTTCCATTTCCCTTTTTTATTTGTAACTATCAAATCTAGTAAACATGCACAAAAAAAATACAAATCTTAGCAAATAGTTTCCTAAAAAATAATTTCCACATATTTGTATAGTGGGAATAAGTTGTGAAGATTTAAATAATGCCAGGCTACAGAAAGTCAGATTTTTATCCGATTGTTTATTATGTTTCCAGGAGCATTGGTTATTCCTGTTTTTTAGACATTATGGACATTACAGCTGATTTTCTGTAAAGCTGCTTTTGAGCATTGTGCATTGGGAAAAGCACAAATATAAACCTATACAAATAAAAATTATTTGACATGATTTGACCTTTATGTTACAATGTATTTTTTCTAGTTTGGCAACAAAATCTCAATGTTCTCACTTTGCACTGTCAAACGAACAAGTGATATCCAGTGCTAAAGCATTTTACCAATCAAAAATGATCATGAATAATACTGATTCAAAGTAATGGCCAGCATCATCCAATCACTGCCAGTCAATGATTTTCAGAAGTGAATGCACTTAGCTGCATAGGAAAAATAGAAGATTCTCCCTTGCTCCATATTTAGTTAATGACTGTCTACACTGGTCTCAGAACAGATTGAAAGGCCCCTGTAAAACAGATCAAATTCGCGGGCAAGGAAGAGGCGAGAAACCGGCTTGTCAACATAAATAATAATTTAATTAAGAACTTAAAACAAACATTTAGGACAGCAGACGTCTGCTGATTAAGCTCTCTCTCCTGATCGCCGTCTGCGAGTGGCCTTTTAACCCTCTTGCCGGCTCAATCAGCCCGATACGGGACCGGGCGTGCGCAATCACGCGCCGGTCCCGCCCTCCACCGTGCCACACTCCTCCCCCGTTCTCTCAGGCTGGGGACCCCCGGCCTGACGTATATCCCCTGGGGGGGGGGCGCCTCCCGCGCGGTCTGCCGGCGGGTCATCCCCATCAACCTGGACGAGGGAGGGGCAAGGGGAGGGAAACAACCATTAAAAATAAGGGGGGGGGAGGGTTCCTGCCCTGGGCAGTACCTCCCCTCCCATAAACACCATAATTTAAAAAAAGAGGGAAAAGGCCACCGCAGAGCGGTATCGAGAGAGAGAGGAGAGAGAGATTAAAGAAACGAAAGAAAAAAAAACGTACTCGCCGGTTCTCTGATACGCCGTAGCTCGTTCCTCAGCCACTTCTGCACACTCTTCAGGACAGCAGCCGCGCCTCTCCGGGCAGATCGGAGGCAGTCCTCAGCCCCTGGCGGACGGAACGCCCCGCCGCGTTCCCGGGGTATCGAAGGGGCCTCCCCCCGCCCCTGGCAGCGGTTCTCCCGCTCCAGGCGGTCGGCGGCGAGCCCCTCCCCGCACGCGGTCGGCAGTCTCCAACTCCGCCGCGTTCCAGCGGCTACTAGGGGACTCCCCCGCCCCTGGCAGCGGCCCTAACCGCTCCAGGCGGTCGGCCAGGAGCCCCTCCTCCCCTCGCAGTTGGCGGCCGTTCCTCCGCGTCCAGGTGGCTGGGCTCCTCCGTCTCCCGGCAGATGGCCGCGGCTGCTCCATTGAGAAGTGGCGAGAACTCCGCTACGGCGTATCCCTCTTCCTTCCCAGGTTTTCGGCACCAATGTAAAACAGATCAAATTCGCGGGCAAGGAAGAGGCGAGAAACCGGCTTGTCAGCATAAATAATAATTTAATTAAGAACTTAAAACAAACATTTAGGACAGCAGACGTCTGCTGATTAAGCTCTCTCTCCCGATCGCCGTCTGCGAGTGGCCTTTTAACCCTCTTGCCGGCTCAATCAGCCCGATACGGGACCGGGCGTGCGCAATCACGCGCCGGTCCCGCCCTCCACCGTGCCACAGCCCCTTATTTTCATCCTATCTCCATATATAGCAACATCGCATGGCTTTCACACCTGCATGCCACCGCCTGTCACACCCCGGTAACCTCCTGCAATGTATCTTCCACGGTACGGTCTCCCTTTCGGTAGACCCACGTTTCCCTTGGAAGAGCCCCCTCTGCCCCGGTCACTGTGTTTGCAGAGCTCCTCCCCCATGATGAGCAGGTTCTACCACCTTGCCTCACCCATGTGTGACCTCGGGCCCATATGACGTATTCCCCACATTGTACCCTCCCCTTCAGGACAGGGTGTGGTCTCGGTGGGGTCTTTTCCCCCTGAAAGAATAGGAAGGGAAAAGAATGCCTTCCCCTGCACATTTTATGAGCATTTAAATGCCACAGACGAATATAATATTCTGTGGAGAGAAAAACGTAGGAAAAGACTGCGGCTGGCGTGGCCTGCTCCCATACTAGATAAGTCCCCCCTAGATACTAGATACTACACCTGCATCAGCAGTTCATGTAACACAGTTCAGCCATGTGGCGTTTTGTATAGGGACCCCTAGTGTCACTACATCAACACAATGTCGAGTGAGTGACAGAAGGGGAACGTCACGGTTACTGTCGTAACCTCCGTTCCCTGATGGAGAGAATAAGACGTTGTGTCCCTCTTGCCACAGGCTGTACTAATCAACCTCTCAAGTTAAGTCAAGTGGATTTTATTGTCATTTCAACCATATACAGCTAGTGCAGTACACAGTGAAACGAAACAACATTCCTCCAGGACCATGGTGCTACATAAAACAAACACAGAACTAAATATGACATACACATTACTACATAAAATGCATGTGTGCAAACAGTGCAAGACGGTACAATAATTGCTAAATGTTCAAATGGCAAAGGGAGTCAGATGGTGTTCTGTGTCTGTGTGTGTGTGTGTGTGTGTGTGTGTGTGTGTGTGTGTGTGTGTGCGTGTGTCTGTCCAGTCTCTGAGTATTGAGGAGTCTGATGGCTGGGGGGAAGAAACTGTTACACAGTCTGGCCGTGAGGGCCAGAATGCTTTGGTACCTTTTGCCAGACGGCGGCAGGAGGGTGAAGAGTTTGTGTGAGGGGTGCATGGGGTCATCCACAATGCTGGTGGCTTTGCGGATGCAGCATGTGGTAGAAATGTATTCTATTTCCATCAGTAGTAGAATCAGTGCTATTTATGTGACAAGTTGCTGCCTAAGTGTTGCAAATTAGTCAATTATAAGGTACTATTTCAGTAGGAGGTGGTACATTCTCAATGAGAATTAGCGCAATGAAATCCAGTGGCAAAATTTTGTGTGGGGTTTAAGTCTTGTGAACTTTGAGAATCTAATTTGCATTATTGACTAGTGTTGGGTAAGTTACTCAAAAATACGAATTACTAATTACTTCTCAAGTTGTAGTCAGATTACCTTACTGATTAATTAATGTAAAAAGGTAATCATATTACAAATCACATTACTTTTTTTTTTTAATTCACAGAAAAGTTGTTTTTCTGCCCAGCGGTTTCAATATAAGGAAAATAATATTGTATATATTTCCTCCTTTTTCATTGTCATTGTCTCTTCAGCTGTAACAGGAATAAACAGATCTATATGAATGAAGACGTCGCCCTACAGGCCTTTAAGCGGAGCACAGGGCGACCCCGCCAGGTGGTAGGGTTTCCGGGGCACAAGTGGAGCGCAACAGCCCTATCCACCTGGGGAATCGGCATATATCCATGGGCCGCTCCGCTGTCGAGGGTAGCGAAAGCGGATGAGCGAGTGGCTTTGTGACGAGTGGAGAGGGGTGCCCTCCACGAAGACATCAGCTCATCATGCACTTGGGAAAAACAGGACCGGGGGGAGGCGAGGCTGTGAACGGCGCGCAGACCCAAGGAACCAGTCATCCAACCGTGATGGCTGTGGGGAGGATGGAGGGTTCCAGTCCAGCCCCACGCTGACAGCGGCCCGGGAAGGCATGTCGGTCATCTGCGCGTCAGCCTCAGCCTGGGCATGCTGGCCCAAAGGCGGCAGCCCAGGGGAGTCATCTGCGTCAGACGCCGCGCTCTCCAATGCAGCGGCGAGCTCATCCACCTCGAGCTCTAGAGGATAAAGCCGTGAGGCAAGCCGCCGTTACCTCGAGCACGGACGGGACTCGCACTGCCTCGGTGTGATCGCTGCCCAGACACACGAGACAACACCTGTGGCCGTCTGAAGTGGAGAGCACTCTACCGCATCCAGGAAGTACACAGGGGCGGAATGGCATCTTTATAAAGACGCGTCCTGAAAAGGATGTTCAACGCCACTTTGTAAATGCTCTTTTAGAGGAAAATACTCTTTTAATAAACTCTTTTAGCTTTCTGAGCTGTCGAAGCGCCCAGGGGCAAGCTGCACTTCCGTGCAGAGAAGGAGAAAAGCGACTGGAGTGCGCCGTAGATCCAACAGCAGGCAAAGCGTCAGAGGAACAAAGGCAGGAACAGGTGTGTGTGACTCGCAGCTGACTGTATACACGACTATCGGGTACGAAGAAAATTTCTGAATGAAACAGACGTATCTCCCACCTTTATACATGTATGTCCAGGTGCGGGGTATGCAAATACTGTCTGCCAAATTCTCATTGGCCTTTTTTCATAGATCAGAGGCATATTCGGCGCTCAAGAGAGACCCCTAGTGTCACTTCTTCGATACAACGTCAAAGTGAGCGACAGACGGAGAACACACCGAAGGTCACAGTCCTTTAATTTAAATGCATGTATTATACATATGTTCATATACATACAAAAAATGACCACAAAAGCACAAATGTGTCTTTCCTTATTAGTCATGAGGAAAAAGAAAGATTAAGAATGAGATAAAAAATCTAAAGCACCTGAACCTCGCTCTCAGCATTCCATTAATTACCCAGACAATGGCAACAACTTCAGAGGCAGATTTTTCAATTTCAAAGAGAAAAAGAGGCACACAGACAGGGAGAGAGGGTGAGAGAGAGGAAAGAGTGAGAGAGCAGACGAGAAATAGAGGGGGGAAAGAGATAGATGGATAGAGAGAGAGAGAGAGAGAGAGAGAGAAGTGCATGTATTCAGACTGGTATATTCCATGCTATACCAGCACTTAAATCCAACGGACCTCTAATAAAAAAGACTCAAGGTTATGTCCGATTGAAAATCCTCACAAACAACCACTTCAGAAATCCATTTAGAGCCCGTGCTAGAACATGTAATTCAAACATGTTGTCCTGTTAAAATGGTCATGCTAGTTCTTCTAAAACTCTTTTTCTCCTGCTGCTGTTTGCCTTGCCTCTTTGTAAAAGCGATTAAATGTCCACATTCTGAAGCACAAAGACATAATTACACAGGATCAGAAATGCAGCCCAAACAGAAGGTCAGACATGAAAAATGACAAATTGTAAGGTGAGTTTTAGACGTTTTAATGAGTAAAAATACCTCCCTAACCTAAAACATTAACTTAAATCTAACCAATAGTGATTTAAAATCAAATGAGAAGTGAGCAAAACAGACATTCTTACCCTAAACCATCATCTAAAACTAACCAATAGTGTCCAAAAACAAAATTAGAAAAGAAAAGTTTCTGAAGCAATTACATCATCTCTTGTCACCTCTATGACACTCTTGTCTCACACGTCAGCTTGCGTGGTTGACTGGTCTTGAACTGTGTACTTCAGAGTGAAAAGTCCAACTCTCTCAGGTGAGCTACAGTGAAAGCTAATCACATTGGAATAAGTGTGTAAATGTATGTTTGTCTGTAATATGTGTTTGTAACACAGATCAAGTTCGTGGGCAAGGAAGAGGACAAATTCAACTTACTGTTTCTGATTTCACTGTGAGGTCAGTCTGGGCTGATACTAGGGCATTTGTCTCTAGAAATGTTTTTTGAGAAGATTTATGAGATTTAATCTCATTGCAGTCAAGGAGAAACAAACGAGGAATCGTTTTCCTATCGGCTGAGCTCTGTCTTTTCTGATATTTGAAATGAGACATTGTTTCATGACTTCAGAAAACACTTGTCATTTGGATTGATGAAATATTTGTTCAAATGTTTCAAGCCAGTGTGTAAATGTAGTATGGAACAAACTTCACTGGTTGAAGTACTTTATGTTACATATTTTTTTATAAACAGGCTTTGTTACAAGTAAAACTAACTAGTTTTAACCAAAAAAAAAAACTTTGAAAAGATGATTTCCAATCATTTTTATAATTGCGGTATTATTACAAATCTTTTTATTATTACAAATTTTATAAGCAATACAGTGAAGTGCTACTGATTGGAACAGCCAAAATCAGGGGCGGATTTAGGCATGGGTGACATGGGCAGCCACTGATTTTGTCTATAGATCCAAGCATAATTCCTCTTAAATTACATGCTAACAAATTTATGCACTTATGCTGAAACCAGATAGCTCACACAACATCCAATGATCACTGCATTCTGAACAAAAAATCCTCTGGAGTCTTCAGGCTTAAATATTTGGTATATTTTTTAAACATGAATACTTAAGTAAAAATTATAAAGATATTACATTTGATGAAAAATGTGGAATGAGTGAGTTACATAAAGACACAAACACAAAAACTCACTCACAAATATGTTCTTTTTCAACGGTCTCCATGGATTCATCCCTTTTAATATGAGGGGAGGGTGTATCCAAGGTCAGTTCCTTATTGAGACTCCTCTAATGGGGTACCAAATTCAATGGTTAAGTGTTTTTTTTTGTGATCTAAAAATAGGAAGTGTCACCTCAAGGTCATCTAAGCCAACAAGAGGGTGACGGTCTTGAGCAGACAAACATGAATATATAATAAAATCCAACACAAGGCATAAAAATGTAGATAGCTACATTCTGCAAAAACATGTGTATGCAGGCTCTAAATTTTAATTGTTACAAAACATTTACAAACACAACTACACAAATGTAGCTATAGTAATCATTAAAAACAACTTGTACTCACACAAAGTAGCCTAACCAAACAAACAAACAACACTACACGCGCACTGGAAATGCTGAACTCCGCAGGACCCCTGCGTGTTGCACTGCGCCGTGTCTGAACGGGTTCTAGTCTCCATTGAGGCTGCTCATCCTTGAATTGTGACCCACTGATGGAGCACTCAGGAAATAGCATAGATTAGGGAGGTTCACACCATGGCAGAACCAAATCAAACACAATAATACAACTGCTGCTAAGCACATGCACACATGTCAGAGCTTCAGCTCTGGAATATGTCCACCAGGCCTGCAGGTTGCTCAGACATGGCCAACAAATTGGCAAGTTTTGGGAAATTGGGATTTGTCTGTTTTCTCATCTCCAACATACAACAAACGTACATACTTGAAGACAGTGCTCGTAATCAGACTGCTTCCCTGACACATCACCAGGTCTAGATTTGTTTGGGATTGGTTATATTGGTATAATGAGTTGAGAGAACATTTATTTGTAGTGGAAAGGGTAATCAAATTAGCCAGAATATTTTGTAAACAAACATGCAATGGGCCTCATTCATGAAACACCAACAGATGTTTAATGATGACATTTTTTGCATGTGTTAATAGTTTGTTAAGCCATTCTGTCATTAATTCCTGCATTCATGAAAGTTTTAGTATTTTCAAAATGTAAGTTGCTATGAACAAAGTGTACACCTGCTCCTGACCATGTGTTAATTTTAAAACACAAAAGTTTTGTGATCTTTCAGGAAAACTGCCGTGACTACATTTTGACGGAAGTGAAATAAAATGAAATAATTAACTAATGAAATCCAAAATAACTAAGAATTGAATAAATTAAAGTAGCGTAATAACTGACATTCACTTCTATCGGGAAGATACGCAGGCTTGAGTGAGGTTTAAGATGCCATTTATTTAATGAATGTAGAACAGAAAAGTAATGTCTCTCTTTGGCGTAGGCCCCGTCTGGCGGTCCGAGGGAGTTGTACTCGGAACCATCATATCCTGCTGGAGATAGAAGGCAGGGGCGAGGAGCCTACCCCCGTGCGGGACAGGGCTCAACTGGTGGTGGTGGGGTGGTGGAGGTTGCCGTGTTAGCGCACTGAAAAAGCAATGTGATAGATTGTGAGCAGACTTATAAAGCAATGGCTTACCTGCGATTGGCTAGGAATTACGCAGCTAATAGTGTGATGATGTACAGCTGCTAGTCTTCCCGCTAGAACTACGCTGCGCTCACATTTCCAGCACATGTAAGATCAGCACTGGTGCTCCCCAGGGATGTGTGCTCTCCCCACTACTCTTCTCCCTGTATACCAGGGATGGATTACCGATTGGACCAATGGGGCCAGTACCCAGGGGCCCTTGACTGCCTAGGGGAGCCCTGGGCTTTAAGGTTGCATGATCTAGTTTTGCTATCCCCCCGCTCGAAAATCCATCAACAATGAAAACGAAAACAACCCCCTCAACTCAACAACTTTTGTACATGAAAACGAAAATAATCCGTCCCTGCTGTATACCAATGTCTGCACTGCCAAGGACCTCTCTGTCAAGCTCCTGAAGTTTGCAGATGACACTACTGTCATTGGCCTCATCCGAGATGATGATGAGTTTGTATACAGAAGGGAGGTTGAACGGCTGGCTCACCTGTGCAGTTAAAACAACCTGGAACTGAACATGCTCAAAACAGTTTGATTGTGGACTTTAGGAGGAACCCCCCAACATTGTACCCCCTCACCATTCTAAACAACACTGTGGCAGCAGTGGAGTCATTCAGGTTCCTGGGCACTACCATCTCACAGGACCTGAAGTGGGAGACCCACATTGACTCTACTGTGAAAAAAGCCCAGCAGAGGTTGCACTTCCTTTGCCAGTTGAGGAACTTCAACCTGCCACAGGCACTGCTGATACAGTTCTACTCACTTCAGTAACTGTCTGGTTTGGTTCATCTATGAAATTGGACATCAGAAGATTAATACCTCACCCAGCCCAATACCTTTTTTAACTGTTGCCTTCTGGCTGACGCTACAGAGCACTGAGCACCAGAACTGTCAGGCACAGGAACAGTTTTTCCCTCAGGCTATCCATCTCATGAATGGTTAAAACTGACCTATTGAGCAATAATTATGTGCAATACACAGCTTAGTCTATTTATATTTATCCAACATGTCCATATCCTTCTGCCACTGCATTCCCTTACTATCTGTATATAACAGATTTGCATTTGTACATGTGTGTGTGTGTTTGTGTGTGTATATATACATATATAGAAGGTTCACCACCATCGAACTTCATGTCAAACCATTTTTACTTGACATCCTGGACCATTTGGTTCATGAAAGAACCTTTGATGACAGTAAGTTCCTCTTTTTGTTTGAGACCGGACACACCTGTTTCTTTGCTAAATTAAAATCATGTGATTTGAATGCACTTAATTTGAAAAACCTTTTATTGCTGTTCAGCAAACTTGTTAAAAGCTTCATATTTGCATTTACTTGCGAGTTTAATGCCTTTCTTGTATTGTGTTGACATGGGCATGGATCATGATCATTGTGAATGACCATGCACATGCACACTATTTACGAATGTTTGGAGTTCAACAAATCTGGGGTGTACAAGGCATTTGTGAATTCGCCGAAACATTTTCAGATAGGTCCATTTTATGTGCAAGTTACTCACAATTACACATTTATCAACAAAACTTTCATGAATGAGGCACAAGGGGCATAATTCAAGACTAGAAAGATCTGTCGATTTCCTGAGAATTTGAACGTCTGTCAAATTCTACACAAACAGACAGCGGGCCTGCAGTACCTTCTTGAGAAAAGCAAAGCTGAAATTTTAGGACATTTGCTAGAGTTTTAGGAGATGCAGTAACAAGCATGATATTAGTCACTGTTGATCGTTCTTCTCACTTTTGATGAAGAAAGCTCATTGAAGAACCTCTGGCTGTACGCCTCCTTTTTTCTGATTAACAGCTGTTCATACACAGCAGATAGTGGATGGCAAATCAGCAGTTATTTAGTCTGCCAGTCGATCCTTGGAGACCGTTCAGTTCCTCTACACAGCATTGGTTCCCTGGCAAAAGCTACTTGATATCAAACAGCCTGTGTATGCCAAAACGAACATGACACACTCTGAAAGAGGGCCACATCAGAGGGCTGGAGCCCTGGACCATCAAAGTGAGTGTGGAGGGAGCTCTGGGGGAACACTGGTGTGCATCTGTTTCAGTATGCATCACAGAAGTGGGCTGTTTTTTGTCATCTGCAGAGAGAACCAGGCAAAGCCTGCGAAGCTGTCATTGACCTGTGGCGAAATTGTCGGTGTTTGCTGCCACTGTTAGTTATGTGAGTGTAAGTATGTGAGTGGTGTTCAAGAAAGGAAAAATTGTATCTGCTCAACATCATAGAGCTGAAGGAATTCTGACTGACACTGTGTGAGTTGTGTATTCTAACTGGTTGTATATGATAATTAGTCAGCTTTTTTATATTCTTGGGGTGGCCAATGGCATTTTATTGATAACAGAAGTCGAGATATGATGAGTGAACTGGACTGTGACATGAAAAGGGCTAGATGCAATACTTTGTCACCCATATTGAAACCTGAAAACTGCTACTTCAAATCCTGAAGGCATGTTAAGAAGATGCCTAATGAACAACTAATGACACAACAGCTGACTTAATACCACTTTTAGCAAAGGTCCAGTTCTGTAGCTCATCTTTCCTTTCCTTTCCTTTCCCATGTATGGAGAGGTTTAGCCCACTACTGTACTAAAGCATTATAGGTGCCCATGTCACAACATAATCAGATGGTAAATTGACATTGCCATCCAAAAGTACCCTACAAAAATCGACCCCATTCAGCCGAATTACCAGAGGTGGGTAGTAATGTTCACAATGTTTAGTAACATTAACTCCGTTAATTTTTTGGGGGAAAAGTTACTTTTAGAGTAAGTTTAAAAGTGGGTACTTTATACTCTCAAGTAAATTTCTAATGAAAAAAATTTACTTTTACTTCTTTGCAATGGGCAGCGTTCCTGTCATTACATTACTGGGAAATTGAGAGATTAGTGAATGGGACTATTACGACAGCAGAAGTTCACACAGCTGCGCACGCTTTCACGCTGTTACTCAAGCCGAGTCCATCACTGCTGCAGCGTCAAACTCTTCTAACTAAGTGAAAAAGTTTCTTCGTTCTGCACAATGAAAAAAAAGAATAGTTTCGTCATGCTGTGCTTTAATTTAACACCAAGACAAGCTGATATTTCAAGATTAAAATCTGTGTAATGAGATGGTCATTTTCAGAGTGAATCTGTAACTGGGCTTTTATGACATCAGTTTTTAAGTGTACATTTTTAAATCAGTGCAGCAATATATTAGTGTGCTTTGTCCCGCATGTCATGAGCAGTATTTAAGCATTTAAAGCAAACTATAGCAGCCACTTTGGACTGATTAACTGTATAAACCAATATAAACTGTATAAACATCCATTAGGTGTAAATGCCTTTTGCTCTGCCGTTAGCGTGATTGACAACAGAAGCACAAACAGGCAGCATTTTTGCGCATGCAAAGCGAGGGGCACGAGGCGAACACATGAGAGATGTTGAAGAGAGTGACTGTGTCTGAAATTGTTCACTCGTTCACTCATACACTATTTTCTATATAGTGAATGGCAGTGAGTTCACTATATCTCAGCAGTGAGTGAAAGATATTAGTGAGAGAATTCAGTCACTGATGTATACACCGAGTGTCGGTGATCTGGGGCTGTCGCAGAAACTCCCATTCAAGATGGGTAGCGTCTCTGGGAGCATAGCGCCCTCATCCGACCAAATGATCATAACCTACATGTTATAACCGAATATTTAAATCATCCAGAGAATGATCATTTCCACTGTGTGCCGTCTCCAGAGTTAAAATAATATCACCTCAGTGAATTATTTAGTAAATAAAGAATTCTTCAGATTAATGGGAAAATTCGGTATAAATATAAATAAAGAGTACATTTTAAAGTGTATGTTTTGTCTCTCTATATGTTTTTATGTTAATCCAGTAAGGATTTGTCAAAAAGTTATTTACTACATTCAGCAAGAAATAAAACATTCCAGGAGTGAAGGAAGCAGTAAACTCCCAGCTCGTAAGTCTTTCCCAAGGTGGATTATGGGCAATTAAGTGTACTTCAAATGTATATTCGAAATTAGAGTGCATTGTGGGTAAGAATGAGTGAACAAAAGTTGGGAACGAGTGGCTCACTCAGAATTCAGACACTCCTACAAAATGGTGGACACCCAAAATAGTGCACTATATAGTGGATAGGGGGCAGTTTCAGACACAGCAAGTGCCCTACACACTAAGCTACATGTTCTGCATTTAGAGAGCTGTGGTACTGTTGTACAGAACTGATGATCTAAATTCTTTTGACACTGAAAACTGTAACTACACTGAAATAAGAATCCACACAGGATTTTAAAAGCTATGAAATAGTGAAAGTAGGCATTAAAAAAACGTGATCTTGCACCATAATAATTACTAGAAATGTTTCCAAACCTCTCTTCTTATTGACGAATTAATCCAGATCTGACAAGAGCCCTTAAAGGGTTCACCCAAAAATTACAATTTTCTCATCATACTCTTGCCATCACAGATGTGTGTGAATTTCTTTCATCAAATTAAGATTTGTAGAAGTATATTTCAGCTCTTTTGGTCCATAAAATGCAAGTGAATGGATGCCAACATTTTAAAGCTATTTTTTATTTTTTTTTAATAAGTCAGCATAAAAGTAACCCATAAGATTCCAGTTAAATCAGTGTCTTCAGAAGCGATGTGATATGAGAATGTGTGGATTACAAATATTGATCTGTTTCTCACCCACACATATCATATCACTTCTGAAGACTTGGATTTAACTACTGGAGTCTCATGGATTACTTTTATACTGCCTTTGTGTGCTTTTTGGAGCTTCAATATTCTGAGATATTCTTCTAAAGAATCTTAATTTGTGTTCTGCAGAAGAAATTAAGTCATACACATCTGGGATGGCATGAGGGTGAGTACATTTTTTTTTTTTCATTTTTGGGTGAACTACCCCTTTAAAGTGATAGCTCAGCCATAATTTAATATTCAGACATAATTTCCCAACCCTCATGTTGTTCCAAACCAGTGTGACCTTCTGTATTCTGAGGAACACAAAATATGGTAAGACAGAATGTTAGGGAGTCTCAGTCACCATTCACTTTCAAAATATATATATATATACACTCACCTAAAGGATTATTAGGAACACCATACTAATACTGTGTTTGACCCCCTTTCGCCTTCAGAACTGCCTTAATTCTACGAGCAATTGATTCAACAAGGTGCTGAAAGCATTCTTTAGAAATGTTGGCCCATATTGATAGGATAGCATCTTGCAGTTGATGGAGATTTGTGGGATGCACATCCAGGGCACGAAGCTCCCGTTCCACCACATCCCAAAGATGCTCTATTGGGTTGAGATCTGGTGACTGTGGGGCCCATTTTAGTACAGTGTCATGTTCAAGAAACCAATTTGAAATGATTCAAGCTTTGTGACATGGTGCATTATCCTGCTGGAAGTAGCCATCAGAGGATGGGTACATGGTGGCCATAAAGGGATGGACATGGTCAGAAACAATGCTCAGGTAGGCTGTGGCATTTAAACGATGCCCAATTGGCACTAAGGGGCCTAAAGTGTGCCAAGAAAACATCCCCCACACCATTACACCACCACCACCAGCCTGCACAGTGGTAACAAGGCATGATGGATCCATGTTCTCATTCTGTTTACGCCAAATTCTGACTCTACCATCTGAATGTCTCAACAGAAATCGAGACTCATCAGACCAGGCAACATTTTTCCAGTCTTCAACTGTCCAATTTTGGTGAGCTCTTGCAAATTGTAGCCTCTTTTTCCTAATTGTAGTGGAGATGAGTGGTACCCGGTGGGGTCTTCTGCTGTTGTAGCCCATCCGCCTCAAGGTTGTGCGTGTTGTGGCTTGACAAATGCTTTGCTGCATACCTCGGTTGTAACGAGTGGTTATTTCAGTCAAAGTTGCTCTTCTATCAACTTGAATCAGTCGGCCCATTCTCCTCTGACCTCTAGCATCAACAAGGCATTTTCGCCCACAGGACTGCCGCATACTGGATGTTTTTCCCTTTTCACACCATTCTTTGTAAACCCTAGAAATGGTTGTGCGTGAAAATCCCAGTAACTGAGCAGATTGTGAAATACTCAGACCGGCCCGTCTGGCACCAACAACCATGCCACGCTCAAAATTGCTTAAATCACCTTTTTTTCCCATTCTGACATTCAGTTTGGAGTTCAGGAGATTGTCTTGACCAGGACCACACCCCTAAATGCATTGAAGCAACTGCCACGTGATTGGTTGATTAGATAATTGCATTAATGAGAAATTTAACAGGTGTTCCCAATAATACTTTAGGTGAGTGTATATATATATATATATATATATATATATATATATATAAAACATTCACTGAAAGTAAATAGTGACTCAGGCAAACATTCTGTCTAATTTCTCATTATTATTATGTTGCATGGAAGAAAGAATGTCATACGGGTTTGGAACAACATGATGGTGAATGATGACAGAAAGGCTGCAATCAGTGGCTAAAAGGTAAAATAGAAGTAGAACATAAGATTATAAGATCATAATCATAATCAGATTAAGCCCCGGTGCAGGACAGTAAAAACTAAATCAAATTTCAGTTTATATACTTCAGTGGTATACAAGTTTGTAGCTGCTAAACCATTTTAAAATGGTTCTGATCATGCTTAGCTATTATAAAATTACTTTTCAAGTGGATAAAAATGAATTTAATGTAAGTAAAAAAAATAAAAAACTAAATGAGACATTAAAAAAAATAAAAAATGTTGGTCTGCGCTGGACACACATGGTAAGATCAGAAGCCAAACACTGTCTTTGATATACATGTCAGATTAGAATTTTGGCATTCATGAATAATGGATTCATGTAGTGGGGGAGCATCTTCAATGAGCTGAGAGAGAGAGCAGTGGTACCCACTCATCAAGGGTCTGGCACAAGCCTCTAATGACTTCACCAAGAGACCACCACTAGCCCCAATGAGCCATTATACACTGCTATCCAACAGCACCACTCAATGGGAGCGCAAGTATTAGTCTAATCTGCCTCTATTAAATCAGACTTATAAGAGGCATACAAGACATTAAACGTTTTTACATTCAAAAGCAATTTTGAGCATGTGGGTTTTTTCAGCATTTTTTTTATTAATAACATAAACGTTTTATTTCACAAAAGTTTAGGAGGTAATTGATGACTGACATGTCTTGTTATGTATACCATGCAAACCAATTATATGTGTTTTCATCTAATTCATACTTTTAACAGGGACAGCAATTCTAAAGCATTGATTCTAATTGAGATTTTGTGTTGATAAATAAGTACTCTGACTTAAGTAGTTGCACTATTACACACAAAGTACAACATTGTCCTGTACTGCACATCTAATGCCATTATCTCAAACCCCTGACCTGCATTTCGGTGTAAACAGGAAAATACTCTCAGCATGAACGGAAGCATTCGTTTTTTCGTTTTCTTTGTCCCAGCTGTGTGTTGGCAAGAACTTCACACGGTGCTAACAGATCAATTTCATAAATAGACGAAACCAATAACTGAGGAACATCTGAACTGTTGACACATTCCTTGCCAAGCTTTAAGCAAAGCCGCAATGTCCTTTTACATTTGTCGAAACATTTGGAAAGACCCCATTTTGTTCATAAATTTTTTCGCAACTGCTGACCTTGAATGAACTCATCTGGGTGTCGGTGACTGGCAGTGCCAGGTTTAAAATACTTCTGTATCCTGAATTCCAGGAAAAAAGATTAAACATTCTGAGATTCCAATTAAAATGTAGAGATTCGAGATAAACATTGCGAAAAAAGGTAACATTTAAAGATAAAGTTGACAAATGTTTCCATTTGAATTCATAGCAATCGTATTTTGTGGATGTTTCAACAACGATATTGATATCCATGAATGCTGATGTTGGTTCATGGAATCCTGATATCTGATATAATTATGCAACTATCACAATACTGTAGGGTTTTAAGCAGGGTCAATTCAACATTCCGGATTCAAAAGACCATTTCAAAGACTATTCATCGGTTTAAGGAAGTGACATCTTTGTTCCTTGGACGTTTCCTCCTAGTTACCGTACTCTTTCAAAACAACAGCAGGAGGTGCTTCATTCATAGTGACTTTAAAACAATTAACGTTACTAACATTGGCACGATTGTCATAAAATGTAATTATTAAAATGTGGATGACTTACAAATTAGGACACAAAAAAAGAAATCCTTGCCTTAACGCTCAGTATCAACAACACGTCTGGATATGTCACTTTAGAAAATAGGTTAATTCAGAGCTCAAAGCTCAATCGACGGTATATGTGGCATAATGTTGATTACCACAAAAAATAATTCCCTCCTTTTCTCTAAAAGAAGAGCAAAAAGGAAGTGAATGGGGACAATTTTGTGTTTAAAGGCAGAAATGTGAAGCTTATAATTTTATAAAAGCACTTCCATTAATTCTTCTGTTAAAACTTGTGTATTATTTGAGCTTTTAAGTTGTTTAAATAGGTGTTTTTGGAGTCATTTAAGGGTTTAAAGAGTTATGTAGTTATGGCAACAAATGTGTTAAATTGGATATAACTATATAATTTTATAGCACTAAAATCATGTTAACGCACATACTGTGTTGTTTATGTCTTGTGGCAATACTTTTGAAACTGAGTATTTTAACGTTTTCAGACTGGCCAGATTTTAGAAACTAGAAAGAATCAAAAGGAGCAACCTGGTGTAAGTGTCTTGCTCAAGTGCACAGTGGTGATAGAAGTCAGCAGCTCTTCAGCACATGGATCAGCCCTCCCAGTGTTTGAACTTAAGACCTTTGTTTCGCACAGATACATATGAGCATTTACTCAAATAGCTGTCTAGAAGAGTGAATGAACCAGACAATTTACATATTCATAAGTGGTTCTTAACTGGTTTTGCCTCAGGACCCACATCTGTATTGGACATCAAGTGTCGATCCAACACGACAGGGCAGTTTCTAGCTATAAGTGGTCAAAGTGGCCACTTAGGGCTCACCGAGCCACCGGTCCCTGTGTGCACACAGCAACACTTGAGGGTGTGCTAGGATCAGTTGGTCATCGAGTCGGTCACTTCTCTTAACGGAGCAAGAGCTGACACCGCGACATTTGTGAAGACGCGAGGGGACAGCGACAGGCCAAAAGTATGCATCCTTCAGGTCTACCGCTGCAAACCAATCGATGCCGGACGCATGTCAAAATGTGTTTCTGCATCAGCATCATGAACGGGAGTCTGTGTAAGGCCCGGTTCAGAACTCGCAGGTCCAAGATTGGCCGCAACCCACCGCCTATCTTTGGTATTATGAAGTAAGTACAACTGTAGAACCCTTTCCTCATCTCGGCTAGAGGGACAGGCTCTATCGCGCCCTTGCGTAGAAGAGTCGTGATCTCTGCCCATGGGGTGGCGGCATTCTCGCCCTCCACCGAGGTGAAGCGGACGGCGCTAAACCAGGATGGGTGCCTGGTGAATTGAATCGCATAGCCAAGTCGGATGGTCCTGGCCAGCCACCGTGACAGGTTGGAAAGCGCTAGCTACGCATCCAAGCTCCCGGCGAGGGTCACTACGGGGACGATTGCGTCTGACGTACCTGGCAGTGCGGCCTCATGGCAGGGGGGAGCAGGCAATGCCACGTCGAGGAGCATTGCTTTGACCAGAGGTGGCTGTGCTGAGGAGGACCTCAAAGCTCCACGTACCCGGCATAAGGCAGATTAGTGACAGAGGAGGAGGGCCTGCTGGGCAAAGTCATAAACGTTGTCGCCGAATATGCCGATCTGGGAGATGGCTGCTTTGAGAAAGCAAACTTTGTCAAGCATAGCGGTCAGCTCTGCGTCAGCCTCAGACTGGGCAGGCAGACCGAATGTGGCACCCCAGTCGAGTCCTCAGCCTCCAAAATCGCCAGTGTGCTCTCCTATGCAGCTATCGAGAACTCATCCTGATCGCGAACCCCGAAAGAGACGTTAAGCTGGCCATTAGTTGAGCTGGTCTCATCTCTGAACTCAACGGGGGCAAATGAGCGTGCTGGGGAATGGGAGGTCCGCTAGGATTTACCCGGTGAGACCGCGCCCATTGAACTCCCCAAATAGCCTCAAGCACCAGCCAGGCTGGCCTCGTATCTGTCGGTAGAAGCATGAGACATGTGAGGTAGTGCCCGTGGCCGTCAGAGGAGGAGAGGTAAGGACCACATCCAGGAATCACATAAAGATGAAAAGACGCTGTAAAGGGATTCAAGTGAAAGGAGGAGGAGAGAACCGGCTTGACAATATAAATAATAGTTTTAATATAAAACTAAAACAAAAAGACAAGCACACAAAGGTGTCAGACAGCTGCCCATAAATCTTTCTCTCTGTCCCACTTCTGTCTCCAGTTGGCCTTTATCCCTCTCTGTGGCTTGATTAACCTGATTAGGGGCCGGGTGTGTAGCATCACGACCCGGCCCGGCCCTCTGCCATGTCACATTCCTCCCTCATTCTCCCTGGATGTGGAGCCCCCGGCATGATGTACACCCCCCTCCTCTTTCCCTGGGGAGGGACCTGCCTAACGCCCTGTCTGCCGATAGGTCATCCCCATCTACCTGGATAAGTGAGGGGACAAGGGGAGGGAATGTGGCACCTATACGCTATAACGGTGATCATGCCAAATTAACAAAAACATTTTAAAAAAGAGAGGGAAAGACCAACACGGAGTGGCAGTGGGAGAGAGAGAGGAGAGAGAGAGAGAAAAAAAAAACACTTACTCGCCAGTTCTCCGATACGGCGTAGCTTGGTCCTCGGCCACTTCTCCAAAGGACGACAGCCACACCTCCCCGAACGAATCGGAGGCAGTCTTCCGGCCCCTGGCAGACTGAGAACCCCGCCACATTCTCGGGAAACAGAAGGGCCCTGACCGCTCCAGGTGGTCGCTATGGAGCCCCTTCTCCCTTGGCGTTCGATGGCCATTCGTCTGCTCTCAGGTGGCCGGGCTCCTCCGTCCTCTGGTGGATGGCCAAGGTTGCTCCGTTGGGGTGGATGGTAGTGGCAAGGACTCTACTACGGCACATCCCTCCTCCTTCCCGGATTTCGGCACCAGTGTAAAGGGATTAAAGGGAAAGGAGGAAGCAAGAACTGGCTTGACAATATATATATAATAGTTTTAATATAAAACTAAAACAAAAAGACAAACACACAAGGGTGTCGGAGAGCTGCCCGTATATCTCCCTCTCTGTCCCACTGCAGTCTCCAGTCGGCCTTTATTCCTCTCTGAGGCTTGATTAGCCTGATTATGGGCCGGGTGTGTAGCATCACATCCCGGCCCCGCCCTCAGCCCTGTCACAGACGCGTCTTTAAAATGACGTTCACGTCAATGTGTTGCTCTAATAGAGGTAAATATACTCTTTTCAGAAATATATACTCTTTTAGTATCGCTGTCGAAGCGCCTAGTGGGCGTAATCTGCATTAATCGTGCAGAAGGAGAGAAAGCTGCTGGAATGTGCCATATGTGCCAACAGCATACACTTCTTTCAAAGATGAATGGAACAGCAGTGGGATTCAGAACACAACCACTCGGCTCTGAAGAAAAAATCTGAATAAGAGTGGGCATTCCTTCTCTTTTTATACCCGTATGTCCGGGGGAGTGGCATGCATATTCCACTCGCCAATTCCCATTAGCCTTTTCTCAAAGATTGAGGTGTTTCGGGGCTCTCAAGAGTGACCCCTAGTGTCACTACATCAACACAATATCGAGTGAGTGACACAAGGTGAACTATCTTTGTCTATGTATATACAGAGTATATATATATATATATATATACACACACACACACACACATAAAGCAATTTAAAGACCTGCTCATCCTGACCCAAAAAGTTTCCATCTATTTACTTCTAAATAGTTCACTATAGTAAGAACACTATATAAGTAACTCTGAATTCAAGTTCTCTCTGGGTGGTGGGCGAATGGATAGACTAGGGTCAATAAAAGGCTTGTAGGAAGTGACTTCATCAGTGAAAAGATGTCAGTTTGTTTTCCTTTTTCTTTCCTGTTGTGTTCTGATAGGAACTTCCTCTCCAGTGGGGGTGGAAGTAGGTGTCACTCTCCAATCCACCCACACCACTAAGGGAAATGTCCATCACACACCCAACCAGTCCTGCGATACTTTCCATACCCGTGTGAGGAGGCAGGACTAGAGGAGATGAGTAGACAATATATTCCCCAGAGTGGTGATTAATTAACATTTTGTCTCTGTACCGATGACACCAGGATGACCTTTTTCAATTTTTCTCTTTTTTTATCTCCAGCGTTACACATCCATTCACAAAGACACATTCGGGATATTGTGGTTTAAGATACAAGCATTAGTAAATCTAAATGAACCTTTAAGTTAACCCCAAAATGAAAATTATGCCATTAACTCAACCTCAAATAGAGATATTTAGCTGTGGAAAAGTGGAAAAAGGACACACAAGAGCAGCGTGAACATTCTTCACCTTCTTTGGTATTCTGTGGTATAAAGTCAAACAAGTTTGAAATAACATGTGACAAAGTACAATGAGTACTGTTCCTTTAAAAGACACTGCAGAGATGGTTGTAGAGGAAAAAAAGGCCTCTACAACAAACAATCTCTGTTGTTCACGTATGTCCTGCAGCCTTCTTTGCTGGGCTTTCGTGATCTGAGCTGCTGATGTTTGTGGTCTGGCTTTTTTCTTCCTGTACTGTAGAGTTAGTCACAGGCACTCAGGTGGCCGTGCCAGAGTGACATAACAGTTCTGAGCCTCTCTTCCTTTCATTGCTGATAGATTAGTAGGAGCAAGTGTCCTGCTGGCGATGCCCCCCAAGCCACAGGAAACCACATCAGTTGCAGTGTTTAGTGAGGATGTGAGCTGCAGTGATGGCATATTAACACCCAGATCCCAGATGCACAGCGAGAATAAAAAGACAACATGGTGAAGATTCAATACAAATTGTTTCAGGTGAAACAATGGACTCTGTGTCTGGCTGTTCAAAGAGTGTGGGAGAGGTGAACCGATCTGCACACTGAGGTTTTAAATATTTGTCATTGTTTTTCTGCTAAACGCCTCTATACTGGAGTATTGTTTGTGGGACTGAAAGTTCAACATGTTCAAAACTTTTTTATTCTTCAATCTGTCTGAGATAGATTTTATTATAAAGTCTTTTTAAGTCTATAATATTCGTAATCAAATATAAAGCGATGGAAATGTATATAACTATTGATTTTAAATTGTTGATTATAAGTATAGAAACAATATAGTTTATGTTTTTTGAGAAATATTCCGATATTGTACAAGCTGATAAGTAGTTTGAGTGTGAAGGGAGACCGACTCCTTTGAGTCATTCACAGTACGTCATTGGATTGGACAGTCGCTGCCGGACTTGTTTGGTGTGCTTTCTTGGCCGGTTCTCTGATTGATTGATCTTTCACTGCTAGACCATGGGTAATTCCTTGTTCACCAGAAATTCCACAATCAAGTATAATTTGTAAGTTGAAATGAAGTTGAAATAACACAGAATGATGGTTTCAACGGAAGCATATACCATCGATAATCAACCTTGGAGCTGATAGGTTTGTCTTTAAAGGTTTAAAATTTATCTTTGAAAATCAATTTATTATGGGAAAAATTAATGCCATTTTTACTTCCAGAACTAGACAGGTCCGGGACATGATTGATTGCATAATTTTTTTAATGTGTTATTTTTCATATAATTAATCACACTCAGTGGTGATATCTCAGGGCCAGCAAAGCCTTCTCTGCTGGCGTAACATGCCAAATAAATAAATATTTTTTCATCCGTTCATTTTCATTAACCCTTTTGTATTTTTAATCGTTTTCCACTCCTAATTAATCTACAAACAAATAGCAACAAACAAAAAGTTTATACAATCAGAATTTATTCCTTGATGCTTACAAGCAAAGTGTGACAACTGTTTCACAAATCGTATATCCGACGCCAAAGCAGCGTGTGAGTTTGTGCTCCATGTGTAAGAATTTCTGCAGAATCCCTCAACAGTGCAAACTGATTCATCAGCCAATCAGACTGATTTATTTGTTCTTGTGGGTGTGGTCTTTAGCAAATATCCCAGTCCAGGCCTTCTAACTGGCAATGAGTGACGCAATCCCGCTTCAAGTGATGTACATAATTTGAAAGCGAAGAGTTGCGAGATCTTGCTGACGTGTCGGCTGTTATCACTGCTGGTATTGCTGTTGCTTTTCTAAATCCACAAGGTTCTCTTTCTCAAGATGTTCTGCATAATCGTGAAATTGATTCAATAAAAGAGGACTGATTTTCACCAAGTAAATTGGAAAGTGTAAATTAGGCTGCTGGAGCATTCAGTGTCGGATCAAGTTTTAAAAAGTAACCACGTACCCTGATGAAACGAAATTTATTGCAAGCTAAATTTAAATCACAAATATTATTAGAGCTTTTTCTTAGTATTAGACCTCATTGGTTCTGGCTTTGGTGCATAGACATGTTTTTAAAATATCACTTGGTATTATTAGTTGACTGCCACGTAATGAATGCATACGGTGTCTTATTCATTGTGAAAATGTGTTTTAATAATGACATGAATTGCACTGAAGGCCTAGACTTAAAAATGCATGGGTCGCCACTGCCCACACTGCATAAACGTGTTAAATCAACAGCCCTAATCCATATAACACTGTAATGTAACTATTATTTTTGTGGCAAAATGTACCTGTCTGTATCAATTTATATTTTCAACAAGTGATTAGGTTTAGGAATAGGGTTGGGTTGGAAGATCTACAATGAGACAGCCCTGTTTGTTCTTTTATTTTAGTTAGGTCATCAGGAACAAAAAAAAACGAACCAAAAAATACACAACTACACAAACAAATAAATGAATTTAAATATCTAAAAAGGCAGCCAGAACGCATATCCACACTGATGCCAAGTCATCAGCGTTTGCAGTATTCAGGGGCCGGGTTGCACCAGCTATACGCAAGTTACAATTTAGCCTATTTGTGGCGTAAATGGGCACTAAGTCACAATTTATGCACTACTAGATATTTGAGCGTTGATCAAACTCACATGATCAAACTAAAATGCATGGCTTTTTAACAATTCTGTGTCAATTTGAAGGCTGTTTTTAAGATAAGATATTTGGTCAGTTCTGCTAGACAGGTCAGTTAAGACACATGCTCTCTGTTGCTGATGCCGAAAAATTAATTCATGCGTTCATGACCTCAAGACTAGATTATTGTAATCATTACTGGGAGGATGTCCAGCAAGATCAATAAATAAACTTCAGTTGGTTCAAAATGCAGCAGACAGACTAAAACCAAGAAATATGATCATATTAGCCCCATTTTATCATCGTTACATTGGCTACCTGTTAAACTTGAATTAATTTTTACATTTTGTTAACTACATACATGTATGGTCTGGCTCCGCAGTACTTAAGTGAATTTCTTCCATGCTACATTCCATCGCGTTCATTACGATTGCAAAATTCAGGCCTGTTAATAGTACCTAGAATATCAAAATTCACAAAAGGAGGTAGATCCTTTTCATATTTGGCCCATAAACTATGGAATATTCTCCCTAACACTGTTTAGGATGCAGACACACTCACTCAGTTTAAGTCTGGACTAAAGACTCATCTATTTAGCCAGGCATACACCTAATTTATCCTTCAACTCACAATTAGGCTGCTTTATTTATGTCTGCTAGAACCAACCAGAAACAGAGCCTGCCAGATCCAGTTTCGTTCCTGCTTGGTATCAGACTCCACTGCTATGTCGCTGAGTGATGACGACAAATTACAGCCGGTGCTAGCCAGACATAACTTCAGTTTTTTACGGTGGACTTCAGAGGATGAACTGATGCCAAATCCAACTGTAAGACATCAGATACTTCATAAGCCACAGCCTGAAACTTGGATTTAGGATAGACCACACCGAACCTCGATGAAATGACCTGCCGGTTGAGCTGCGATGCACCTCATTGAACTGTCTGCATCACCTTCATCTGATGAAGGACTACACTCTTGAAATGGAAAAGATAGACTGTCAATGAACTGCCAACAAAAGCCTTTATCAGCCAACTAACAAAGGACAATTGCATCTATGTGAACTTCTGCAGTTAATCCAGAATGGACTTCAAAGACATTAGTCATTAATCTTACAGTTCATACAACATCTTTGATTAAACACTGACCCTTAACACTTACTTAGTTTAATCATTTTGAACCATGACTTGAACTATACATAAGTACATTTACTAAGCAATGTTTACACTGTGATTATTCTGAAGTGTTAATCGAATCAGAAAGGACATGTATGACTGTATATTAATAATGATTAGATTATTTGCAATAAATAAATCAAATTATCAATAAGTGTAGGTAGTGAGGGCATTTCCTGCCATTTCTAAATTGATTATTAATTAAGTGCATTTGCGCAAACATTTTTCAAAAACGAAGCCATATATTGTCATATAAGTGTTATAATATTGAATCGAGATTATATCGAATCGTGAACATCATATCGTATATCAAACTGAATCGTAAGATAACCATATCGTCCCATCCCTATTACTAATTGAATCAGATTAAAAAGAAAATGTTGCCAGAGCTTTGACATTGTGATGAGAGTACAGCCGACACAGCTATTGGCATTGATGTAGGCCCTGCAAGTTTGAATTTGGCTTACAATATTCCTGGATTCCATTCCTACTTCTTCTACCCAAAATAAAAAATTCTCACATTCCTGATTCTCACACTTTTAGAAAGATTAATTTCCATTACTTTTCATGTTTTTTGCCATTGTTAACATCCTTTTATAGAGGCTACATTCAAAAACAAATTGAGCTGAGAATAGCCTGGAAAAATTATATTCAATATGGAAATATTTCATATTTTCCAGGCCTGGGAATCCCAATTTTAAAATTCTCCAATATTTCTAGGTTTTCAGTGACTGTGGGAAGCCTGAAAAATGTAATCGCACAGATTTTTATTTTAGTTTTTTGCTGTTGAGACTACATAACAAAAACTGAATTAAAGGTATAAAAATAACACAGGTTGCTAGACAAGATCTGAAAGCCCAGACATACAACACAGGCACATAAAGATGAATGAGGTATTATTGACAAACAGAAAAAATACTAATTGTCTTCTATTATTTTACAGTTGAAGCCTCCTTGCTCTCTTTCAATAGCTTTTCAGTTTCATTTTCTTTCTCTTGGCACTAAAAATATTTAATTAGCTTGAACTGAAGCAAGATTGACCTCTCGTGTGGCCAGACAAAAAGCCCTGACAGCACCATGCAGGTGTGAAGTAAAACAGGAATCAGTGCAGCACCTCCGTTCGTGTGTGAAGAGCCTGCAAGTCAGGAGATCCCAGTGGGGCTAAAATTGTGTGTGTGGGAGAGGGAAAGAGAAACATGACTAGCATGAGGTCCTGTGGCTGACAGCAGCTGTAACCTCACACGGCCAAAACAGGAAGCCCTGCCACTTTCTTAGTGATTGACACACTGGCGGAAGTTCATAAAGGTTCCAGAAGGGCTCTAGTCCATGTTCATGGGTTTGTGAATGGCCACCTGGTACAGTGTAATAAGGGCGAGAGGGCTCTCATTACATGTCTGATCATACTTGCCAGCCCACCAATCCTGCTCTGGGTTGAGGGTACTGATGTTGTCTGAGGTCAGAAAATGTTGTGAAAAAACTAATAAATACTTTCTATCTCTCACACGCACACACACAAAAGTACATAATGAAAATAAAATAATGTTCCTTCAACTTCAGGCAATTGTTCCAGGGGTTGGTTTTTATTAAAACAAACAGATTTAAACGTTTCTGTCTTCAGAAGCAGCGTTTATTTACAACAGAAGACCAAATGTCACGTGCAAAAGTTAGTTAATTTCAAACTGATTTAAAGTTAAAAACATTATCATTATTGATGTATTTCTTATATAAACCTATCAATTCACTTCAGAAGACATTCATTGATCGGCTGGAGTCCCAAGGATTACTTTTATGCTGCCTAAATGTAACTTTTGGACTGTCAAAGTGCTGACACCTGTTTACTTGCATTATACTTGCATTATAAGGACCTGACAAAACTCTATCTTCTTCTAAAGATCTGCATTTGTGTTCTGCTGAAGAAGTCATACACGTCTGGGATGGCATCAGAGTAAGTGAATAAATAAAGAACTTTCATTTTTGGGTGAACTATCCCTTAAACAATTTAACCATCACCATCATTTTCACCAAAATAGTATTTAAGGTTAGTACTTAAGGTTAGGGGATTGTTCAAATCACCATTAATACTTAAGGTTAGGGGATTGTTCAAATCACCATTAGTACTTAAGGTACTAATCAGTACTTAAGGTTAGGGGATTGTTCAAATCACCATTAATACTTAAGGTTAGGGGATTGTTCAAATCACCATTAGTACTTAAGGTACTAATCAGTACTTAAGATTAGGGGATTGTTCAAATCACTATTAGTATTTAAGGTTAGGGGATTGTTCAAATCACCATTAGTACTTAAGGTACTAATCAGTACTTAAGGTTAGGGGATTGTTCAAATCACTGTTAGTACTTAAGTTTAGGGGATTGCTCAAATCAACATTAGTACTTAAGGTTAGGGGATTGTTCAAATCAACATTAGTACTTAAGGTTAGGGGATTGTTCAAATCAACATTAGTACTTAAGGTTAGGGGATTGTTCAAATCAACATTAGTACTTAAGGTTAGGGGATTGTTCAAATCAACATTAGTACTTAAGGTTAGGGGATTGTTCAAATCAACATTAGTATTTAAGGTTAGGGGATTGTTCAAATCACTGTTAGTACTTAAGATTAGGGGATTGTTCAAATCAACATTAGTACTTAAGGTTAGGGGATTGTCAAATCAACATTAGTACTTAAGGTTAGGGGATTGTTCAAATCAACATTAGTACTTAAGGTTAGGGGATTGTTCAAATCAACATTAGTATTTAAGGTTAGGGGATTGTTCAAATCACTGTTAGTACTTAAGATTAGGGGATTGTTCAAATCAACATTAGTACTTAAGGTTAGGGGATTGTCAAATCAACATTAGTACTTAAGGTTAGGGGATTGTTCAAATCACTGTTAGTACTTAAGATTAGGGGATTGTTCAAATCAACATTAGTACTTAAGGTTAGGGGATTGTCAAATCAACATTAGTACTTAAGGTTAGGGGATTGTCAAATCAACATTAGTACTTAAGGTTAGGGGATTGTTCAAATCACTGTTAGTACTTAAGGTTAGGGGACTGTTCAAATCACAATTAATACTTAAGGTTAGGGGATTGTTCAAATCAACATTAGTACTTAAGGTTAGGGGATTGTTCAAATCAACATTAGTACTTAAGGTTAGGGGATTGTCAAATCAACATTAGTACTTAAGGTTAGGGGATTGTTCAAATCAACATTAGTACTTAAGGTTAGGGGATTGTTCAAATCAACATTAGTACTTAAGGTTAGGGGATTGTTCAAATCAACATTAGTACTTAAGTTTAGGGGATTGTTCAAATCAACATAAGTATTTAAGTTTAGGGGATTGTTCAAATCAACATTAGTACTTAAGGTTAGGGGATTGTTCAAATCACTGTTAGTACTTAAGGTTAGGGGATTGTTCAAATTACTGTTAGTACTTAAGGTTAGGGGATTGTTCAAATCACTATTAGTATTTAAGTTTAGGGGATTGTTCAAATCACTGTTAGTACTTAAGGTTAGGGGACTGTTCAAATCACAATTAATACTTAAGGTTAGGGGATTGTTCAAATCAACATTAGTACTTAAGGTTAGGGGATTGTTCAAATCAACATTAGTACTTAAGGTTAGGGGATTGTTCAAATCAACATTAGTACTTAAGGTTAGGGGATTGTTCAAATCAACATTAGTACTTAAGGTTAGGGGATTGTTCAAATCAACATTAGTATTTAAGGTTAGGGGATTGTTCAAATCAACATTAGTACTTAAGGTTAGGGGATTGTTCAAATCAACATTAGTACTTAAGGTTAGGGGATTGTTCAAATCAACATTAGTACTTAAGGTTAGGGGATTGTTCAAATCAACATTAGTATTTAAGGTTAGGGGATTGTTCAAATCACTATTAGTATTTAAGGTTAGGGGATTGTTCAAATCACCATTAGTACTTAAGGTTAGGGGATTGTTCAAATCAACATTAGTACTTAAGGTTAGGGGATTGTTCAAATCACCATTAGTACTTAAGGTTAGGGGATTGTTCAAATCACCATTAGTACTTAAGGTTAGGGGATTGTTCAAATCAACATTAGTACTTAAGGTTAGGGGATTGTTCAAATCACCATTAGTACTTAAGGTTAGGGGATTGTTCAAATCACTATTAGTACTTAAGGTTAGGGGATTGTTCAAATCACCATTAGTACTTAAGGTTAGGGGATTGTTCAAATCACTATTAGTAATAGTGATAAACTATGTGTATAAATTATAACACTGCAGAAACACCATAGAAAAGGTTTTCAAATTGAAAAAGTCAAATTGAATCATCATGTGAAGACCTCAGCACCGGAGACACCCTGAATAGTTGAGAAAACCCCACACTGAAATGGCCATCAGACTCACAGCTGAGAGTGATCATGGACTCATGGTATGTATCACAGTTGACACAATACTGGTTCATACATAGAACTTTTCCACCGACATAGTTCAGGAGCAGGTTCCTGGCCCGGTGTAAAATCTCGAACCAAAAACCTTGTTCGATTACATCAGGGGATGGAGGGCGGGATTGTGTTTCGTCACCACGGTAAAGTTTCCCCAAACAACAACAGCAGCTACCTTCTGCAGCAAGGAGTACTTCTTCACTCTATAACAACAATAAAAAAACACCAAATTATCAGACATCAAAAACGTTCAGGTAACACAACAAAACGAGTGCTCTACTTGTGATATGGTATTTACGAAGAGCCGAGATAAACTAGAAAGTGAATGAAGATACAGCACGAAATTATTCACACCACCTTCAATCGGACAGTTGACCAAATCATAAACAAATTGACAAACACTTAAAGGACACATGAAATTACAGCATAGACAGTAACTCGTTACGTCACAGTTCGGCTCTCAGGTCAGTGGAAAAGCATGGCCGGTTTACGATAGGATCAAGATTGCCCCAGCCGTGAACCAGCAGCGCACATGCTTAGCACGAGAACCACGCAATTTCAGTGGAAAAGTGCTAACAGTCCTGCCAATTATCAGTAATTTCCACCCTTCCCTCTAGGTTTCTTAAAAAAGGAATCAATGTGTGTGCGGCCCAGACCGCTGGTCCTGACCCTGACGAGATGCCTCGTGCTCTGTGTACACTTCAATTGATTCACACCTTTGGGAATATGGAAATGTCCATGTTTAGCCTCAAGTGTGAATTAAATTGTTTATACTCAGGTTTTATATTTCTGTTTCCAGTGAGAGAGAAAAAAGCAATGTTCACAATATCTCTAAAAGCATACATGGACCACCCAAAAGACAACAAATCATGCAAAGTCAGCGAGTCATGTTATGTGAGTGAAAGGGGGACAAGAGTATACAGGTCAGCTTGATGAGATACAGAGATCCTTCTTTTGGTGGCCACAAGAGGGCTGCTGTTTGATGATCACTCTTTCTCTAAAAAATGTAACTTGTTTTGAAGCTAAAGAAATAACAGTACTTATAAGACAGCACTATCTTGAAATTACTCTTCTTTTAACTCTTCCTCTTTACAATTTTCTACAATTAATTGAGCTCAAACTGCTTTTGTTTTGAATAAAATTACAGCCTAATTTTTTAAAACTTGATAAATTAAAAATCCAAGTTTGAAAATGTCCCACAGGCTTACAGTGTTAGAATGTTTGTTCAGTAAATAAAAATCTAACCATCAATAATGACAATGTAATTATATCAAATAGACTTGTGATTTACCTTTTCTTTCTCACATCAGTATAATCATCTTTATAGTCTCATGTATATTACAATGGCATCACAGGAGTCATGATTTTAAGATTTTTAAGGCAAAATATTACCTAAAAAAAAAAGAGTATTTTGTTGAGCTCAGAGGAAGGTTTAGGTATCACTTTTGTGTCATTGTGGGGGAAGCCAATGGATTTTCTTTCCAATATGTCAAATAACCTTCAACACAGAATGGAACCTTATTGAGAGATGGGAGCAGTACTGGCATGAGACCTTACCTTTCCAGAGAGGTGGACACCAGTGTCAGGACATCAGAAGTCTTCATTCAGGTTGTCAAGGACACAGAGGAACGATAGATGCCCTGTGGTGTCACACGACATTCAAACAATTGATCACAAAAAAGAGATCTGCTCAAAACTAGGAGACAAATATGGGTCAATGACGTTTTTGTGTCTGGATCTATTTTAATAAAAATAATATTTAAAAAATACAATAAAAATGCAATTCACACAAAGGGATTGCTTAATTACACTTCTACTATGACTAATATGTTTTACATTTTTGAGTTCAAAGTCATTTTTTATATTTTTTCTTGGGGTTTAAAGTCATTGTCTAAGTGGTGAAACCGTATGGAGACAGTAAATAAATATATTTTTAAAGTCTCATTAAAACAAGAAAGCTTGGACATTTGTAGGCAGGTGCCTACAAACAAAAGTTTGCTACACAAAAGTAAAATGCATTTAAAAATTAAATTATGAATGGATATAACAGTATCCAGACTACTCTAGTCTACTGCTTAGCCAAAACAAGGCCGTTCAGCTAGGCTAAAGCTAAACAATAGCACAAGCTAATATTTCATTGCACCTCAATATAGCACAAGCAATATTTTTTTAAATCTTTATCAAACTCCCTCAAAAAACATAACCTCAGTGGCATACATTCATTAAATTTATGAGTGAATTGTGTTTAGATGCCATTATGGTATGACAGGGATGAGCACAATCTTTGCCTCTCATCTCATAGGGCTCAGTCCCCAATTGGTGAGGTTCTGTGAGTGCCCATAAATCTGACGCATGACTCAGGAAACATCAAAATGTGTATCAAGTCTAAGCAAGACATCAGGCTGGCGAGTTGCAAACCATGAATACACACCGGGCTGACAAATGCAGACTTTTAGCTTTGTGCATCAGACTTCTGTGCTACTAAAAGCGTCATTCATTCAAGTGTCACTTAGTGTTGAAGTTGTCAGACAAGAATACAAAGAACAGTCAATCTGTATAAGTGGAGCAGACATTTCACTTTTTGTCAAATTTCCATTTTATAGCCCTTGAACCATGGATCTATTTGTACGTTTGAACATGCATTTACATTTCTTATACTTTCTAGTGCTACTTGGAGAGAAGTGAACTTCATTTTGTCAAGACAATGTAATAAAAAAGATTAGGGCAGAGTAAGTCTTAAGGTTGCTCTAAGAGCAAGTGAGTAAAAATGACAGATTTGCGCTTAATAAAAATAAATAATGACTGCACACATACTTTCTCAATTTCGTGGAATGTGACTCCACTTTGTATTGCTTCATTATTACCTTATTTAAAAAACTAAACAAATTCTAAAGAAAATACAGCTGCAAGCAGCGCTGACAAGCTCCAGCACCATGTGTCCATTTCCAACCGGTGGCTTTCGGAAAACAATGCAAGGTGGGCACATGCATTTGGCATTTGACATTATTCTAAACAATTTTGAAGCAATTTGGGTAAATATAAGAGGACTATTTTAAAGTCTGTAGTAAGATCCACACTTCCTGCTGCCAGGTGGTGTCACTATGCCCGTGACCCAAAATAGTCACATCCATGTGATTAACCCCCAACATCTAAACATTAACATTTTTATCTACATTACACATTGCACACAGAAGATATGAGACACTTCCTGTTTCCCATTTTTCGCCATTAATTTAATGCCTCGCCATGATAACACCATTCTATATTAAAAAATATGACGTTGCACAAATTTAGTGACAGTCTCATGCATCCCCATGGAGTATTTTAAATTCAGAGACTGCAATAATAAAAAAAAGACTTCCTGTTTGGCAGACCTAATGACCATAATTATAAAAGTTCTCCGGCTTGATGAGAGCTATATATGTACCAATTTTGGTGACTGTAAGTGAAAATGGGGGTGCTACAGCGGCTGTTTTGTATGCCCATTTTAAACCTGTTAACTGTCCCTGGCCAACAGGTGGGCCGTTTAAGTGTACCTTAAAAACAAATGTTTTTAAAAACGGAACATTCATCTTCTGCAGTCTATTTCGCAATTAGAACATTACAATGAACACATATTTTAAATTGTAAAATTTTTTTAAAACATGCGATATGTGAGTGACAGTAGTCTACTTATGTTTCACGTTCTCTGATTATGATCCAATTCAATTACTGAAAAAAAACAGCATCCATTTTATTATGCTCGTTTGAGATGGGCAAGTTCTGTGCAGAACCTATCACTGGTGATTACCGACAGGTGCATGCCAGTTAGAAATCTGTCCAAATTGCTGTGATATCATGACCAGTTATGGACATAACTAGATATGGACATTTCCACAAAGCACACACACACATACACACTCACAACTGTAATGGTCTGTGTGTGCGCTGTGTGTCAGGATTAATCTCCTTCAGAGGAGGGTGGGTCAGGGCAGCCAGAACTCATTTGGTGTGTTGCCATGAAATGGCTGTCCATCAGAAATATCTTCATCTATCTCTGTCTCATCTACATGAGAGGAAACGGAGGGGTGAAGGGATGAAAGGAGAGAGGGAGGGTGAAAGGGGCGTCCGGAGAAGAGAGGTCAGTGCATCAAGGAGTCCATCATTTTGGCATGTCATGCGTCTCTTAACCGAGTGTGTGTATGTATGTATGTATGTGTGTAGCGGGCTTCTCTAGCTTCTCCAGGTTGTTTAAAATATATTTAATCACTCTTTGAGGAGACCAATCAAAGTAAGACCTTTCAAAAGCAGTGATGCAATAGTGGCTAGTTTAAAAAAAAAAGATTGTCGCCCATTGATTGAACAAACAGAGTTCCATCCCAAGCTCATGCCATTAATGAGTCGATGTTGCCGTATCATGCTGAATGGGCCACACAAACAAAAAGAGCAGAAGACTGAGTTAACAGTTTTCAAATAATTCAACCAACGAATGGCTTATAGTTGTTTGTGACTTCCACCAACCATTTCTTTCATTATGAACACATGGTTTATTATCAGTAGAAACTGGTCTTAGATCAGCCCTTTAGAGTCTTCAAGGTTTCAACACTAGCCCAGATATCAAAGTAGTCTTACTAAAAAAGTACCAGCTGAGGTAAACAGTTTTTAAGAGTATAAAAACCCAGAGGTGGATTCAGTTCTGGACCATCTGTTCAATACATTGCCCTCAAGTATTCTGTATGTAATGGCAGACAACAGAGCACAGAGTTTGAAATACCTGCACAAGCTCAAGGGACAAGCTTAGTATGTCTGCTGTTTCTTATTCTCTGATATTGTTCTTGGGATATATTGCAAGATCACAGCATGGTCTTCCCTAGTGGCCTTGGAACTGCAATTTGCAGTTATTTCATTATAAGGCAATTGGGAATTGGATGGATCTTTTTGACTAAAGTACAATTAAAAAATGTATAAATCCAGCACTGGAATCTTATTGGATAAGACAAGTTCAAAGCTATCATTAGTCAATATATGCTTACCTTTGAATGCATATTATAAAGTAATGCACTGAGTTGCCAAACTAAAAGTTAGGCTAACAAACTATATTACTTTGGAAAGAAATTGTTTATTGGGGTTATTATTATAACATATTTTTAAAAATGCCTATTTTTTAAAGCTGTTGAAATTACCACGTTGATGCACGTGATTAATTAAAAATGTTTAGCTTGTTAATTTTTTAACACGATTAATGCATTAACCAGTTTGACATTAGATTTACATTTTAATCAGCTCAGTTCTATTCACTGGTTGGAATGGGGCGGAACCTTTGCAATGTGTCAGGGGACATTAAACTGACATGCGATCTTGACATGCACATCAACTGTTGTTGTTTCTACCTTCATCTAATGTTTTTTTATAGACGATTACTTTTGTTGCCACCTTGTGGACCAACTAATTAGTGCAAATAATTCCTCATGCATGAGCATTCTGTGTGTTGAATACGTGAGGCTAGAAAAATCTGGCAGCAGGTGTTCAGTGCTGGAGCACTTTGCTGATGATGAAAGAGCTACACGTCTTGTACCGAAAAATACGTTTTACTGGCAAAGAAAGAAGAAAGAAAACAAAAAACGAAGAAAGAAATGACGCAAAACTAAAAAGTCTCTCAGGAAGTGTCTCAGCTGTTGGCCGCACATGGCTAACACCAGACCTACCAACAGTGTAGGGAAAAGTAAAAAAAAAATTAAAAGTGACTACAGAACCATCAAGGAAAAGTGTCCAGAAATGGACACTATCTAGACCGGCGAGCAATGGGAGGGAGAGTGCCCTGCACTGGCGTTGATCCAAGATGGAGGATGGTATGTTTTGTAATGTTAACTCTATACTCTGCTTTTCACTTTATTTAGTTGACCAGCTACTGGAAGCTTGCTTCTAAAACAACCAGGCCATTTTAACTGTTACACTTCACAAAATCACCATGCAACAACTGCTTTAAGCAGCACAATGAGCTAGTAGCTAACAGCTAGCGGTTGTGTTATTGCTTTGGTCAGTTTGTGTCATGTTTAATATGATGTAGAGGTGGCGCAACTATGATGATCAGCCTATAATCCCACCCATGTTGATGCGGCACTAAACTGCAGTGGTAATGCAAGCTCAGAAACGTAAAGCGAGTAGAGTTGATGTGAGTCGAGTCGAACCGTAACATGCAGTGGAAAAGTGCCATATGGGGGCTAGCTCTTTCAATTAGTTAACCTCCTACTTATACTTTGGGAAACATTAAATGTTGCTTAAATTGCAGCTATTTTAGTGCATTTCTGTGCTTATACTGTGGAATTCTTTGTTTGGAAAATGTTAATAAAACATTGTTACAAATAGAGTTGTTTTCTTTTCTGAGATGAAACTACATAGTGTATAATTTCAGCACTTTCAAAATCAGCAATTAATCGAAATTAACAGTGAAAAATTTGTCGATTTCATATTACTGTTGCTGTCATCTTGTAATAGCAATAAGCCACTCAAGCCTGTCCATTACAGTGATTTTGCCACAGTTAAAATGGTTGCAGACAATCTGTTTATTGCTTTATCAAACAATTATACAAAAAAAAAAAAAAGAATATTCTGAATTTGCTGACCATATTAGTCCTACCAGGTAAGACTATCAGCAAAGGTACGTTTCATTCAAATGTCTCTTATGGGAATTTGTGCCCACTATTCACTGCGTGGCTTAATATTAAATAAATATCAATGTACTGAGCTGACTTGAGGTATTCAAGAGTTTCAAAAGACCTGGTAAACTTTCAGAGCTGTCAGGAAGTTTTTACTTTCTGGAAAAATGTGACCATGTTGTCTTGGCATGCTCTGTCCTACTTCAAATTTGAGAGAAGACAGACACTGCAGGATAATCACAGTTTAATATGAGCAAATATTGAAAGCAGGAGCTGACCAACCAGATCCTCTTTCCTATTGCTATCTCCCAGTGTGCCCAAGAAAAACACTAGCACATGGGTGCGTAAAATATCAATATTTTTATGATATATTAATTAACTATAAAAATAAAAAAAAACACATACATATATATATATATATATATATATATATATATATATATATATATATAAGAGGCCTTCCTTTTGACATTCATTCATTGTTTGCATTGGAATCGTCTCGTCAAACATCAGTGTGTAATCACCTCTGTTGAAAATCTGAAAACCGTGCTTAAGGTTCCAGAACCATTTCATTAAAGCATAACAATTCACAAGTACCAAGCTAGAGTTTCAGCAGGAAAAGCTAACACAGAATCACAGAGCTTATGCAGTTTCACCTTCATTGGCAAGAAATGCAAAAGAAAACAAAAAAACAGTTCAGACAAGCAGATTCACGTCCAAAACTCATTGCATGTGTGTTGACATTATGCTCCACTTTTTTCTTTTTTCTTTTTTAAGTTGTTCTTAATATGAAGTTGTGAGTGCATTTCCTCTCAGGCGTCCTATTTGCCATGCAGAACTGTTGTATGCTGGGAGAGGGATGTATGCATGTCCACAGACTGGGGCCTCTTTCTAATGATTTCCCACACCTGCACATATGTTGCAGTTTTAATTAATACTCTAAGGAGGTTCGTCATGAGTAATCAAAAACATTGTCACTTACAAAGTCCATGCTTCATTTTATATATATATATATATATATAAAGAAAAACAATTAAATACATGAGTAGAATGAATGTAGTGTAAACTACAAACAGGGTATTGTAATTATCTCCATTCCGATAAACAATCTAATCAAGTAAAGGTGGAGAAAATATGTAGAAAGATGACTCTTGTGAAAGAGACTTTATTTTGAGAGATAAGCACTCCAGGCTTTTTCACAAAACTGCAATCCGTGGTGAAGGGCTGGGCATAATTTTTATGCAGGCCTTGGTTGCTCACTTCGTACGGGCGGAGGGGGAGTCAGGTGAGGAAGGTTGCATAGTTGAGGCGATAGTTGGATCAGATCTCTTCAGCTCTGCAGCATCACCGCAACCTCTCTGCTTCCTGATTTATGGCTCTCCGCTGACCTCTGAGGTCGTAACATGGTGATGGGTGACTGGCTCTCAACGGTAAGCTACTGGCATTTGACAAAGTGCCGAGAGCAGAATGAATTTACTCCTCTTTTCCTCAATCATCAACAGGCGCACGCCGGCTTGCTGCCCTGACCCCCTCTCATCCTGACTGCTATAACAAGATCTCCCATCTCATGGAGGAGCGAGGGAGAGGGAGGCTGAAAAATTTACTGTCATTTCTACTTTCCAATGAGGTCTGGTGAGCACTTTTTTCACCTTCAGGTTGCTCGGCATGCCTGGGTTAGGAGGGGAGCGATGGCTGCTTGAGACACAGGCGAGGGCACTTAACGTAGATGTACCTGTCTAACTTTGGGTCATTACGCCTTTGGTACTTCAATTTGCGTTCTCTTCCATCAGCTTTTTAACGGCACCTGAAAGCAAGTTAAATTTAATAACTGAATAAATCTCTGTAAGCACAGAGGTCTCACCTTCTTCCTCTGTCAATGGTGACCATGACTCTAGATCGCGCGTGTGTGTGTGTGTGCGCATGCACATATCGTTTCACAAAAAGATTATATTTACTTACTTGTTCTTTAATGAGGTACTGCCTACCTTAACACAAAAATCTATTTGGTTACTTTGCCTTTTATTGTTGTTAAAGGGGGGGTGAGGGATTGTAAATTCCGAATTGTGCAAATGTTGGCTCATCGTGGCAGGCGAGACACAGTAGGTTATAATTGAAAATAAAAAAGCCATTTAAAAGACATTCAATAAGCCACTGGGAAATTGATCATGCTATAAAGTCTGTCGCTACCGGGGTGGGAGGCAGGCAGTTTCGTAGAGAGCATTGGTCCTGACACAGCACTATCCCTGTAGGGTTCACAATCTACACGAAGGCACCAAAAAACCGCTGGGATGCCACAGAACTACACTTCCCAAAGGAGCTATTTTCCCTGTTTCCTCAGGCATGCATTTAAATAGCATAACAAAATAAACATAATGCAACAAATTATTTTGTTGTTGTAATACGTAGTGGAAGTTCTATATATTTTCCATAGAAGCACTTTCAGTGGCACACAAAATTATCGAAGACTTAAAAATAGCAAGCTACTGCTTCTTTAACTTTCAATTCTCCCAAGCATCTCTGCTTCACAGCCCCTAGCTATTGCCTTTCTCAATCTGTCCCTGGGGAGGCAGGAGTTATGGGCCCTGTCGATTGAAGAGAAAGGGATGTTATTCCCCTGTCACCCTCACCCCGGTCCGCCAGCAGCCATGCCCTGATCTATGGCCACCGTGGCGGGGTAGAAGTGTCTTGATGCACCATTGGTTTCCAGTGCTGTCACCCCTCCCTGTCCCGATGCTCCAACTCATACTACCTTTACAACCCCCTCTCCGACCCTTTAACACCCCCCCCACCCCCACCCAGTCACTGTACTGAGACCCCGTATAATGGAGATTCTGATCTATAAGGACTCAATTTAGTAGACTGATGTTAAAACTGCGGGAGGTACAGGCGTACAAGAATAATATTACAAGTACAAGAATTGTAGTCCAACTTGAGCATTGTTAGCATAAATTTCTTCCAAAATTAAGTGAGCTTTTAAATATTTACATAGGCAGCAACTTTCTACGGTAGTATAATAAAAGACATGGAACCTCATTAGAGATCTTCTTGAACAGCAACTTGCTCGGCACACACTAGTGCTCCTCATGTGACGAACACTCGTCACATTCAACAATCAAAGTTGATTCCAAAAAAGTCTGAAGTTAGCATGTATATGGAAATACTTTATGTTGATTCTTTTTAGTACAGAGTGAAATATATAAATAACAATTTTGTGATTGCCTTAAGCAATGCTACCTTTGAGTTCAGCCAAAACAAGTTATCTTATAATTTCACTGTTGGGAACAGCTTCAGCACTGGGAGCGGGTTGAAGATGCATTAAAATGTTACCTGAGTAGGCAGCTCATAGGTTTTGGAACAGAGCTTACTTTTACGATGCAGAACAGATACATTTCATTTTGGAAATTACAAAACCTACAAAAACAAACACAGATTTGAACACATTTTTGGAGTTGTAAAGGAAATAAGGAAGGCTTTTTTAATTAGCAGAATAATTTGGAAAGATTCGAAGAGCAAAAACTAGGGCTGACAAATAGATCAAAATTTGTAAATTTTAATTGAACTAATCACACGATATGCCGATAAATTAATTGAACTAATCGCATATATCAATGCCAGAATAAGCCCCCAAATAAAGTTTATTCAATAATATAATTATAAATATATTATTTACTTTTTTGGGTACACCTGTACACCTACTTATTCATGCGATTGTCAGATTGTCTTGGCCAAAATCGAGTTGTTTGTAATCTGCGCATCTCTCAACTTGAGAAAAGGCCTATGAGAAATTGTGCTTACAGATTGTCAGAATCAGCCAATCATGTGGCAGCAGTGCAGTGCATAAAAATCATACAGATACAGGTCAGGAGCTTAATGTTCACATCAACCATCAGAATGGGGAAAATGTGATCTTGGGATTTTGACAGTGGCATGATTGTTGGTGCCAGACGGGCTGGTTTGGGTATTTCTGTGACTGCTGATCTCCTGGGTTTTTCAAACACAACAATCTCTAGAATTGATTCAGAATGGTTACAAAAACAAAAAACATCATGTGAGTGGCAGTTCTGCGGACGGAAATGTCTTGTTGATGAGAGAGGTGAACGGAGAATGGCCAGACTGGTTCGAGCTGACAGAAAGGCTAAGGTAACTCAAATAACCCTTCTGTTAAATTGTAGTGAGCAGAATAGTAGGTAAATAAAGTGGTCGGTGAGTGTATATACATATATACAATGTAAATATTCAGTATATATACTATATATATGCACCTGTATATATATATGTACACAATTTACTATTAAAATTAAGAGTGCAGCCCTCGAGGCTACAGGGATAAAGCTTTGCCGCCCCTGAGCTTTCAAAGTATAGAAGCCCTGGATTAGCCCTGGTCTTTTAGAAGTCAATAATGGTGTATAGGAATATCATTGGCCTACAGCTTAAAGCAATCCATTTTGTAATTATGTTTATGTGGATGCGTTTTGCATCCCGAATCTACACATGCATCAGATGGATGCTTTTGGAGCATCACTTGACCATGGGACTTGATCATTTGCCTCTGACTGAAGAGAGTGAGATCTTAGTAAAAAGTCAGCAAGTGTGACACCCTTGGCCAAAATCGAGTTGTTTGGAGTCTGCTAGTGTGACATCAGCATTATGCACCAAAACGTCTAGGTTACTGTTGTAACCTCCATTCCCTGATGGAGGGAACGAGACATTGTGTCGAAGAAGTGACACTAGGGGTCTCTCTTGAGAGCCGTGCGCATCTCTCAACTTGAGAAATGGCCAATGACAAATTGGCAGACAGAATTTGCATGTCCCGCCCCCGGACATATGGGTATAAAGGGAGGAAAATGCATCTGTCCATTCAGGTTTTTGCCCTGAGGAGCCGAGAATGAGGTTCAGCCATAACAGTGGCTCGGTTCAGCGTCGTGGTGGGGAGGACACAATGTATCATTCCCTCCATCAGGGAAGGGAGGTTAAAAAATTTACCTAGACATTCCCCGTCTGTCGCTCACTTCGACGTTGTGTCGAAGAAGCGACACTAGGTGTCTATATTTAATCACGCCTGGATTAGAATATACAAAAATTGTCTTTTAAAAGTCAATATGGTGTATAAGCCTATCATTGGCCTACAGCTTAAAGCAATCCATTTTGTAATTATGTTTATAAGGATGCGTTTTGCATCATGACTCTACACATGCATCAGATGGACGCTTTTGGAGCATCTCACTGTGCTTGGTCATGGTTTATTGCTATTCAACGTTTACGTTTCAATGTAAAATATAGCTGGAAGGTGGAAGCTCATGCTTGAATTGCTTTGTGGTAGGAAAATTCCTTATTACGGAATTTACATACAGTCAGGAGACATAGTTTTTTTTTACCCATTAAAACACGTTAAATTGACAGCCTTGGTAAATACAAACATCCAGAAAGAGTAGACCAGTCTCCTTTTACATCCAAGAGCATTGTGCTTGTGATATAAAGATGGGTGAATTGATCTCACATCTCCATACACGAGGAGACTAAAGGGCATGATTTCATACAGTTGACATGTGTTGAGAATTAACAAAAGTGGTGGAGAGATAGTGGAAGGCCTTGGTTCTACGAGACGACGAGATGTGTAAAAGAAGCAGGCTTCCACACTTCCTTTCCAATAGCCTGCGGGCAGAAGAACGACACTCTCGAAACTGAGCCGTGCATAAGTGACTTTGGATATGAACTACAAAGAAAAGGATGAAAAAGAAAGAAAGAAAAAAGTCAAGGCAGATGATGCAGGTGGTTATGGCCAAGCCTTTTGTGGCAGTGACCCTGCAGGAGATGATCTGACTGAATAAATAGATGGATTATTAAATAAATATCTCATAAAAAATGGGAGACTGAGGAGGGCTGCCATCCATCAAAGATCATATTCCCAAGAAAACTGGAACTATATGTATAAGGCAGCCAGGACCCAAAGCAGATACAAATTAAACTTTTCCTTACAATTTGTTATCCCTGACATCCAACCCCCAACACACACACACACACACCAGTTTGAGTTATGAAAAGATAGTTTTCTAATGTCTACTCAACACACAATATATACAGCACATTTAAAGTATAATAAACAAGACTGTGATGTAAAAACACATCCACATGCATGGGAAAAGTGGCATTGACGATACATCACAGATTTTTTCAGGAGATGTGAAAAATTGCAACTGGTATCAGCTTCATACATTTACACAGACATATATGCACAAGTAGCTTTATCAATTTAGCCTAAATAAGCACAATTACAGGGAAAGTGTGCAGGGAGCGCGGTCATACTTGTAAATTGACCGTAACAAATATTCAAGGAATTCATACAATCAAAAAATATTTGCAAGAAGTATAAATGAGTGATTATGGGATGCTGGAAAGGATTTATTCCTTCTAGAGTGGAATGTAAACAGTTGGCTAACCACTAACATATCTTTTTGCAATCTGTTTATTTGGGTATTTATTTTATAAGAACAATCTGTGCTTGTGTCTTCATCATGTGCAATCAAATGATGCGGTCCTCAAGTGGGGCAACATAAAGCATCATCTTATATAATGTGTCAGTCTATTCCATTTTCAAGGTCAAATCTAACTTGTCAATCAATTTGTGTATGTCTATGCAGGAGAGGGAGATGGGGTCTCAAAAAATGGATTCAACTTAATTATCCACAGGTAGCACTAGGACAACTACATGCCACTGTGTTACACTACTGCTTTTTGTGCAATAGTCACTGCTAAGATGCAAGGGTGTTGTGGATAGTTGTCTAACAATTGCTAAGATGTTCAGGGTGGTTGCAAGATGGTTGCTTACTGTTCGAAGTCAAAAGAGCCCATATTTAATTATTCAAATAATTCTAAGAATTTTGTGAGCTTCATTAGCGTAATCGCTGGCCAGCATGTGAGAGACAAAGCACACATTAGCATCTGCCAGCGGAAGGTCATTAATCAATTGACCGCAGGACTCCCTGCTGAGTTAATGGCTTAAAAAACTGAAAAGAAAATAGAGCTTGCTTGAAAAAATTGTTGTCGCCGAGGCAGGCTCAGGGAGAGAGAGTTGCAGTGAATTTGTATGTCTGTAACCCCTCTATAATTTTTTTATCGGCAAGTGTGTCATGCCTCTGACTGAAGAGAGTGAGATCTCAGCAAAAAGTCAGCAAGTGTGACACCCTTGGCCAAAAACGAGTTGTTTGTAATCTGCTAGTGTGACATCAGCATTATGCACCAAAATGTCTAGGTTACTGTTGTAACCTCCATTCCCTGATGGAGGGAACGAGATGTTGTGTCGATGAAGTGACACTAGGGGTCTCTCTTGAGAGCCGTGCGCATCTCTCAACTTAGCTTACAGAATTTGCATGTCCCGCCCCCCGGACATATGGGTATAAAGGGAGGGAAATGCATCTGTCCATTCAATTTTTGCCCTGAGGAGCCGAGAATGATGTTCGGACTTAACAGTGGCTCGGTTCAGCGTTGTGACTGGGAGGACACAACGTCTCGTTCCCTCCATCAGGGAACGGAGGTTACAACAGTAACCTAGACGTTTCCCGTCTGTCACTCACTTCGATGGTGTGTCGAAGAAGCAATACTAGGGGTCCATATTTAATCACGCCATGCGCTGAACAGTGTACGTGAGCTGCTGACGCAGGTGCGGGCAGGCAGTTGCGTGCCAAAGCGACAGGCTGCGTCAGACTGCACTTACCATTCTGGGCTCTGGAGACATTACAAGACACTTACATGCTCAAGCTGAAACCTCTGACGGGCCTGTGGGTCAGGGACTCGGTTTGGACAGTGTGTCGGGATAAATCCAGTGTCAACTGTCCAATATGTCTGTGATGCTGACGAAGGTTGTTGCTGACTTGGAGGATCTTGCAGATCTGCTGAGGGAGGCCCTGATCAATTCAGGTCAAGTTTCTGAGATCATCCAATAAAGATCATGTGTTGCACGAGGCGAGAAGCAAAGGAAGCTTTCTTGGAAGAATCACAATATTTTCTTTTTCCCGGACTTTATGAATTCGACAAGAGAGAAACGCGATCGATTCAAAGAATGTAAGAAACTCTTACATCAACAGAAGATCGCTTTGGCACTGATGTTTCCAGCCAAACTAAGAATAGATACTAAGGATGGTCGCAAATTATGTACATGTCCCAAGCAAGCACTGTCCTTCATAGAAACAATGGGTGAGTAAGCCATTTGGTGCCTCTCATGTAGTTTCAGAGTGGATTAACTCACTGTACTTACTCTTGGCTGTCTGAGGAAGCTGGGCGCCATTTCTGTTTGTGTTGGTTTGGTCTAGAGGCTGGAGTTTGTTTTGTGGTTAACACTCCTTCAAGAAACTTTTTCATTGACAGAAGATCGCTTTTACACTGAAGCTCCTGGCCAGATTGAGAATGGATACTAAAGATGGCTACAAAATATCCACAAAGACAAAGGATGTCTTTTATAAATTTGACAGACTGAGTAAGTCATGGTGTATTTTTTTATGTGGCCTCTGAGTGAATTTGACTCACTCAATAAACTCTTGACCATCCGAGGAATCGGGATGCCTGTTTTGTCTGTTTTTGTGCTGGTTCCACCTAGTGGCTGGAGTTTGTTTTGTGGAAAAACACTGCTTCGGGACAGTTGTGGATGAATCTGTTCGTTCTTTGTGCTTATGCCTTCTGTTGGTTGGAGTTTGTTATGTGGAGTATTTTTGCGGGACATTGGAATGATTACTTCATCTGCTGCACTCATAAACAGCGGCTCACTGAACACTTGTCTGTCTGTCCGAGGGCACTGAATGGCTTTATATCGGTGGAAATTTGTTTTGTGGAAGAACACACCTTCGAGACAGGTCTGTGAATGAATCTACACGTTCTTTGTGTTTATTCTGCTTATTGGCTGGGGTTTGTTTTACAAAGTATTTTCTGTTATGTAATTTTGCCAAACAAAATTTGTGCAGAAGCACCTGACTTAAGCAATCCAATGGAAAAGTTCTCATGGGGGCTCTCATAGGCGTACATGGACTTTTTTAGTTTAGAGGGATTGATGCCGGTTGGCACTGTCGTGCACAGGGTTAATGCGCATGTTTTTCTTTTTTCTGTTTGTTTGGTTCGGGGTTTGATTGTGGCACTAATGTTGGAATTATTTTTTTCTATTATATAAAAATGTAAAATGTTAATATGATTGTGTTATCTTTCTCCATGTGGAATTTGAATGGGTTGGGGCACCCCATAAAAAGAAGGAAAGTTATTTATTTTCTAAAATGTAAGTAATGCGATATAGTGTTTCTTCAAGAAACACATCTTTCCTCGCAGGAAGCTGAAAATTGTTTGAAGATATAGGGTGGGCATGTTTTCTTTAGTGCTGGCTCAAGTATGAGCAGGGGAGTCATTACATTGATAAGTAATCATCAACAATTCTAATCTCCCTAACAGATTAAAGATAAATCATAATTTTTTTTGCAGAAATTCAGGGGCAAAGGTTGGCTTTGGCTAATATTTACGCACCTAATATTAATGCTCAGGGCTTTTTTATTGATTTCGAAGGAATGTTGCAAGCCGCTGGCACCCCTCATGATATAATATTGGGAGGAGAATATAATTTTTATGGACTCAGTCCTTGATCATAGCAAAAAAGAGCAAAAAAAAATCTCTTGATCTTAGAGGAGATTGACCAGGTAATTAAGGCCTTACCTACAGGCAAGGCTCTGGGGCCAGATGGTTTTGCCCCTGAATTTTTTAGATCTTAGGTCTCCACTTTTGTTAGAAGTCTATACAGAATCATTAAAGAATGGAAAGCTTCCCCCAACCATGACACAAGCCCAGAACAGTCTGATTCTTTAAAAGGACAAAGATCCAAGCGAGTGGAAAAATTACATCCAATTTCCCTGATCCAGCTAGATGAAAAAATGTTGTCAAAATTTGGGCTAACCGATTAAGTAAAGTTATGACATCTCTTAAACATATAGACCAGGTGAGGTTTATTTGGGGCCACAGCGCTTCTGATAACATTAGGCGTTTCATCAATATCACGTGGCCAGTGCGAATGATCAGTCTCTGGTCGCTGCCATCTCTCTTGATGCAGAAAAGGTGTTTAATATAGTAGAATGGGATTATCTCCTTAAGATTTTGGAAATGTGTGGGTTCGGGAGTACATTTATTTGTTGGATTAAGTTACTTTATAGACACCATGTAGCAGCGGTACAAACAAATTGATTAATTTCAGATAATTTTTATTTTGATATCATTTTTTATCTTTCCAAATTATTGTGATGTTTTACCCTGAAACCATTAGCAGCCGTGATAAGAAAGGAGGATGATTTTCCAGTGGTGATGGCGGGAGGCATGCCGCATAAGCTTCTGCTAAACGCAGATGATATTTTATTATTTGTCACTAGATGTATGTCTTGCCGCCACAGAATTATTCATTCCTTTTCCAAGTTCTCATTATACAAAGGCAATTGGTGTAAATTCAAAGCTTTAGCTCTGACAGTGTACTGTCCAGTAACGGCCTTCCAACCGGGCAAACAGGGCATTAAGTATTTGGGTATTTTATTCCCAGCTAATTGTTCTGATTTTGTTAGAGTTCATTTTGACCCTTTAATAAAAAGGTTTTCGAGCGATGTGGGCTGGTGGGATTATATTTATCGATGATTGAGAAGGTTAAAGTTATTAAAATGAATTATATTCCAAAATTTAACTACCTGCTACAATCTCTCCCTGTAGATGTTCCCCCTCTTATTTCAAGCAATTTGATGGTGTAGTGAAGTCCTTCAACTGGAATTTAAGCATCCCAGATTGCGTTTCAATAAATTGCATAGGCTGATTAACAAAGGTGGGCTAGGCCTACCCAAGATTGTGTTTTATTATTATGTGTTCAATATCAGACATTTGGCTCATTGGTCACATCCACCTGAGAGAGCCCCTCCCTGGTTCTGTATTGAACAGGAAGTTCTTGCCACTATTTCACCATTGCAAAGCCTCTCTATCAAACTAATCGGAGAAGTTACACCCCATTATTTCGCATTTGCACTCGATGGATCAAAGTGTCCAGAGTGTTTAATTCAGACATTTATTTAAATGTTGCCTCGTGCATGTGGCAGAACCCAAGATTGTGTATTAATAAGTCCCCTTTCTGCTGGTCAGAGTGGATTGTGAGGGGGTTACTACACTTGGTGACCTATATGAGTGGAGTGTTGAGATCTTTAGAAAATTTGGTTCAACATTTTGGGATCCCCAGATCTAATTTTTGTAAGTATTTACAACTGCACCACCTGCTTTGTACTGTTTTTGGGAGTAGCACACATACACACCCTAAAGTGGAAGATACTCAATAGGTAATTACTGCTTTTGGAAAAGTTGATGTGGCATTAATGTATTTCTCCCTGCTAATTCAGAGTCTGGGGGATGGAGTTTTAACTTCTATCAATAGAATATGGGAGAAAGATTTCGACTTGGTATTGGGGGAGGGAGTGTGGGCTAGAATTCTTAAAAGCGTTAAGTCTGCATCTTGAGATGCAAGGGTGTGTCTTATGCAATTCAAGATTTTGCATAGATTTTATTGGACCCCCTCTAGATTGTATAGGCTTGGTCTTAAAGACACACCCACATGCTGGCGATGCAAATCGGAGGATGGAGACATGGCCCTTGTTTTTTTGTGGTGTGTTGAGATCCAGAAATTCTGGTTGAAGGTTCAGAATGTTGTATGTGACATGGTAGGCACTTGTGTTTCATTTTGCCCCAGACTTTGTGTTCTGGGCAATGGGGCGGTCATTGATGTGGGGGATAGTCATATAAAGAATTGGGTTCGGACCTGTGTGATGATTGCCAGGCAGGTTATTTTGAGGGGTTGGAGGTCAGCTGGTCCGGAGAGGTGCACGGTGCATATTTTTTTTGTTTGTGTGGTTTTTTTTGGTGGGGGGGGGTCTATATATTTACTTATGTGTGACCACAGGGTTGTTTTGTTTGGGGAAAAGAGTTGGGGTTTGTTCAAATGACTTGGAAGCACCACTAATTAAATTAACCAAACTTAACTGAAATCCTATATCTAGAAGATGTAGCCATACTTTTATAAAAATGGTAACTTTAACAGTGAAATGTTTTTAGAAATAGTCACGATTGCATAGTAGTAGTAATAGTCACGATTGCAGCTACAAAGTATCTCCTCCATGAGAAGTCATCTTGAGGTCATGCCACTTCAAAACGGCAAAGGAAGAAAAGAGGAAAAACTAAAGTGTAAAAGGAAAGTAACGTCACCCTCAACCTTCAGCTCCTGTAGTGAATGTATTGATGAAATAACATAACACAACGAAAGGAATAAAGTAATGAAAAAGTAAAGACTTCAGAGTTTAAATTCAGAACTCCAAATCATCAGCTCCGTTTCACTCCTCCATGAGCACTTGTCCTTTCCTGAATTCTTTGTTGAAACCACGTGACTGATGGATTAAGAGCATTGCCTCAAAGGAGGTAAAGACATGAATGAGTACAAAATATTCCTAAAAAGGACTTTATCAATTCCAATTCTGCCAAAATCCCACATCTTTTTTTAGTAAAGTGTTGCACTGGCATGAACTCCCTATGAGATTACTCAAATGTAGCCCCATAATGCAAGGGTCAGAGAAGGCGATTGGAGTCCTTCATTTCACTGGGTCTGGAGAATGTTATAGTCCCAAAACAGACCTGTCAAGTTAGAGTTCACCCCCTTTGCCAGTCGCTACTTTTCGCTCTCTGCATAATTTAGGACAGATTTTTAAAGCTTTGGTTTATATAAACACCCTGCCATTTATAAATACACACAAATGTGTTAATTTTCACAAACACAAACACTAGGCTGGCCAATCAACCACCACAAAGATGCTTCACTTTGTTTGGTCTTGATCAATATATAAACAAAGTTCTCTACATTTTAGTCCAACAATAATACTGTAAAAGTATGTCAGTGTTATTGCATAAACATTGTGAACTTTTGTGGGAGTATGCACAGTGACTCACTCGTTTTGCTGTTGCTGTGGGTTGACAAGCTGCTGGATTGGCTGGTGTGGGCTGTGTGCCCTTCTAGAGGGTCTAGCACAGGAGAGCTACCCGGCCGAGAACTGCCTACTGAAGTGGACGGTCTGGAACCAGCGCAGGTCTGAGAAAGTGAAGAAAACTTAATTTGAATACATTAAATTACATGTACAGTACTTATTAATAATTTTCCTTAAAGTCAGCATGAAACTTCATTCATTAATTTAGTACTCAGGAACTTGGCCCACAGTGATGAACAGCAGTCTGAACTATGCTGAAATTTTAAACATGTGAAGAGCTTTGCCAATTTTACATATATACAATAGGTCTTAAAAAGACAGTAGCAAAAACTACTGTGGGGTATATAAAATGCAGTGAATTGGATGGAAAAAATGTTAGAAAATCTAGAATATCAAAATCAGCTTTATTGCCAAGTATGCTTACACATCATTTACAAAGTATTTGTCTTGGTAACAGGAGCTTCCAGTGCACAACAATACAAAACAGCAACAAGATGTAGATAATAATAAAAAATTATAAATAATATTGAATAAAAAAATGAACTTGACTTGAGATAGAATAGAAAATAAAGTATATATAGAATACACAATAAGACATACATATACATATAAACACATTTACACTACCGTTCAAAAGTTTAGGGTCACTTACTCATTCTTTATTTCATTTTTTTTTTTTTTTTTTTTTCACATTTTAGGATAATACTATATACTATACTATAATACTATACTATAATTTTAGTCATCACAACTATGGAATAATGGAAATATGGGAATTATACTGTGACTAAATCCAAAATAAATCAAAACTGTTTAATTTCAGCATCTTCAAAGTGGCCACACTTTGCATAGATTTTGCGAACATGTACTCTTGATATTTTCTGAACCAACTGGGAGGATTTGAAACAGTATTGAAGGAGTTCCCATCTATGTTGGGCACTTAGTAGCTACTTTTCTTAATAATTCGGTCCAAGTCAAAAATAAAAATTTTGTTTTGTATTTACATAAATTAATATGTTGGCACAATTATATTTTTGTCTACAAAACTTATTTTAAACATTTAAACATACTTCAGATCAAAAGATTTTTAAGATCATGAGAAACATTTCAAGCAAGTGACCCCAAACTTTGGAACGGTAGTGTACATATATACAGTGCTGTTAAAAAGTGTTTTCCCCCTTCCCAATTTCTTCTATTTTTGTGTATTATTCACACAATTTTTTTAAGATCTTCAAATAAGATATAAAATAAAACAAAGGCAAACTGAGTAAACACAAAATACAGTTTTCAAATAATTTTTTTTTTTTTTTATTGAAGCAAAAAATGTATCCAACACCTATATCACCCATTTGAAAAACTGACTGCCCCCTTAAACTTAATAGCTGGTTGTGCTGCCTTTAGCAGCAACAACTGCAACCAAACGATTCCGATAACTGGAGATCAGTCTTCCACAATGCTGTGGTGGAATTTTGGCCCACTCTTCTTTGCAGAATTTAGTTCAGCCACATTGGAGGGTTTTCGAGCATGAACTGCTTGTTTAAGGTCCTGCCACAGCATATCAATCGGATTCAAGTCAGTACTTTGACTAGGCCATTCCAAAACTATAATTTTGCTTCTTTTGGGCCATTCAGAGGTGGAATTACCCCTATGCGTTGGATCATTGTCTTGCTGCATAATTCTGTTGAACTTGAGCTTCAACTCACAGACTGATGAACAGACATTCTCCTGGTAGAGAGCAGAATTCATGTTTCCCTAAATTACTGCAAGTCACCCTGACCTTGAAGCAGCAAAGAATCCCCACACCATCACACTACCACCACCACCATTCTTGACCATAGGTATAACGTTCTTTTTGTGGAACTGTGTTTGATTTATCCCAGATGTAATGGGACACCTGTCTTCCAAACAGGTCCACTTTTGACTCATCAGCCCACAAAACATTCTCCAAAAAGGTTTGAGGATCATCATGGTGTATTTTGGCAAAATTCAGACGAGCCCTAATGTTCTTGTTTAGCAGTGATTTTTGCCTTGCCACTCTTCCTTGGATGCCATTTTTAGGCAGTATCTTTCTGATAATGTAGTCATGAACAGTGACCTTTTTTGATGCAAGAGAGGCCTGCAGTTCATTGGATGTTGATCTTGGCTTTTTTGTGACTTCCTGGATGAGTCATCGCTGTGCTCTTGGAGTAACTTTGGAAGGTCGGCCACTTCTGGGAAGGTTCACTACTGTGCCAAATATTCTCCATTTGCAGATAATGGCTCTCTCTTTGGTTCTTTGTCCCAGATCCTGGGAAATAGCTTTGTAACCCTTCACAGACACAGATTTTTTATGCTTGTTACTGTCACCGTGTTTTCTCACAGTCTCTTTTTTGAAATGGTTAGTTCCTGCAATGAACTCCGTTTTCCCCGCTATTTCTTTGATATAAACTTTTGTAATGTATCTCAGGAAATGTAATGCAAATTTTAGTACATTTGTACATTTGTCGTCAATGGCGACCTTGACAGAAATTACACTCGCAAATAAATTTATTTGGTCACAAATGCGACCATTTTTAGTCGCAGTTTGGAGCCCTGCACAAGGATGATGATTTATCGACTTTATAGACATTACATTTTTATCGTCTGTTAATGCTGAACTTCTGTAAAGCTGCTTTGAAACGATGTGTGTTGTGAAAGGCGCTATACAAATAAAATTGACTTGACTTGACTTGACAGACTGATGTATTTCAATAACCTTTTACGTAATCATTTCTGGATTTATTTTTTGACCTTGGCATAGTGTGCTACTGGGTGAGACCTTTTAGCCAACTTCATGCTGCTGAAAAAGTTATATTTATGTGTTGATTTGATTGAACAGTGCTGGCAGTAATCAAGCCTTGTCTAGTTGAACCCCATTATGAATGCAGTTTCATAGATTTGGGGATTTAGTAACTAAAGGGCAAATACTTTTCACACAGGCCCAGTTGGTATTGGATTTAAATGGAACTTTTTAGCTTCAATTTATAACATTATCATTTAAAGTCTGTATTTTGTGTATACTCAGATTGCCTTTGATCTATGTTAGATTTTGTTTGAAATTTTGAAACAATTTAGGATGAGATAAACACAAAAACAGACTGTTCAAATGCACTTTTGATCGCATCATTTATATGTATAAATGTTTTCCATCTGAAAGGACTAAATATTAAATGAAACAAATAAAATGCAAAGTAGTTTCTGAATGTAACTGTATTCTAATTACCAATTATTTAAATTGTAACTGTAGTGGAATACAGTTACTTATATTTTGTATTTTAAATATGTAATCCTGTTACATGTAAATTTACTCCCCAACCCTGTATATATATATAGAGAGAGAGAGAGAGAGAGAGAGAGAGCGAGAGAGAGATACATACACATACATACATACATACATACACACTTACACATATGTAGTGCAAAACTAAATACAAATCACTTATATACAGTGCAAGGGAATGTAATTGCAGAAGGGGTTGGATGTGCTGGATAAATATAAAAAGACTAGATGGTGAATTGCATATGGCCCCTATAAGACCATCATATCAGTTGTGCAATAAATAAATCACTCAATATAGAGAGTGAATGAAGAATACTATTATTAAATATAAAAAAGTCATAGTTGATTTTTAAGGAGTCATTTATTACAGATACACGACCAAAATAAACACAGACATCTACGGGACTACCACAAAATAAATTCTATCACAGGGAACTAAACTAGATTTTACATTAAAGTCCACAGTTCAATACCTTGCACTGTAGCATTACATATATTGCATTACAAGATAGTGTCTGAAGACTTTTATCTTAATAAAAGACTTAATTTTATCTCTCTCTTACATCATATGTAGTCAATGCATAACCGACGATAGGTCCGAACATTTTACAATAGGAAATGCACATACATTCTGTACACAATTCTCTCTTTTCCATCCTATATCTCGTCCAAACATGAATTAGAATTTTTTTTAAAAACTAATCTGCTTCCAATTTATATCTATATTTCAGGGCTGTCAGGGATCCAGACCCTGCTATTATCATAGGAGGTTCATTTTTCATTTGGCCAGTGCAACTGACAGCTTTATTTTTCTCAAGCAATCTGCCACAGTATGTACAAGTGTGAGGTCATACGGGTCAGGCAGACAGTTGGTATGAAGAGCCCTGGCAGCGCTGGTCTGGATCATACATAAACAAAGGTTAGACAGGAGAGAGATGGTTTGAGAGATGTATGATTATTCAGTACATATGTTCTGCAAATGGGGCTTTATTATCATGCTGTATTTTATCTACCATTTACAGTAACTACTTTCATGCAGACTGAAGTAGAGCGAGAACCTTGAGAAATCTGTATAATTGCATGACTATTGTTAGTCAATGCAGCATCATTTAAATTAATTGAATAACCATCCAGAGAAAAATAAATGTTCATTTCAAATTCTACCTATGCCTGATTAGAATGTTCAATGTACAATTTCCCATTTGTGTCACCAAACAGAATTGCAAAAATTCTGTTATCAAACAGGTTCATAGAGCACTCACCCGTCTTTTATTGGTCAGACTCACAATAAAATATTCACAATACTGATTGAGCCAGGCTGGTCGAGATGCTCAAACAAACAGAAAGTTTTCAAACATTTTGATATTTTGACACAGCATTATATTTTTAAATGCATGTTTACTTGCATATTACAGCTTTCTTGTAAGTCTTTATATGAACGGGTCAAATTGACCCGCAAGTACTTTTTTTATAACTTCATTTATAAATACATGCAATTTGTCATTTTTATCTTTGTGGAGGATTTTGTGGAAGTTTCAGGCTGAAAAGATAACGTTTAGATGTGTCAAAATGACCCAGAGGTTCACACAGGGGTATAATAAAAACCTGGGGCCAGATTCATGAAACATTCTCAATTATTAAAATTCTTCTTAACTACTATTTGCTTCTTATTTTCTAACTTAAGAAAACAATCTGTCCCCTGAATTGTTCTACAATGAGTTGGAAAATTCTGAATCAGAAGGGCTCCTCAGAAATGCCATCAGAAAAAAAAAAAGATCTAATTCTTCATTTACGAACAGAGCCCATCTATCTACTGTAGGTCTTGTACGTTATCATTACTAAATTGGAAGTCAGTACATTCCCAATGACCACTGCTCTAATGCAATAAAGAAGAGTATATTTTCCTATCCCATTCTGGACTCTGTCCAGCACCAAGCTATTCAGCTAGATACAGTATATCACCCCTAGATTTATGGCTCGAAACGGCTTTAGCTAAAAAACCGCCACACGCGGCCAGCGAATCTCTTCGTGTGGACTTTGAAAATTGGAAAATTGCCCAGAGAGCGCTAAAGGGTCCCACTGCTAATACGACCCACGACGATTTATCAGCTGCTACCTGGCACTTGCGCTTGGTGCCGTGGTCGTTTTTTACAAGTTCCAGTCTTAATGGTGTCGGGGCTGTCAGGGGGGTCAAAGGGAAGAGGGAGGGGGCAATATTCTAAAATCAATCCACCTTTTGAAATTGTCTCATTCCGCTTTCAATGACCTGGTGGCGCAGCAGGGCTGAGCGGGACAAACTGCCGTAGGCCATAAACCCTGACAAGCCTGGAGGAGAGTTAATGTGGCCATTCATAGAGGAACTGGTCATAGTATCTGTGGAGGTGAGATGGGTGGGGGTGCTCTGGGGAGGGGGGGGGGGGTCTATTAACTACTTTTAAACCACTTTGGTGAAGCTAAGTGATCTCCGTCAACAGCAGCCTCGCGTATAAATACTGGTCTGACAGTTTAATGTGAAGGGACAAGCTTGCACAGGATTAGAAACATGTAACCCAGGGCTGCTGGTTGACATTGGCTGGATTGAGGTGGCCTGAGTGGGTGTGCGAAAGAGGGCCGGGAGCAAAAGATGTGTGGTCAGTCGAGGCTCATGCACAAAACACAAAAAGCATTCTAAAATTTACATTGTTTAAGGAGATCTGAATGAGCAATTTCAAAAGTGGAGCCCTCGGATATAAAAAAAAAAAAAAAAAAAACATGTCTGTTGTAAACTCTTTTATCTGCAGCAAATGATCTGCAATCCGGAGATGCGTTCATGCCACAGTGCAAAGTTATGTAAGCATGCAAACTGGGAAAACTTACTGAGAAATGTAAGGCTTTTCTTCTTTTTTTTTTTATTCGGTTGACTGTGTTTCGAACCTGTGGATAAGGATGGGGTGGATGGCTGAAATGTCATGACTCGATACTAAACACTTAATACAAAACAGTTTGCGCTCGCATCATTCTTGGTCCCAGGAAGGTGAAATTCAATCCGAACTGGGAAGAGAAAAAGCAAACAGAGGCCATTGTATAAAAGTCAATGAGTGCTGCAAACCAAAATGTTCCAGTTTGTCACTGGTAATGGGTCCTGAAAGTGACATGCAGAGTTGGCCAAGAAAGGAGAGCGTCTTAACTGCTGGCAATGGAAATGAAATGATAGGAGGAACAGCCGTCCTTGCAGAACAAACTATGTGTAAGAAAACCAGCTGATGTAAACAGATGCATGTAGAATGACACATACTGGACAGTACAATATTATTTTATATATCTTTTGATCATTTGGTTTATATCATCAGGAATTGTATTAACAGTTCGATACTAAAATAAAAGCCTATAAATAAATACATCTATTTATATATGTATTAATTTATATTAAGGTAAAGTAAAACAAAAAGGATCCACAAAAAGGATAATGGCTGAAACAACGTTTTTTAAATCATAATTTAAATCATTTCATTCAACCTATCTGTAACGTGTTCTGATATCCTTAAACTTGCTTTAGGATTAACTTGCTTAAACCTTATTATATCAGCTTGTTTTTATATAATTTTTTAATATAAAATCTATGCATACATGTACATTTTCTACATGTCAATATTCTTCACATCATTCAATCCAATCCAACAGTTTTCAGGCATGCTAGATGAATTTCCAGCCTGAAAAAAAAACCTGTATGTTTTTTCATAGCACGAGCCCGGCGCAAGATTAAGCTCTTTGCTGGTGAATATGTATTAGCTCTTATGACTTCATTAGGTTCTGCTTTTGTCATAAATTATTGCTGCCGTGCAGATATACACACAGTAGCATGTTTTGAATAGACACTATTACCATGACGACAGGGCTACTGAAGAGAAGAGAAACCCTTTGACAGCCCTGAGTCAACTCTAATATGTCAGATTTGTAAATAGTCTCTTCTTGCTCCCTCTTACTTGCTCTCTTTTCAGCAATGTGTAAGTGCACTGTCCCTTTAATGAATGAAACCGGGAAACCAAATAATTTTATTCCAGGTAAAATCATAGAAAGCAACTGGGGAAAAAAAAAGGAGCATTTCAAGTAACTGGGTCATGGAGAAGGAATTGATTTGAAGTTGCTGCTCATAAAAGCATTTGAGCTTTTCTTCTCAAGGTTTTAAAGTGATGTAGGCCCAATGTTAAAACATTGAAATGCATTAAATAAAATCTCCATATGAAAGCAATGCAAATGGGCACATTTGCAGACAAAAAAAAACAGGTGATTAAAATAGGGATGACCATCGAGTAAAATCTCAATAAATTATATAATAAAACTTTCTAGTGATCTAAGTGATGGTTAGCAGTTTTAATCTATTGATGGAGTGGGACCAAAAAAGGAGAGATCCTTTTGCTCATAATCATCATGTGAATTGCAACCATCTATTATTGTGTGATTAATAGCCAGGGAAACACAATATGTGGGTATCATTAAGATTGAATTATTACAAGCGTTCCCCTGTTAAACAAATAACTATCAATTGTTTTACATCAGATATATCTGTGCTAGCAAAGCAATAGCAAAGGCACTTAACCATGTAGACACATTGATTTGGAAACTAAGGAAAAAAATGAACAGGAAAATAATCCTGATGGTTTTAACTTAATATTAATGTTACTACTTAATAATGCTTGTGCACTTTGGGAATAATGGCATGTTCCATAAATCTCCTGGCATGTGACAATGGTCTTACAAATGAAATTGCGACACAAATAACCTTAAACACTCTTGTGTGCGTGTTTCATTTGAGAAAATCAACTTTACAGATTATTTTATTGTCCCTCGCAGAATAAAATGTTTTTCTTTTTAGACTCTGTTTCAATCCTCTTAATATTCGGTGTCTTTTTCTCAATTTTTTGTCTTTGTATACTAACACTTTGATCATTCTCCTCGGCTTTTCATAATTTTTCTATTAACCAAGAATTTCCTTTGTGGTGTCAGAGGATAAAACTTACTCCGCTAGTGTTTCTCGTCACACCTTAAATGGCACAAAAGGGAAGTAAATCATTTCGTAAATAAAGCAAAAGAAAAAGGGGAAAAAAGCGAAGATTATTTCATTGAATAATTACAAAACCCCTTCTGGAAGAAAAAAAAAAGCATAAATTGGACACAAGCTGTTCACAAATTGTCAAGACCTCTGGGTCAAGGAGAGCTTGGAGTTGGAAAATAGATTCTGCCATACTAAAAAAGCCTCTTAAGCAAGTATGTGGCAATGATTTATTTTACAATGCCGAGAGAGTCAGCGTCGAGTCTCTGCTGTTTCAATACAGGGCAGGGTCTCAGGGCCATCTCCTTACACCTCTATTGTAGCAAGTAAAAAGGTAGAAGCAAAGGTAGACAAAAGGCAAGAGAGCTCCGTCTCTACTTCGGGGTGGAGGTGAAGAAGTGTGGAGAGGAGAGAAAAAAGGAGTGGAGGGCTGCTAACTGCACTTATTCATGCGCATAAAGTCGCATGTGGGCATTCAAAAGCCCTAGAGAATTTTATAAAAACAATGAATGCGAGCGAAAGATTGTTCAGATCAAATCCGATCTATGCTAAGACATGTGTGGTCTGTTCAATTTGATATATTGATCAAATATGACCCTATATTTTGGTGGTCATATTTGGTGACACACTTAGTTTTAGTCCAGAAGAGCATCTAAAAGTTAATGACCATTTTGCAGTTCAATTTCCACACCATCTAGCCGCTGCCCTGCATATACATACGTTTCTCTCTTTCTCTGACTGGCTCCGAACTCACGGTGAGCTCTAATGTCAGAAAGTTAAATGGAAGACCATGAGTTTAAAAACTTAAAGAGGCATTGAAATATTGGCCAATGTGGTTGAGGGATGACTGGCTCTTTACTCCGGGTGTCAGTGTTTAATGGTGGAACCTGGATGCATATAAGTTAGCCCAAGCATGAAGGGCAGTGGGACGCTCATGTGGAAAAAAGGAAAAAGGAGGCTCGCTTCATTCCGCCTTCCTTTGGAGGGATGGGGCGATGGTCCCAACAGAAACATCATGTCATTTCTCTCACTCACTTAGTCAGCCTTGAGATACACTGCAGACTTACCTCAATGTTGTACACGCTATATATCAGGAAGATGAAGAGACCCTGCAAAAACGAGAAAAGGGTGAAAAAAGAAAGGAGTTGTTAGGAATCATCTTTTCTTTTTTATTAGAGAATCTGAAATGAACCTCAACAATAAAGAACTGCATAAAGAGGATTACTGAAACCAGGCAAAATTGTGAGGTGAGTCAGTTTGACGCCAGACTTCAGTTGGTTTGGTTGAAAGCAAGTGCAATTCTGTGTGTTAAATCACTTAGTAAAACCAAAAAAACGTTTGTAAAACGCATTCCTTTTTTGATGTCTTCTCTTTCCGAGTCATTTCCAGGGGTGGAAAGAGTACTGAAAAATAATGCTCAAGTAAAAGTACTGTTACTTCTTAAAAAATGTAGTTTGAGTAGAGTAAAAGTACCTGTCCTAAAAACTACTCAAGTAAGAGTAAAAGAGTAGCTCATTTAAAAGTACTCATGAGAACTGAGTTGCAGAATCTATGCCCCTTTAAAATAAAAACTCTATGCTGCAATTTAAAAATGTAGCACACATACCGTAATTTACAATCCCTTTTATTTCTGTTTGCCAGAATGAATAAAAAATATAGACATTTTATAGGTGTTTGAGACTGCCAGCTTTTAAAATACATCACTTATCTATGATACTGTAAACACTTCATGAATCTGATTAAAACAATTATAAGGGCAACATGATTACAGATATTAAAAGATTTATTTTCAATATCATAATGTATGAAACAATTACATTAAAATCAGTTTATGTGTAGGGTCTGAATTTCCCTTAATGCCGACTGAGAGAGTTATTGCTGCACATAAAACATGTTCAAAACAAGGAATGCAAAAAAACCCCCCACAAAAACACAAAAAAAGCAGGGTCACTTGGCACAATAGAGGTGGTAGAGCAGTTGTTTGGTACAGGAGCCACATCGGCCTTTGAAGGGATAGTTCACACAAACATTTTAATTCTCAAATTATTTAGTCACCCTTATGCCATCCTGCATGTGTATGTCTATCTTTCATTAGCAGAACACAAATTAAAAATTGAATTTGTCATACACACCTTTTTCAGCTCTTTTGGTCCATACAATGCAAGTGAATGGGTGCCAAAATTTTGAAGCTCCAAAAATCACATAAATCAGCATAAAAATAGCCAAATCCATGTAACTCCAGTGGTTAAATACATGAGTTCTGAAGTGATATCATAGGTTGAGTGAGAAACAGATCAATATTTAAGTCCATTTTTGCTTGAAATTCTCCTCCCTGCTCAGCCAATCTCCACTTTCACTTTCACTTTCTTCTTGTGTTTTGGGTGATTCACATTCTTCATGCATATCACCATCTGCTGGGCAGGGAGAAAATTTTCTAGAAAAAAAATGTACTTAAATATTTATTTGTTTCCCACCCACACCTATCATATCACTTCTGAAGTCATGTTTTTAACCACTGGATTCACATGGATTAGGCTACTTATATGCTGCCTTTATGCGCTTTTTGGAGTGTCAAAATTTTGGCATCCATCCACTTGTATTGAACCTACAGAGCTGAAATATTCTTCTGAAAATCTTAATTTGTGTTCTGAAGAAAGAAAGTTATAGACATCTGGGATGGCATGAGGGTGAGTAAATGATGAGAGAATTTTCATTTTTGAGGGAATTATTTCTTCAAGTAGCACATGGGGGGCCACATTGTCCTCCTTTTGAGATACAATGTTCCACATTGATTTAGTTCTTGTATCTTTTAAGCCAATAAATAGTTGTGTTCTCATTCTGTGAGAGTATGTGACTGGTGGAATATTCTACCTGAAGTACTGCTCTACAAATGTTGATACTTTTCTATCAGGCATTAGAAAAAACATGATAAAGGCTAAGCATTATTATAAACTAAAATCATGACTGGGAAGTAGCGAACACAGGCGGTGGGAAAATAGTGCCGAAAAAGTACAGTTACAGCACTTAAAATGAACTCAAGTAAAAGTATACAATTTTAAAACTACTTTAAAAAGTACAAGTCTTGAGAAAAGTAGTTAATTACAGTTACATGAGTATTTGAGTATGGGGAAGCTACTTTAAATCTGTAACTGTAAGATTTAAAAGTAGCTAAACTACAGTCAAGCTACTTTAAAAAGTGGTTAGTTACACTACAAGCTACAAAGAAAATATAGCTTAATACACTGAAGCAATTTAAGGGGGCAACATCTTTTTAAATATTTAACTGTTATCAGATAATATAACAGACTTTCATGAGTATTTATCTGCTGCAAAAACAATAAATAGCTCAATTATGGTGGCAGCATTAAATTGACATTAAATATCCAAATAATAAAACTAGAAAATTCCCATCAGTCATTTATATAGCTAAATTGTGCTGAACAGCAGCATTTACCTAAAGTGGAGGAAAAAGAAGGAACTTCTGTGTAGTGAATTAACTGATGAATCATTTATTTAAACTGGTTCAATTACATTAACCTTCTTAACAAACTGAAACTATTTGGACTCAACATCAAACTCAAGCCTTAACCCTGCAGAATGCTCTAGAAATTCTTGCACTCCTAGTTCTGTTGTTCATGAGTAACCCCACTGTAAACTTCAGCCCAAGGTTTCCAAATCTTTGTGAAAGCAACATTGTCTATTCCTTACTCAAAAGTTTAAGAGTCCACATTTATAGACTCTAAAGGTACAGGAGACTGAGCGTTAGCAAGCAAGAGGATAATGAAGAACAATCAGTGACATAAAAGAAAGGGAAAGAAAGGAGAAACTCTATAGCCAGGTCTGAATGGGGTGCCCTTGGATGTACAGAAAGAAGGCACAGATGGACGAATAGATAGACAGACAGTTAAAAAATGTTTTTTTTATTATTTATTACTTTTTTCATTATTTCCATGATTGTGCTATTGAATATACAGCATGTCTTCAGGTCTGGAACGCTAACAAATCTAGTCCACACATGCGCTATTCCAAGTCGTCAGCTTTGGGTGAGGAACAGACCAAACTTTAAATTCTTGTTCTCTGAAGATCGTTCCGACTGCAGTAGCTGCCAAATCTGCACTGAATACAAAGTAAAAACAGCAATGAAAAAAAAACAGTGTTTACATGAGATTTGAAATCATTGAAACCCATTATTAGGGTCAATCGATTCTAGGGTCAGTGTATACTCGGGGCTTAGCCCAGACCCAAGTGGATAGGTAGGGGCAATCCACTGATGACATATTGAAATGTAATACAATTTATAAATGTCACCCCACAGATGTAATTTTTTTTATAAAGTACATTTTTAAATAATACTGAAACTTCCCACTAACTTTTGTCTCAGCTTCAAATAAGCTCAAAGATCAGAAGTTGCATGCTTTTAACACTATGTACTTTAAAACGTGATTTAAAAAGCACAATTATTGTCCCTTTCAGCTTTCCGTAGTTCGATGTACATTGTGTCCAGTTGACAGTCTTGAAGCCTATGATTTGTTCATCGGGTGTTTTAAATTTCAAATATAGCAGGCTAAAGGATAAATAGGTGATTATTGCTAAAAAATGATTGCTAGATTGCAAGGTTCAAGGCATCATGTCTTAATGAAAGAAAATGTAATTGGCCTTGGAAGTTCAGCGAGTATTGACGCTGACTACCACCCCTGGAGTCATGAGTTCGAATTCAGGGTGTGCTGAGTGAATCCAGCCAGGTCTCTAAGCAACCAAATTGGCTCGGTTGCTTGGGAGGGTAGAGTCACATGGGGTAACCTCCTTATGGTAGTGATTAGGGGTTCTTCCTCTCAATGGGGCGTGTGGTGAGTTGTGCGTGGATTGTTGAGAGTAGCATGATTCTCCACATGCTGTGAGTCTCCGCGGTGTCATGCACAGCGAGCCACTTGATAAGATGCACGGATTGACTCTCAGAAGTGGAGGCAACGGAGACTTGTCCACCGCCACTCGGATTGAGGTGAGTAACTGCGCCAACACAAGGAGCTACTAAGTAGTGGGAATTGGGCATTCCAAATTGGGATAAAAGGGGGGAATACAAATGTCTTAGCTCTTGACTTTGAGTTTGCAAATTCCTTGAGCACATTTGTACAAATTTCTCATTGTTTTCAGGGTTACTGTATATACCTTAATATTTGGTACTTACTGTATCTGGATGATGCAACTCTTAATACAGTTTCTAATATCTCCAAGACAGGCATTATGAACATCCAGACTCTACTGACACAGCTGCAAATGCGAGTGCTCTGCATGCACACACATTCACATGAGTGCTGGAAAGCTGCCGACCAACAAGACAGCACGAGGGTAATGAATTGAGCCAGTATTTGGTATTATCGGTACTGTGTGAAAGACTGGTGCCATTAATTATATTTTTAATACTTAATATTAATAATATATTTTTATTTAGTATCAAGTTGATACTGAACCACTTAGGGTTTAAGCCATTAGTGTCGCTCATGCTTGGGTGGACAAAAATATAAGATAAAGTATAAAATATAAAAGTTGTGCATCTTCAGGCATCGAGACGGTCAGTTAAATGTTATATTACCCTATGGTCAAAACTTTTGTGAACTTTTGTTACTTTTTTCAGACTTTGATATCACGGTACTGCTACAAAAACATATCCAAAACAACCTAACAAATGAGATTGGCAAACTGTAGCAATAACAGACCTGAAGTCAAATCTTGTACTAGCAAACAGTACAAACCCAATAGGTTTAAGTTTGCTACAATTAACAAAGTTGTCAAAGTTTTGTTGATTATAATCAGAGCATTTTGACAGAGCATGTATAATCAGAGCATGTTGTGTTTCTCACCTGCACTGCACTTCAAAAAATGCTTCTGTAGGAATTTAACCCCAAAACCTTCTAGTAGCCACTGTTGCTATACTCCTGAACAATTCTGGCTAAAATGTATTTTACTCATATTTGTAACAGATGATTGCCATATTTTGCTCTCTACACTTCATATCTGTTCCCTACACCATGACACCTCTGATAGACTGACATCAATAAACCAAGAGTTTGGAACGTCCAATATGCCACAGCTGGATCTCAATACATCATCATTGACAACATGACATGGTGGTCTGTTCCAGATGTCCACTATGTTGCCTGTGAGGCCAGCCCTCTTCATTTCATCACTGCTGTAGAGCCACGGTTCACCCATGAGGTCATGCTACACTATCAAGCAATGTCAAAGTGTCATTTATCACAAAATAATAAACCTTTAAGAAATCTATAAAAAAAAAAAATCAAATGGCAAATAAATGTCATTCAAGAATTGAAATAAAAGGGCACTGGGTATTATCTTGTGGGCACTATGGCAATGCTATATGTCACTTTTAATCGGTAGCCTGAGTAAATGCAGTACGTTCAATGGGCCTCTTTCATGAAACACAAGAAGAATGAATAATTGTTTTTTAAACCATTGCGTAAATTTTAGCATTCAATTGAATGGTTTTATGAACAACATCCACACAATAATTCCTTCATCTTGTACTCATGAATGAGGCCCAATATATTATGTACCTGGTGTTGATTGTTCAACAAACACACAAGTTCCAAGGGACAAAAACTCTTTTTCATTGATTCATTTTTATAATTTCATGGCTAATTAAATATGGCAAATCAGGGGCAATATTTACCCCCTGCTTATGGCCATTTTAACCTTTATGAGACCATTTTTGTTTTTCTTTTACATTCGTTCAGCAGCATTCATTTTTGAACCATATAAAACATTTATTGTGTCTCATTTGTTGTCAAATACTTATTTACAATTTACTAAATAATTCAAATTATCAAGAGTATTTATTAATTACTTCTTACCCTAAGAATTACATCAGCATTAATTAATATGTATACCATAACTTGGTATTGTATGTTTAACTAGGACTATAATAGAACATTAAAAACTATATTAGATATGTCAAACGAATAAAAAAAAAAATTCATTACAAGGGTATTTTTTTTGTCCCCATTTTGGGGGCATTATTGTCATTTCTGTTGCCATTTTTGCCCCAAGCCCCTCTTTATTTTCTGACCTTGTGGGAAACTGTGAGATTAGAATGGGACAGTTTAAAATATTTAAATGTTTAACTTTTCTTTCTTTTTTACATTAAAACAATAGTTATCGTTATTAAAAAAAACAAAAAAAAAACAAACATGGTATTTAATGCTGCACTACAGTACCCACAACTCCTCTAAGGAATCTATACCCACTGACAGTAGGGGATAAACGATGCTGCACACATCCCATTGTTTTGTATTAGACTGTCAAATTCCAGTTTATGGAATGAATTATCATGTTTTTGATCATGGGCCTTATTTATGCTTAATCTTTTATTGTGTTAAGAACAAAGTGAGGAACACATCCCTTGCATATTACGAAAAATGATCAATTAGAATATAATTGAGTTAAAAATAAATGGTAACAAAACAATAATGATGCATTGTGTTTAAAAAAAAAACAGATTTCTTTTGAACTCTGCTCTAAAATGGTGAAAATGTATGCAAAGGGATTGGAATTTTGTATTGCTATACATCAAACAAAAAGCATAAATTATCTCCTAACAAAACTAATTAGGAAACAATTCTGATGTTTAAAAACAGAATACAGTCGGAACTGGCAAATGTTGTGTTTTCAAAAACACGAGGCACCCCAGAGAATGTGATGTGGTTGAATGGACGCAAGTATGATTCCATTCGTATAATCAGGGCACGTTCGCTCGAGACACAGAACCACTTCCTGATCTAATGCTTCCTTAAAACTCAAAGAGTTTGTCCAAATCATCTGACAGTTTTGGTACATACTTATGGAAACTAGCTTCAGAAGTCATTATTGGCCAGTGTTACCTAAAAATGTATTTCCACAAATAAAGGAATGAAGAAAAAAGAAAGGAACTGAAAATGTTTTGTTGCGGTCACTCATCCTTATCCTCCTAAATCCAAGCACCGTTCTGTGTCAAACACAGAAAATTTCTACTCAAACTTGTGGCCATACATCATGGGAAGGCATTTTGGACTGAACTGAGTGTGAATACACTACTCTTCTGAGAAGAAAGGCCCTTTCTCCTCATTTCCTGTGACAAGATACAGAAATTCATTTTCCTTTTCATTTAAGAGGCTTCGTGTCTCATTTATGGATGTCTATCTTCGTGCTTTTACTTACTTCCCCTCGCCAGCTGCTGCGTAATAAATTATTATACATTTTCACAGATGACCACCTCGTCTTTTTTATCCTTTGCTGGTCCCCTAATGCACAAAAACTTAAGGAGCGAGCAGATAAAATTTTCTTCGCGAAACCCTTTTTTTTTGTCTTTATTTATGACGTTGTCCTTGGTATGGGAAATTTCAATGTACTGAAATGAAAACTATGATTAAAGGGACACAGTGTATGGGCAGACAGAGAGAGAGGGGCAGCTCTCCATCTCTGAGCTATTATATATATATATATATATATATATATATATATATATATATATATAATACACAGTTGAAGTCAGAAGTTTACATACAACCTAGCCAAATACATTTAATGAATGTTAAAGTTTTTCACAAGTCCTGACATTTCATCATAGAAAATATTCCCTGTCTTAGGTCAGTTATGATCACTACTTTATTTTAAGAATGTGAAATGTCAGAATAATAGTAGAGAGAATTATTTATTTCAGCTTTTATTTCTTTCATCACATTCCCAGTGGGTCAGAAGTTTACATACACTTTGTTATTATTTGGTGGCATTGCCTTTAAATTGTTTAACTTGGGTCAAATGTTTTGGGTATCCTTCCACAAGCTTCTCACAATAAGTTGCTGAAATTTTGGCCCATTCCTCCCGAGAGAACTGGTGTAACAGAGTCAGGTTTTTAGGCCTCCTTGCATGCACACGCTTGTTCAGTTCTGCCCACAAAATTGAACTGAGGACAGGGCTTTGTGATGGCCACTCCATTACCTTGACTTTGTTGTCCTTAAGCCATTTTGCCACAACTTTGGAGGTATGAGTGTGGTCATTGTCCATTTGGAAGATCCATTATGCGATCGAGCTTTAACTTCATGGCTGATGTCTTGCGTTGTTGCTTCAATATATCCACATAATTTTCCTTCCTCATGGTGCTATCTATTTTATTAAGTGCACCAGTCCCTCCTGCAGCAAAGCACCTCCACAAAATGATGCTGCCACCTCCATTCTTCACGGATGGGATGGTGTTCTTCGGCTTGCAAGCCTCATCCTTTTTCCTCCAAACATAACGTCTTGGTTACTGTCGTAACCTCCGTTCCCTGATGGAGGGAACGAGAAGTTGTGTCGATGTAGTGACACTAGGGGTCGCTCTTGAGGGCCCCGAACACCTCTTATTCTTTGAGAAAAAGCCAATGAGAATTGCCGAGTGGAATTTGCATGCCACTCCCCGGACATACGGGTATAAAAGGAGCTGGAATGCAATTCAATTCAGGTTTTGTGCCGAGGAGCCGAGACAAGGTCCGGCCATTTCAGCGGCTAGTACAATGTTGTGGCAAGAGGGACACAAAGTCTTGTTCCCTCCATCAGGGAACGGAGGTTACAACAGTAACCAAGACATTCCCCTTCTGTCACTCACTTGACATTGTGTCGATGTATAGACACTAAGGGTCACTATAGAAAACGCCACAACAACTGAACTGTTTTGCGTGAACTGCTGATGCAGGTGCAAGCATGGTGCTGCGTACGTAATAGCAGGTGCATCAGACTGCACGTAACCTCCCCCAACACACCAATCCCTGAGGGGGGGGAAGCGACATTACTAGCATGGGAGCCGCAGCCTTTTCTCTCTATGTTTTCTCTCCACAGAGTATTAGATTCGACTGGGGCCATCTAATGTTATCATAAGCATCGGGGAAGGTGTTCTTTTCCTTTCCTATTCTTTCAGGGGGAAAAGACCCCATGGAGACCACATCCTGAGGCAACTCTACAAACACAGCGGCCAGGGGCAGAGAGAGCTACCGCGGAATATACATCACAGGGGTTACCGGTGCAATCGGCACCTGTGGAGCACCTATCCCAGTACAGGGCATATTGGGGCTGGCTGCAAATCCAGGGTCCACAACTTTGTGAACTCGACTGGGGGTAAAAGCGCACATTTTCGCCTCAGTGGAGGGGAATGGCACTATACACAAGTGATACAACCGGCCAGCTGTTCCGTATTACCGAACTCTACCTGTTCGTACCTGAAAGAAGATGGGACAAAACCGGCTCAACCCGGAGATTGAAAAAAATATGAAAAAGGTATTGGGTGTTGCCCAGCCTGCTGCTCTGCAGATGCTAGAGAGGTGCCATTGGCCAGTGCCCACAAGGATGCCACACTCCTTGTAGAGTGTGCTCAAACCCACAAGTGGGCGGGCACAGCCTGGGTCTGGTAGGCCAATGCAATGGAGTCCACATTCCAGTGGGCAAGCCTCTGTTTAGAGACAGCGTTCCCTTTCCGCTGTCCACCAAAGCAGACATAGAGCTGCTCAGAGCATCTAAAGCTCTGTGTGCTATCAAAGTAGGTGCGCAAAGCATACACTGGACACAGCAATGACAGGGCTGGGTCTGCCTCCTCCTGGGGCAGCGCTTGCAGGCTCACCACCTGATCCCTGAAGGGGGTCGTGGGAACCTTGGGCACATAGCCCGGTCGGGGTCTCATGTTCACATGAGAATCTACCAGACCGAACTCCAGGCAAGAGTCACTGACAGAGAACGCTTGCAGGTTCCCCACCCTCTTGATAGAGGTGAGCGCAATCAGGAGGACCGTCTTTAAGTAGAGGGCTTTCAGCTCGACTGACTCTAGCAGCTCAAATGGGGCTCTCCGAAGGCCCAAGAGGACCATGGAGAGATCCCTTGAGGGGAAGAGCCATGGCCTGGGAGGATTCAGCTTCCGGGCGCCTCTGAGGAACCTGATGATCAGGTCATGTTTCCCAAGGGATTTACCATCCACTGGGTCGTGGTGTGCAGCTGTAGTGGCTATGTATACCTTAAAGGTGGAGGGGTACAGCTGCCCCTCCAGCCTCTCCTGCAGGAAGGAAAGCACTAACCTGACAAAAGAGATGCTCTGAACTGGGGAGAGCTTGCTCTTTTTCCAGTTGACCCCTGTGCGTGCACAGCAACTCTTGAGAGTGTGCTAGAACCAGCCAGTTGTCTAGGTAGTTGAGTATGTGGATACACATAGTCAATTAAAAGTATATTTATATGATATTATAGTATATTATATACACTCCTTTAGGAACATATGGAGCTGACAGGATGGAGGAATGGACTGACATCAACAGGAACTATTTCATTTTCTTAGTACAGCCCAATCTGGTATGCAACAAAATCCAAATCTTACCTTTACATCAGCAATCAAGAGGGCTTTGTTTTTGTGAGGAAAAAGAATGAAGAGAAAACCTCCATTGGATCTGAATTTGGTATGTACTGTAGTAATGAAAGGAAACAGTATCTATCTTCCTGACTAATTTATCCATGGAAACACTTTTATAAAGTGAGCACAGTTTGAGCAGGACCAGTCCTTTGCTGTTCAGGGTTGGAACCAATTTCTCAATTTAGTGAATAGCATAGAGGTACTTTGATGACGACATGAGGGGTATCAGGTGTGTGTGGTTTGCTGTTGATTTTGCAGAGGAGTTGAAGGCTAGGTTGAGGTTATGCTCAGGGCAATCTTAAACAGAGGCAAGCTTAATTGGTGCATTGCACATGCACCTACAAATGCACAATTACACCACTAAGCCAGAAAACTGTCAACATCTGCTTTGGGTGAAAGGACCCTTCAGACATGTATGTGCACATGTGAGCAGAATCTCTGGACTGTTCAAATGACATCAATGGAAATAAAACAGCATAAGTAACAGTATGGAAAATTTGCCAAAATACTTGAATACTTTGTTTCTTTGCAATATATGAGAATATGAGTGTAGATTACAAATAAATAAATACAAAATACAACAAAGATACTGGCCTGCTTTGAGTGGTTGCTTATTGGCCTTAAATCAAAATACCACTGCCAAGTCTCTGTGATATTCTGGCAACTAAAATGATTTGGGTGCATTCAGTTTAGGCTACGTTCACACCGAAGCTGAATTTGGCCAAAAGCTGATTTTCTGCTAAAATACTAGGAGTTTTGAATTTAATTTTTTTTTTATATCAGACACTGGTCTGAACAGCCGACTCTCCTAAACTGACCCTCATGCATGTAATACTCACTGACAGTTTTGGGTAAGACTGTAATTCACTATAAATTACTAACTTCTTTTCTAAAATTATAATCAGATTCCTTTACTGATTACTTCAATGAAAAACCTATCACATTACTAATTACTTTAATTTTAAGTTACTTTCTAAAACACTTGTCACATAATTTTTGTAGTTTTTCCTCTGAACAAATTCAAAATAATGTCTATTTTCTCATTGTTCATTTTTGTACACCCTTCAACTGTCACAGAAGCGCAAACAGACGTAGATATGAACATATGGATTCGCATTTTCATTGTATTATGCATGAATAATATTTTTTTTGAAAAAAAAAAGTTATTTAATTGAAAGTCAATAACTGTAATCTGATTACAAGTATTTAAAATGAAACGCATTACACTACTTTTCTGCCTAAAAGTAATTCAATTACAGTAATTACATATTTTTTAATCCATTTACACCCAACACTGCTCACTGAGCATGCATAGGCATGTTCATCATTATGCATATTGCATATGCATCGATGCATATTATTTTTAATTAATTATAATTCAAATTATAATTAGCTGTTTGTTTTCATGGTTTATCTAATAATATATCAGCAAGTGATGAAGAAAGAAAGACTTCTTGATGGCTAATGAAGTATTTATTAGTCAAATGCAGTCGTATAGTGGAAAAATATTTACATCGAAGCCAAGAAAGTAATACAAGGTCTACTTACAAGCAAAACACACCATTAAATCAAAAGGACAAAAGTAAAAAAACAGCACTGTTTCATCTATGTTAGGTAAGAAGCTTCCATTCGTGTTTTGATACAGTTTGAAAAAAAAAAAAAAAATCTGAAGTGTTGTCTGTCCGGTCTCTTTTCGTTGAATATTTTGTGTGAAATTCAAGTGAATCGCTAAACCCAGCTCTTTAAAGCTTATTATATTATCTATTTTTTCCTTAAACAGGAACTGAACTTGTTAAAAAGAAAAAACATGACCACATATTAAACCATAACAGGCATATATTAAGCAAATCAAGCACGCAAATGATGAATGTTGAGTTTTTTTGAGATTGAAATATTTGACCTGGCTCACACTAAATGGTATTATTGTTATTATGGTACCTTATTTATGGTATCATTCATGTCCTTAAAAATGGTGTATGCCATTCATTGTATGGTGTATGGAGTTGTATGACAAAGTATAATACTTTAGGTTGGGAGTTTGTTAAAATACCAACTAACACTAAGTATAAGCAATAGTAATAGTGATGCTTGCCTAAGCAACCACATAATTATTGATTACTGTATACACACTATATAATGCATATGGATATGTACAAATACAAATATTTTATTGTTGGTAATTATGGAATGGATATGGATGGATACCAACTTAACATGAATTTAACATGGAAGATTTAGATAAATAAATACAAGATAAATTAAAACCTAATGGTGAAGCTAATTGAGCATGCATAAAGTGGCTGATAACATTATTGTCAAGGTTAGCAAACATAGATGGTTAATGTTGTGCTTCTCTTCTGTAGCTAATGGAATAGAAAATGTTCTGGCCACTCATTCTGACTTTAATCTTGGTAGGATTATGCACAGAAAACCCAAAGAAACGTCTCTTATTGTCAAACTAAAGTTGACGTATCAATCTGGGTAGGGTCAAGGGATCCAGGCTTTCTCTATTTGTTTCAGGCAGAACCTCGTGCATGTGGCAGTAATTACAGAAATAGGAGACAGAACAGGTTCCCAAAAGCTCTGGAAGAAATGGAGAAAAAGTGAGAGAGAAAAAAGTTTTTCACGCTTTTCTAAGAGGCCTACAAATGTCTATGACGCCCCCCAGAAAAACAGTTTAATTAAGTTGTATACATAATGTTTATTTTAAGTGCCAGCAGTCTTTAAAATAAGGGCGAAATGTCAGGATTTCGTCTCAGCGGTGATGTACTGCAGAACCTAAAAACTGGATCAAATTTGTCGACGTGTTCAGCTGTGCGGTGAGAATGTCAGAGAGGCTTCAAAACCAGGCAGAGTTTTGGAGTTTAACGCATATACAGTACAAAATATAGAAATTTGCTAACTTTGAGGTCATTTCTGTTTAGTGAACTTGTCTTTGATTAACAAGTATTTTATTGATGTAATTGATGTTTCCAAATGTTCTTGTCTAGTGTTATGCACTTAACACATGATGTATAATCTGTTTCTAATTTGTAATTTCCACCCTAGGAATGGACATTTAACATACATTGCCAAATACAAACAATGTGCACTTGCAATTACGTAACGGTTCGATTTCACCTCCGGACTATTTGACATATTTAATATCGGGTTAGAATTTGTAACAGTTACCTTAAAAATTATACCTGTCAATATGACAAAACGATTTCATCTGATCTATCAACATATACAAACTTTCGAAAAGCAGCCAAACTTTTGCAGATTTCACATGCCTCATAAGACAATGCCTACACAGTTGTGCAGTGTATTTTTGATGGCGCAGCTTGCGCAGGGTGGTCCGACTCTCTGTTTGAATAAAGACATTTATCATAGAGTCAGTGTGACATTTTGTTCTCCTTTAACAAAGTCTTGGAAGGACAGGTTCAGGGAAGAACTCCAAAAGAGAGTGAAAGTGTTATAAAATGAGAAGCCATAAAAATATATATTTGTACATTTTCTGAAGCCTGTGCCAAACTCACAACACAGTGCTTAGCTGATGTGGGTGGTAACTAGGGATGGGAATCGTAAGTTATTTAACGATTCCGGTTCCTTATTGATTCCATTTACGATTCTTTTAAGTGTAGCGTACTTTTAAAGAAGAAATATTTGGAAATAAGAAATGCACTTTATGCACTGATTCTTACTGATGATTATTTCATATAAAGAACAGATTCGTGCAGATGGTGTGTTTACACAGAATGCACTATGTAGGACACTTTATTCATTCATTATTTTCTCATAAAATATTAGTTATTACAACAAAACTCATACTGTGTATATTTAACTTCACACTGTCATATGAACATCCAGTCATTATTCATGAATTAGGCATGGCAAAATGACTTACAGTTAAGAGTCATTCTTTTGGGAGGTAAGTTGCATAGTACATTTTGCAGTTTATATTAAAACCGGCTCATATGAGTCATTTGTTCTGGAATTGGGCTCCACTGGGGAAAACGAGTTTTCAGTTCACCGCCCTAGTGGTGGCCAGGACATTATATGATGTTCTTAGTGGTTGTAAGTGCATTACTATATGATGCAATTACTACAGTGTTCTAAATGGTTGCTAGTAGAGGTGGGGGGGGGGGGTGGGGGGGGGGGGGGGAGTTGTTGGCAGCATGGATGCGTCGTAGACTATCCAAAATCTGCCTTCCTCTGTCAAATCCAGAGTTTGGCAGCATTTTGGCTTATCCAAGATTTTTTCATTCATTAAAAAAAAATTATTATATTAATCTCGCGGTTGGTGCTTTACATGCACTTAATATGCGTTGCGAGCCATCACAGACCCACTAGTGCGAGGGAACCGTTCTGCTGCACGCGCCAAAATAATGTATCAATAATGTTCTGTTAGAATGGTGTTATGCATTATAAAATAAACTGGACTTGTTTGCTTCAGACATTCGTAAAGATTTCTTAACTCATTAAGAGCCTGATGAAAGAAAAACAGACTGTTATGGAGTAGTAAACAAACAATTTGAGGCATTATTTATATTCGTAGAACAGTGCAGGACGAATTACAATCCTAGCTTTAGTATTTAGGGTTAGGGCTTTGTTTCAATCACTAACGTTTCAGTTATGAGCAATAGTAATTGTGATGCTGGCTTTAAAAAGCACCAGGCAGAATGAGTGTAGATAATGCCCTCTTGAGGCACGGAGGAGCTGAAGAAGAGAGAGAGAGAGCAAGAGAGGGCTAAAGGGATACCCAAAGGCCACCAAGCCCTGAGAAGAGAAGGCAGAGAGAGGCTGAGGTAGTGCGAGGCAGTCAGGGGAGGCGGGGAGAGTTATTAACTTAGCCCTGAAAGCCCTTCTTAATATAGGGTCCAGTGGTGATAGCTAACAGTGCCTGGCAGAGGTGACAGCTCATGGACCTGCTTGAGGAAATCCAATTGAGAAGCAGCCAAGAGGAACAACAAGCACAAAACAGATGTTCCCTGCTATAGCAGAGCGCAACCGTGTATACATCAGGAACACCCTCTCTTCTCCTCTCAAATTGGATGCAGAAAAAAATAACAACTGTGATCATTATAACGTTCACATTTGGATGCCTTTGCAGCAGTCTTTTAGAAAGTCAAGCTACTACACTATCCAAAGGTTTAATATCTTGTTATTCGCTGAAAGGTGTGTTTGAAGGTTAGTCATCACAAGATCCTCGTATTCATCTTGTGCAGTGTGGCGAATTATAGTTACATTTAAATGTATAAAAATGTGGTATTATTCTATTTTAGGAGGACATTTTCATAAGCAAAGCCCCAAAGGCCAAATTACATATTGTGAGCAATTGAGAGATGAAAGAGACACTATGGAGAAGTTTCACACCTGGAATGGATATGACGAAAACAGATAAAAAGAAAAGATGTAGTCCGATTCATGAACAAATGACTCCTTTGATTCTTTAATGAAGCTATCCATTTCAATCTCGCTGACTATTGGACAACGTGTAGTTAAACATACGCATTCACAAAGAGTTTTGTATTAATAAATTGTGTTTTTTTTATGTATTAATAATAATAATTCAAAGAAACATTAAGATGTGAATAAAAAATAGTATTGTTTTGTGTGGTATGTCGTTAGGGCCAAATATTGGGGGGGGGGGTGCAGAACTCTGTTGGAAACACTGAAAAGGGAATAATTGATGCCAGATTGCCAAAATGCCTTAAAAATGTTCTAACACAAAACTGCACCATCAAAGCATTACACATTGAGACACTGTGTATTTCACTGTTCTCTTGTTTTGTGTATTCAAGACACTAAGAATCCACAAAGTAACTAAATATCAAAAGCTCATGGCACACATGTATGAAGAAGAGAGCGAGAGAATGAATTGTAAACAAACTCGCGTTTAAACAAGACAATTTCACATTGCATACTTAAAAGGGCCAAGTCAAACATCCTTGCAGAAAATTGATACAAACTCTTAACACATGGGTCAAGCCACACACTTTGAACTGGAGGGGAAAAGGGGGCCCCATGTGCCAAAAAAATGTTTAATTAAAAATACTTAAGGATCCAAAAGACATTTCTGAGTGCCCCTTCTGTCAAAATGCATGAGAGCCCCCTGCCAATCTCAGACAAATTCTAATTACATACTTTCCACGGAAAGCAACACAAATGTCAGGCTTCACATGGGCTAAGACAGAACAGCTGGGAACGGGGATCTGCTTGAACTCAGAACTCTCAGAGTTGGCCTCTTCAGACGCACACAGAAAAACTGCCGCCGCTCATTTCATTGGTCATTATCACGCACTTACGATCTTGCTTTTGATGGGAAGATCTGACAATACGCAAGGGCATTTCTTGATGCTCTTTTCGTTTAATAGCAAATGTAAGCTTTCAAGGATATTTGATGCTAAGGGATTCACTAAGAATGAATTGTGCGTTTATTTGCCTATGGCGTCCATGCTGGTTTAGTGTCCAATTCGCTAAAGCAAATGAGGCAACGGTGCAAACATGGCCACAAAAACTGTGCTGAATGCAATTTGCACAGCGCAATTCCGATCTCATGGTCCGATTCTGAGCTCTATGTGATGGAGGATGCAGCAGACCATCTCGATATAGCTGACTTTGCAAAGACTGTACAGCATCACTCCACCAATGTGATCCAGACACATGAATTGTCTCTTTAACATGCTGAAAGTGCACCTGACTACAATACAACGCACATCTGGATCAATGCCATGTTATGACGCACTTCTCCATCATTTTTGATCAACATGAATTGCACACAAGCTTCTCTTTTTAATCAAATTCAGTTTACCGTCTGCTTTCCTCGGGCGGTAATAACGCAATGTTCATGTAATGTAAATAGCACAAGGTTTGATGAATAAAGCGTAATCTATAATACGATGAATTTACATAGAAAGGAGGCATGTTATGAAATTAAATACTCCAAAATACTATTTTAGTGGTGATTGAGCCATCCTAGACTAGATTGCCAGTTGTTAGTGAAGAAGATGCAGGTTTTTATAAATAACAGATATTATACTGCAACCGTGTGTAACAGGCTTGTGTGTGTATACGGTGACATGTACATTTAAGTATGGACAAGATTTGATTTGCAAATGGTAGAAATATGTGCAAATCAGGTCTCTTGCATAATAAAAACGTACAGTCGAAAGAGACCACATTTTGGATACCCAGATCAAACTCTCCTTGGGCTGCTATTAATTGTCTAATGTCTAAAAATCTAGAAGCAATGTTTGTTAAAAAAAAAAAAAAAAGTGGCTGGGAATTGACTTTTTTTCCCCCTCGCTTCAGATTTCAGTGGGTTTGGGGTTAATGACATATGCCCGCGTCGTGCCACATGCGGTTAAGGCACTTTACACCAAGAGCATCAATCCTTATCCAGCAATACACGGCATGAACGTCACATGCGTTTACAGCTGACCACGGCTCACGGGAGTCCTAAGTGAAAACGAATGGTAGTTCATCGACGTGAGCACTTCATTCGTCTTTGTTTTCCAGTCTCTTTGTCTCTTTCGGAGTCTGTGTTTTTGCATCCTGTCTCTTCACTCCCTTGGATCACTTTAGCTAGACACTTATATTAAACGTCCTTCCTCAATTTACTCAAGAATATTATTACATAACATTTTCATAGACTGAAATTAAAGCCTTTTTGGTGTGACTGAACAAACATACTTGATCATAGAAAAATGTGAAATTTCTTGCTAACGGAATGGGCCACAGTTAAAAGTCTCTAGTAGCGCAATGCACCACTGGCAATTTTTTCACAGCCTAATGAGTCGAGCTGAGACAAGCTTTGACGTCCTTCAAGCATTAGGGTGGTTTTCGGCCTGAACTAGGCCCAACTTAAAGGCAGATGATTGGCACATGCTTTGACTTAATGATGATAATTACTTAGAAAAACAAAGCAGGAGGCCACATCTGCACAGTGTAAAAAGCCCAACTCCGCACCCAAGTGCCGAGCTGTCAACCGCCCTGTGCTTTTTCCCACTTAGGGTGGATAACTCTTAACACAACCCATGGCCCTCCCCGTGTTCCCATGCCAACCAAACCGACAAGAACCAGATTAATAAGAATCAACATATCCTTGTCAACAGTCGTTAGGGTCCAGGCGGTGCAACGGGACGGGAGGAAATGACACGGGAGAGGAGCGGCAGCTTTCTCAGCTCTGTGACAGCTCCGCCACACAGGAAGGGCAACAGGCCAAGAGGGCTGAAATGTACCTGTAAACTAAGTTTTTTCCTTCTCCTTTCATTCCTTGTTTACACTATACTGCACCAGATGAAACATATTTGGGATTCCCTTCAGTTGATAAACAAATCTTAACACAGACCTTTGGTTTGAACAGAATGTTGCTAATTTGCTAAATCTGTTCTAGAACCCGTTGGTACGCACACTCTACTCTTTCGAGTTCAACAGCTACATTTTAAGACAAACCTAACTATCAAAATTGTTCCTTCCAGTCCACAACAAGCATGCCCCACAATTAGGATTTATTTTAGAGGATATAATGATTTGAAAAATAGCACTTGCATGAATAATACATACTGTGTTTGTTTTGGATTTCATTTCCATGCAGCATACGAATTGCTCACTCGTAAATTGGCATCAGCGTTTGACAGCCTTTATGGAAAGAGAGAACAAGAGGCTGAGCTTTTCTCTAGCCCAGGCTGACCCAGTTCTTGTTAATTATCAGCAAAGTATACATCAAAGCCGACCAAACAGTCTGCAGCACAGATTAAAATAGATTAAAAGATTGTTTATGTTACAAGATCCCTGAAAACCACTCCCTCCTCCCTGCCGTCTGAACTGCCCACCCCATAAACTCATATAAATTGAAGATGGCTAAATTACACATGAAACGGCCATTGTTCCAGTGCAGGTAATTTGGGTGTCGGAGTAGTTCCTGACATCAGGCGGGGTAAGGTTGAACTTGTGAGGGCCATGTTGTTGTAAGAGGGGTTTGTAAGGTCGTCCCCAGCAGGTCATGTGATCCTCAATCTCCTGCCAGGGAAGCCGAGTGATTTGCTTTCCTATGACATAAACTATTACTACACAGAGTCGACTGGTAATTATAAAGCAAATAAATGCGGGTGGGTGCCAAACACGACGGGCTCTTTTAGTGGTATGCGCCAGCTGTGGAATTCCCTTTGCTCATGGCAGGAAACGTGTTATTCGCAATGATTATTTGTTGCTTTCTGGACAGATTGCAGTGTTGATTTGCTATTTTTCTTATTGTGGTTTTCACATTTGAGAGAGAGGCATTTCACATTTCAATACCAGATATCTAAGCATTTTGTCAGTAATGTATTTTTAATTATTCATGTTTGATTGTATTTATCAGGGGTTGAACATCGTACTAAAATGCATATGAATCCCCAAAGTTTCATAGTCTATTTCTGATTGACTAAAGCCCACTTAAATAATCAACAGTTTATATGGTTGATATATCAATATACACATTTTAATGGGATATTTTTTTATTTAAAACAATTTCCAAAGTAATGGTAGACCTGTCATGTCCACTGCAATGAAACAACTTAAATAAGTTGGAAGGCAAATTCCAAAAACATGTTTTCAACTAAAAAGAGAGAGCCCTAATTTTTTCCTTGGTATGTTTAACCAAGGAGAAAATTAGGGCTCTCTCTTTTTAGTTGAAAACGTATTTATGTTTTTGGATTTTGCCTTCCATTGGATACTGGAAACCATTTTTGGCGACTCTATACTATGTATAAATGCATAGTTGACAAAGGAGTTATTTGATAGCTCTTGAGATAATTTACTCCATGCGATCGCTTCTCACTCTGTGTTGGCACATTATAAACAGTATATTGCCCACACCTAGGTGCACCTATTAAAACACAAAGCTTTGTTTTTACTAATTACCAATCCACAAGCAGGATATCTGTGTGTACTGTATCTGCATTAAACAGAATATTGAACAGACATTTCCAGTGTGGACAGAGTGGATGTTTTCCATCTTAAACAATTCCACATGAAAAACATTTCCCTTACCAGGGGTTTGGGGATTGGCTGACCATGGAGGCCAGGGGGAGTAAGGGGGGAGAGAGACGAGCAGGACACCTGTCTAGACTGAGGGATTTCTGTGCTGTTTTTTTTGTTTGTTTCATTTCAGGAGTGTTTTTAACATTCGATGCTTGTCTCTTTGTGTGATGGTGAGGGGTTTGTGGTACTCTCCCATACCTCTCTGTGGACCTCAACTGGCATCCATATCAGGATAATTTCCCAAATCCTGAAGGATGTTGGAGGTATTTATGTTGAGACCCAGCTACAAATGTGTATGGAAGCCAATACTTTGCATAAACTTACCAGAGGCATTAGGACAAATGACTCATTCTACATAATGAAGCATCAATATCAAGTGAATTTCTATATTTTTATAATGGAGAACAGATTTGTATACTGATACATGCATTGGACATATTTCTTTGCAATTGTCATGTCAATTTAAAGTTGTTTTAATATAAATCACACATCTGTGATTTGTCAGGAAATTTGATACTTCATTTCATTTTTAAAACAAAATGCTTTCAAATATGGTATCTTCAGAAATGGAATTAAGAAAATGAAATGAAAACATAGAAAGTATGATATCTAAAATTACAATTTGCACAAAAAATGCACAGTGGAGTTTGCCATCAGTGAGCGCAGCGTAGTTCTAGCGGGAAGACTAGCAGCTGTACATCATCACACTATTAGCTGGGTAATTCCTAGCCAATCGCAGGTAAGCCATTGCTTTACAAGTCTGCTCACAATCTATCACATTGCTGTTTCAGTGTGCTAAGATGGCAACCTCCACCACCCCACCACCACCAGTTGAGCCCCGTCCCGCACGGGGGTAGGCTCCTCGCCTCTGCCTCCTATCTCCGGCAGGATATGATGGTTCCGAGTACAACTCCCTCGGACCGCCAGACGGGGCCTACGCCAAAGAGAGACATTACTTTTCTGTTCTACATTCATCAAATAAATGGCATCTTAAACCTCACTCAAGCCTGCGTGTCTTCCCGATAGAAGCAATATACCAGGGTCATCCATCCATCCATCCATCGTCAACCGCTTATCCTGTGTACAGGGTCGCGGGGGGCTGGAGCCTATCCCAGCTAACATTGGGCGAAAGGCGGGGTACACCCTGGACAGGTCGCCAGTCCATCGCAGGACCACACATAGACAGACACACACTCACACTCACATCCACACCTAGGGCAATTTTTTGGAGACACCAATTAACCTAGCCTGCATGTCTTTGGATGGTGGGAGGAAGCCGGAGCACCCGGAGAGAACCCACGCAGACACGGGGAGAACATGCAAACTCCACACAGAAAGGCCAGGGGATCCGGGGTTTGAACCCACAACCTTCTTGCTGTGAGGCGACATTGCTAACCGCTGCACCACCGTGCCGCCCATACCAGGGTCAAAATTATGTAAAACTTGTACAGGAAAAAGTAAAAATAAAATGTGCTGAGTCTCATTGCATTTCATAAGCTAATATGATTTTTAAAAAGGCGAAACGTCATCTTTAGATCATTACAATTCTTTATATGTTCGATTTCTTTAAGGCTCCATTTTACTGCAACACCCAAAAAACTTATCCGGAGTTTGTGACCCCAAACCCCCTTTACACTCTCTATCCTCTAAGTTATTGATAGAGGGAAATTATGAGTGTATAATGCAATGAACAATGCATGGTGGAGGGTCTATTATATTCCGGTAATGGATAGCACTGAGCTTTTGAATGACATTGTACTGAGATTGGATGACGGAGGGTCATGAGATTTATGGCCAAATGAAGCAACTCCACTTCCCCCCGTCCCCACAGAAAGCCATTTATTTTCAGCCAGATAGAGGAGCACATGACTGCATTTATGGTTCAAGAGTTTGTATTTAAAACTGAAATAAGACAGAAATAATCTGCAATTGTTGAGAATGGCATAATGTTGCCTTTGCATTCTAATGTTATTCGCCATATCGAATAGTCTAATAATGTAAATAAGTCATCTGTTATTTGTGTGTGGCTCAGACATGGGTTTGTTTTGAACACAAATTTGACTATAAGTCATGATCTGCATTAGACTGTTCAAAATGTAACTCTCTAAATGAGATATAACATAGTTAACATTCAGAAATAGATGTTAAAAAGTTAAATAATCAGCCATTTATTACATATGCAAATAACGCTAATTTCTGCTTATTGCTGTAAATAAAAAGATTCGGTTGTCATATTGGTTCCCTCGCTCAAACAGGTTTGTCAGGCAACCAACAGGAAGTGTGGCCGATGAAAAGGGCTTGTCAACATTATTCCTTTTATTGATTTAACAATAAAGTCATGTGGCTTAAGGTTTATGTTGTTATTGCTCCCTATTGAAAATACAATGAAACATGGAAGGGAAAAACATGGCTGGAATTTCACATAAGGCCATCTAGAACTTGGAATGCCCTTTTGGAGAAAGGGTTGCTGTCATATTCTTCACATTTTCAAGGGCGTTCCTTAGAAAGCAATATTGCCAATGAAATTATGAACATATCCTAAAACAAAACAACTTCAGATGGAAGAATGTTCCATTCACCACCCCATGTGGTCTGTATTCATATAAGCGCATATTGTCTCTGTTTTCTTTAACAGCCATGGGCCGCACCGAAGTATTTAAGAGCTTACAACATCTATATGAAGCACTTAAACACAAGGTCTGAGGCATTGAATGACTCAAGCACACTGGGTAATTGAGGGTATGTTCTCAATGCACGTAAAAGCAAGCATATGGATTGAAATCTAAATTATTTGACATAAAAACATTAATTGCCGAGAGGCACGAGGAGTGGCGAGGGAATCGTCAATGACTTCGTAAATTTTCAAAGAAGTTTGTTGTTTCATAGCTGCATTGTGTTTGGTTATTCTAACAAGGTTGAATTTATAGTGCAGTTGGGTAAAATGCAAAGCTTTATTGTCATTGTTAGGTTCACAGCTCTTGAGACCTGAGCCGCTTTCATGGATAAAAAAAGGAGTCGTGCGCAAACAAAGGCGTGGAATTTAGTGAGAACACAGTTCAATCGGTTTGGTCTTTAACACATGGGAGATATATTTTTGACTGCCACATTCGAAAAGGAAGAGGCTGGCAAAATATCTGAGCGGTGAAACGATTACACAGACCACTGCGGTGATTTCCTGTGTATTCTGCATCTCCCAAAAAAACCTCTGACTCATTTTCTCTTTTGACTGATTTTGAGCCAAAAGTAACATTTTAATAGTAATCTACTTTATTTTTCACAAAAAAGATGAAAGTACACATAAATATCAGTTTGAATTGTTTGGTCACTATTACTCACTATCAAAAATTGACATGAAAATTGTCTTTTGGAAAAAGTCCTTTTGTACTCCTAAAAAACTGTGTTAAATAGTTCCCAATTATTTATCCAATTTGTCATAACTATGTGCAAAATTATGGATTCATTCAATAATTTATTCAGAAATAAAATAACAAAGTTTATTAGTTTATTATATATTAATGTACAATATATATTACTATATACTAATGATAGATTATTATAGATATATTTGTCTTGAAATTATTCAGTAACACTTTACAATAAGTTCAAATTTGTTAACGTCGTTTACTGCATTAATTAACGTGAATTAACAATGCATATAACTTGTACGGCACTTATTAATGTTAGTTGATGTTCATTTCAACATGTTTAAAATGTAAAGTCATCTATATTAACATTAGCTAATGCATTATGAATTAAAAACACGTATAAATGAATCAACTTTTTCATAATGAACATTTATTCTGTAAACTACATACTGTCCTATATGCTGTATACTCTGTCTTATGTACGCCTTGAAAATGTTTATATTACAAGAAATAGAAATTCAATATGCTAAAACAAGCATTACTGAAATAATGTAAAAAAAACTATGTCGCGCTATAGTAGCTTCTAGAGAAAAAGGATACAAATCAGAAACTTGTTTAAATACTACATTACATGAAGCATGTATGTACATAATAACATATATGATGCAATTAGCAATCCAGAAGTTTTAGCTCAATACATACTGCCTGAAACAGAGTCGGCTTTATATGACTCAGTGCATGGGGAAAGGGGGGGGGGGGGGGGGGGGGCAGCTGGGAAAGTGGCCCTTTTTTAGAGAAATGTATATTAAAACATGTCTTTAATCAACTGAGTTATATTTATATAATTCATTAAAGAATAATTATCATGTAAACTAGGTAAACAACATAAATTGCTACATCTTTGACAATTTCACTGTAGGACATATAAACATAGAGAGTTCATTTCTTAAAGAGCTTTGACACACAAAGTTCCCTAAAGACACCAGGAAGCATAACATGAAGAAAAAGAGGTGCTTGTTGGACCTCAAGAGTTTTCCATCTCTTTAATGTTAAACTTGTTCTATAGATGTGGCCTCAGCAAACACAACACAAATTAAAACAAGTAAATCAACAAAACTGTGACTTAGTTTCAAAAAGGGCTACATCAATTATCACTGTGCCGAGACATTTTTTAATTAGCGTGTAAAATGAACTATTTATAGTGTGGTTTAATGATGTGAGTCAGGCTAAATCTCTATTGATTTTCTTGTGATATATACAGCTCTATTACAGAAACAAAAGGACGCAGTATTCAAACAGCTCGAGCTTGTAACACATAAAGAATGACACACTTTTCTTTCTTTGATCCAAATTTACACACTGATGTTTTGTGTGATGCTCTTAATCTCTCAAGCATGTGAAATGTGAAATAAGATCGTTTTGATTACTGGAAGTACCACCCAAGATTACCACTGTCGATTTCAGGAGAGTAAATCAGAGAAGAACAGTATATTAAAGATGCTGAGTAAATAAGCAAAAAGTCAATTAAAAAAAGTGTTTTGAAAGCTGCTGTACAAGTTTTCAACAAGGCAGCAGAATATAAAAGATTAATGAAGATGACATATAAGATAAGGACTTGTAGATTTAATACATTTACAATAAATATAATACATTTGTTAATTGCATTATTTTGTACATTTCGATTGTGTTGAAATGTTGTACTAAGAATCTAAAATTATAAATGATATCTGAATAATTAATAATAATAATTTGAAATATTATTGCATTTTTAAAATATATATATATATATGACCAACATTTTTTATATATAAATATTACTTAATTAAATTGATCATATAATAAAAATCACATTATTATTATTTTTTATTATTTTATTTGTATTTATTTTTAAATTTTTAATTTATTTATTATAATTTCTTATTTATTTAGAAATTATGAAATATATTAACACTCATACAGTTACAAAGAGCAGATTTAAACAGCTTTAGGAAGAGTTTCATCACCATTTGTAACAAATTAATGGTGAAAAAGAAATAACAGGGGATCCATTAGGAAAAAAGTGTCTTTTGCCAAAAGTAATTTAATCCAGATTCTGACATGTAAGATCAATACTGGAAAATGACTAACACAGAAAAACTTATTATTACCGAAATGTACAAATGCAGGGAAACGAGATAATGAAGCCTCAAAGAGTCGGATACTCTGACAGTAACATAAAAATCTGATGCTTTGTAAGAGTTGTGTTTACCAGAACTTTGAGAGATAGAGAGAGAGAGAGAGAGAGAGAGAGAGAGAGAGAGAGAGAGAGACTTTTACCTGCAATGAGTTGAGGAGGCAGAAGATATACGCTATAGCCACGGAGAACGGCACCAGAACTCCACACAGTCATGTCAGGCCCAGAGTTGGTAACAAAACCAGCACAGCTTTCACTGCAGTTCTTAGAAAGATCTGATACAGCAAACAGATTATTTTCTAACAAGCATGCTTATACATGGTTCCATACATACACACAACAAATATGGTGGAAAATTTTGTTGCACATGTTCTGGCTGCTCTCGTTGACCTTTAAACTATAGATGACGGATTCCGGGGGTCATTCCCAGCACAACAGGAGCTGCTGCTTATTCTCACATTGTGACAATTTCCACACTAAATCGCTTTTAATTCTGTTTAGTATAAAATTACCTCTCCATTCAGGTAACCGCTAAAGCGAACCAGCTGCAATCCAAATCGGCCGCTGCCAACGGAGGAAGCATGTGTTTGATTTTCCTTGGCGGACTCCATGCTTGACCACCAGCTTTCAAGAGTCACATTGATATTTCTTGCCTTCTGAGAATCCTACCTCGACGACTGATGCCAGTGGTCTAGACGTGTCAATGGCACTTCAAATCGAAATGATGGGTAAATGTGGCAGCTTAATTTGCACTGTAGTTATTTATGGTTTTAAGGTGAAGCTGAAATAGCTATAAATATATTTTGAAAACAGAATAAACCTGGATTCCCACAGTGATGGTGCAGTCTGAAAGATTCTGCAAAAAAAGTCCACACAAACAATAGCAAAAACAATTTTGATGTTAAAAGAGGTTATAATGTACAAATAAATCACTATATTAAAAAGCCAAATTCAAACCACCAATCATGAGCACAGCTGTGAAAGGGTGCCTCCATGTGGCAGCCCAAAAGACAAACAAGTCGAGAATGAGTGTGCTGAAGGATGAGCTACTGTGAATAGGACTGTATGAGCGCAAGAGAGAGATGTCCTACCATATCTGCTCAGAGATTTCTTCCTCTGGGATGCTGTTCAGGGTCATCATCAAAGATCTTCTCTTGGCCGTGGTGATGGCAATGACCACCTCAAGGGTCAGAATCATGATATTCACCTGGAACACGCATACTCAGTTCCCTCAATTGTTGCATCATAGTGGATAGAATAATGAAGACTCCAAATTTTGAATACTAGGTTTTTGAAAAAGAGCAGTACAGGTATGTGATAGAAAATTTTGGAAAAACTGTTGCATAATAAAGAGAGAAAAGACAATTCTCTATTACAGACGTGTTGATTTAATGACCCTAAACAATATATGGCACTTAAACTCTGCTATCTTCACTTTTCTGAGCTCTTTTTACAGCTACTATTCACCACGTCTCAATGTGGTTCACACAGGTGACATTCACACAGGTGAGTAACCCCAGGTGTAGTTCATCACATTAACTGTGGGCACGTTCCACCAATGTTTGACAACTATAAACTATTCTTGTTCCACTAATATTGAACCACCATAAAGTGTGTCCAAATACTGAAACATTATTTTAAACAGTAAATCTTCAAACTAAAAGTATTTTTGTGCAATGCTTGTGGTATCCTTCTTAAAACTAAATGCAATTTGGATCACTATTTTGTTAAATAATGCAATTACATTTATCTATAAAGTGTGGCTTTAGTGTCTAAATTAATGTCACAGTCTGTCTCAATCACCTTCTTCAAGGTCTCTTATTTTGAAGTTTTCTCCTGCACTACATTTCCCAGAATTCACAGCCCCCCATCACAACAAGCGATTGCTGATGATCTTACAATTGATGAGTGATTATCTAATGTTGACAAGACTTATTTTATAGTTATACTATTGGAATACATTGTAGATTCAATAAATCAGTTTTAAAAACTATAGGCTGAATAATCTGTTATCGGCCTTTTCCGCAACCTTTGTTATCGGTTTTGGCAAAATCCACTATCACTCAACCTCCAGTCTAAATACTGTACTTTAAAATACAATACATAAAATACAACTACAATAATAACATGCAACAACATCCTGAAGACAGGAGCCCTGCATTTCTGTACTCTCTAACCCAATCGATAACTGAGTCTATCACACAACAGATTTAATGGGAGATTGGGGGGCGGAGAGATCATTACCCCAGGCAATCAGGTAGTAGTATTTCATGTGGCGGTCCTCGCTCAAATTAACGCTCACTACTGTGCTCCAGAGCAGCAGGCCCTCGACCAGCATTCAGCTGAGCGATGCCATGAAGAACAAATGCATCAGAGCTGCCACAAGCATGCAGGCCACCTACAGGGCAAAGGTCAGAGAACAGGCTGTCAGGGGTCAAAAGTTCAAACATCCACACAAACGTGGCCACACGCCAGTTAATCCATGATGCCAAATATGGCAACAGCACTAATGTTGCTTTAAGACACTGTCAGACTGTTTGAAGAGTACAATTTTTTTAAAGGTTCTAGAATTAGACCTTAAGAAATTATGTCATCTATCTTTAAGACACTATACACAATAACAACTTTACATAATGCAGAATAACTTTTATCAATTGGGAAAATTATAAAAAAAAACAAAAAAAAAAACACCAATGTTAAATTTAAATAATTACATTATAATTTTGTTTGCATTGTATCATTTAAGTCAAGTCATTTTTATTTGTACAGCACCTTTCACAACACACATCGTTTCAAAGCAGCTGTACAGAAAATCATGCATTAACAGAAGATAAATATGTAATATCTATAAAGTTTGATTAAATATGATTATGAAGTGTATATAAAAATAAGTAATTAAATAATATTTGTATTTAGAAACTCTAACTGTGGCAAGGAACACAAAACTCCATATGATGTTGTTATAATGAATATAAATAATGCTATTACAACATTTATTACAATAATCACAATAAACAATTTTTTGCCAAGTTATTGTTAAACACAGTTAACCATTTTACTGGTTGTTGCAACTTGCCACATTAATTTAAATTATAATTATTTATTTTTTTTAAATATATATATATACTGTATATATGTATATATATTTTTAAATAATATATATATATATTGGTTGTATGTATATATATATATATAAATGAATTTTCTTTAATTTACACTAATAATTACTTTATGCGAGTTTGAATCCAGGGCATGGTGAGGGACTCCATCCAGGTGTCCTAAGCAACCAAATTGGCCCTGTTGCTACAGAGGGTAGAGTCACGTGGGGTAACCTCCTCGTGGTCGCTATAATGTGGTTCTCTTTCTCGGTGGGGTGCGTGGTGAGTTGTGCGTGGATGCCGCGGAGAATAGCACGAAGTCTCTGCGGTAACGTGCTCAACAAGCCACGTGATAAGATGCACGGATTGACGGTCTCAGACACGGAGGCAACGGAGATTTGTCCTCCGCCTCCCGGATTGAGGTGAGTCACTACACCTCTACAAGGACTTACAGCGCATTGGGAATTAGACGTTACAAATTGGGGAGAAAAAAAAAAAAAAACATTCTGAAGACCACTAACATAAACTTGCAGTTCTGTTTTGAATGTTACAAATGAGTGTGTGATAAAACAGTACCTTGTTATGAATGGCAGAACCACAGCAGAGAAGGACAGTTATGGCACAGGTCAAAGATACAAAAAGATTCTTGTGAGCGGTTGTCCATTCTGATCTCGGGACGCTGTCAAAACAAATAAACACTTTTAATCTTTTATCCTTTATTCATTTTTGCCCTAATTTTCATCACCTGCTTTTGCCAAAAGATATCCATCCATCCATCCATCGTCAACCGCTTATCCTGTGTACAGGGTTTTGGAGCCTATCCCAGCTAACATTGGGCGAAAGGCGGGGTACACCCTGGACAGGTCGCCAGTCCATCGCAGGGCCACACATTGACAGACAACCACTCACACTCACATCCACACCTAGGGCAATTTTTTTTTTTGGAGACATCAATTAACCTAGCCTGCATGTCTTTGGATGGTGGGAGGAAGCCGAGCACCCGGAGGGAACCCACGCAGACACGGGGAGAACATGTAAACTCCACACAGAAAGGCCGGGGCAACCGGGGTTTGAACCGCCAATAAATATATTTTATGAAATTAATAGTAAATACACAATATAAGGAAAATGTTCCATTATACTTTGAAGAAAAATTATACACAGTACAGTAACAGGCAAAATTCTCTTGTGTTAACAAGAAATCTGGCAATCCAGATGAAGTTTGTGAGTGTGTTTGTGTGTTGGTTGATTAGCAGCAAACAGACCATAAATCTCTAAAAGAAATCAGCTCGGCTCATCCAGTGCTGATTAACCTCCCTTTGTGTGACCATTTCCTTTAATTAACTCCCCTGTAATGTCACCATAAAACTTCAGCTTTGGGCTCATTTGGCACTGAGCGCTAAATAGCCGATTAGTGGTATTCGATACTGATTCAGCCACAGACCTGAGCACTATTGACAAGCACGAGATGCTGTGAGCTCACATTCACTAAGGTATGACTCTGGATTGTGAGTGATTGCGTGGTCAGGTCATTTTGGAGCAGATATTATGCCAGGTTGCGGCCATATGAACTCAACACTCCAGAAGAAGTTTTAGAAAGGTAAGGGTATTGTGAAAGCCTTATCAAATGATTCCAGAGCTCTTTTCAAAGAGCAACACAGAAGCACACTGTTATTGGCATGGTAGTGTATCCATGGAAACCATTTACTCCAACACGGTAAACAGCATCAAGGTCACCACCAGCACGCAGAGAGAGGCTCCGGATCTGATAAATGTCAGCTACGTCCAAATGCTGTCCTGTTCAGCACTCCACTGCGGCCCATCAATATACAGATCATGCATTCCTCAACCTCTGTCTAACTTCATGAATTAGGCATCTCATTGACCAGAGATACAAATCAACTTCATTAATATTCGGTTTGACGTCTCCTACTGCACTGAATGGGGATATAATGGCTGTCCGTGATCATATTAGCTCCTCAAAAAGTTCTAGAAAGGAACTTCTCACTGGATCAGTCTTAAAGGTGCACAGTTCTGCACTCCCACCTATATAGGCCACTATAAAGCCTTCCTTGCTTTTGCAAGCTAACAGTGACCTCTAGTGGAAGGATTGCATTATAACACAAAATGCCATTTGTATAAACAAATGTGGCTTTTTGAACATTTTCAGACAATAACTTCAAAAGGCTTTAAGGAGTCAATTTGTCTGAGATTGTGTGGTGTACCATTTATCAATGGTTTAATAATAAAAACATAATAAAAAGTTTCAATGCCTAGAGAACATTAGCAAATGTGAGCATGTTCTTTGGAAGCACCATTGATTTTGTTACATTTTAACCTACATACTATAAACATACCATGGGCTCCGTATAATTCATGAGGACAGCAAAGTTTGTGGTGTGGTTACAGAGGCAGGAAGTGACATTGGGAGCTAAAGGTAACACTCTGCATCCTTTATTCGACCAATCACGTGTGCGACCAGCCCTGCGGACACTGAGACAAATCAGTCCAAAACACACATACTCAGCACAATACACTATAGCAGCCTATAATGAAAGAAAAAATCATGAAAGCAATACAATAACATCAGCATCAACCATCCAGAAAGCAAGTGATTTTAGCTTTTATATTAAGAACATCAAGTTTAGTTTACAAACTGAACGGCAATGATAAAGTATATACATATTGTATTACCCATAGGCTCTACTCTTGTTAATAAAAATGATGTATATGTGTTATATTTTGTTTCTGCGCATAAAACCAATTGCACTTCATCTATGATGGTCCTATATTTCATCAAATGCACCCAATAAGCAAATACAATACAGCTCTGAGGGTTACAGATTGCTCTTGAATTTTTAATGGGGTTTAAAAAAGTTCAAAATTAGATGGTGGGATATTTGATGGAAAGATCGCGAGATTCATTTTTGACCCCTTTGTAAATCCGAAAAATATTTTTTTTTACCATAATCCCAGTGGACAGGGTGGACAGAGACAGGAATATTCTCTGCCCTGGAAACATCACGCACTGTCGCTGACATCCCTGCCGTGGCTAGCTGACCAGTGCGACCACTGCATAAACAAAATGGCTTTTCACAATCAGGTCATTTCAGTGTGGTGAGATTGAAGAGACTCTTGCCAACCTCTTTCTGTCTGACCTTTGGTGGACAGGCGTGTGCACCTCCAGTCTATCTCTAATAGATGGCTATGGCTGTGTATGAACAAGCAGCACTTCCTCGTGGCCTATAAAACAATATAGAGTACATGCCATCAGGTAACTGATTTTCACCAATATATGAATATATATTACATTAGGAACAGTTCAGTTCAAAATAACAAAAAATATTTCAGTTTACAGCATTCCAGCCGTGAAGGTTACTTGAAGAAATAAGCAAACTTGACAAATGATGTCATCTCTCACCTAAATAGAAGACTCTCTGCACTTTTGTCTCAGTGATGAGGATCTCATCATGACGTTTAAACTGGCTGCCATGGACTGAGGGCTTGTACACACAACTGCAGATCATCTGTAGATCAAACTCCGAGGCTCCAGATGTATACCTAAGAAACCACAATCTATTATATATTGGAACTGATGTCTTTGTGTTTTGTATTTGCAGGGCTGACACAAACACAAGTGGCTCAGTTGTACCAATGTTCTTTGTTGACATTGTGAAGCTTTTGCGTTCAGGCCAGAGTGCATCTGCCAGTGTCCACAGCAGCTTGTCAATGCTCTCTACAATGGTCCATGGTCAGTGGTAATTCTAAGGAATTCAGAAAATTTATTCATAAAGCTGACAGAAAAGAACACAAACGTGACCGCCCATTTTTTCAGCAGCTATTCATTTTCTCCATATGAATGTCAGAAAAATTCTATAAAGATTTCGGAGCCTTGAGCCATAGCAACCAGCTCTAAGATGAGTCACAATACAGTGCATCCGGAAAATGTTCACAGCGTTTCACTTTTTTCCACATTTTGTTATGTTACAGCCTTATTCCAAGATGGATTAAATTCATTATTTTCCGAGCAATACCCCATAATGACAACGTGAAAAAAGTTTGTTTGAAATCTTTGCTGGATGCTTCAACACCCAACAGTAGCACAATTTAAGAAGGTAGATGCACTTGCTCCACTAGTCTTGCTGTTAAGATTGCTGCAATTCCTGTTTTCATGGCAACAGCAACTTCTCTGATTGGTGGATTTTGTTTCAGGATTGTGGGTAGTGTATTACTTCATCAGGAATTTGCTAGTAAATGTGATATTCATGTTAAACTAGCTTGTTGGTTCAACAGAACCATTGCTATATAACCTTGAAGTTCAAAGTAAGTCTGTCTTGAAAAGTTTGTACATTACTACCAAACATTGGTTTTGCTATGGAGATTTTGAATCCCATTTTTAGTTCAACCCTAATGTTGATCAGTATAGGTGACGCAAGGTAGCTTTTCAACATACCCCATGCGCTCTCAAATCCATCCACTGTTGGACCATATCATGGTCAATGTCTCTGTCGGTTATTTCCAAGCAATTATGATTATGTCATGAAGACTTCAGAGGGAACAGCTATTTAACTGTGTTGAGTGGCTAATGCCTTCTCAATCATTTCAGTGAGGTACAGAAGATCAGAATGTGTGATTGTGTCGCCATTGCTGTCCATAACTCTCAAAATGGTACTCAAGAGAGCGCTATGGTGAGCAAATTGATTTGTTACGAATAAAGTTAGATTTTTAATCTCAGTATAAAAATATATAGATCAAGTCGAGAAATTATACAAAAATTATTATACAAAGACCACTAGTGAAAATGCTTATGTTTTGCCTTTAATAAAAAAAAATGTCATTACAAATTATATTACCAGTGTAGCAATTTGAGTAAACAGTTGAATTCAAAAAAAAATGATGAATTTCAAAATGTATATGGAATGTCCCCTTTGCTTTAGTGACGGCATCCAATCGGCTGGCATGGACTCATCAAGTTTGTGCTAAACCTGAATAAACCATGTCATCCAGCCTAATTTGAGAATGTTCCAAAGAGTGCGTCAATGGAAACAAGGAAATCGAATCTTTTCAAACTTAACGATCAATGACACAAATGTACTTATTTAATTAGCGACCTAGAAACAGTGCAGAATCTTAAATATTTCTAATTCACTTTACGTCATAAAATGTTCTTTATTTTAAATTATTCCTTAGTTATAAATTATTCCATAAACATTTTTTTACCGTTTAAATTACATTTTGAATCCTAGAGTTTTAGCATGGTGTCAAACTTTTACAAAAACTGAATGTCACAATACTGAATTTTCTTCAATTCAAAACAATGAAAGGCAGGTTTAAAATTAAAAACCATTTGGCCATTTCATGGTAAAGTGTTTTTTAGCAAATCTAACAAAAACAGCAGTGAATTCTGTCTAAGTCACAGGTTTGGAATGTAACTTATTGTTGACTTGTGTGAAGAACAGGGTCCCGGGAAAACCAAATGAGTTCAGCTGTTCTGAAATAAAGAATTGAAACACTTGGATCATCACAAATTTCCACAACGTGCACAAAATATGTAAACACAGTTATATGTATACATGTATAAGACATATTTTTGTTCTCTGATCGGATGTTTCATGCATATGTATTGTGTGCAAAGGCTTTGCAAAAGTTTCCCATACACATATCAGAATTGACAAAAACCAAACTTGAATCTAGCACGTGGTCACCTTTGTGGAACAGGCAAACACTTCCTCTTTGTATTGTACAAAAGTCATTTTTCAGCATCTAACTTGATGGGTAAAAGGTAAAGTTAGACATTAGGACATCTTCAGCAGAAAATGGTGATGCAAACTTGGACCCAAACAAGGGATAACAAGCTGGCCTGGTGAATAACTTTTGATTATAAGAAACATGAAAAATAATAGTAATAATAATAATAATGTACGTTAAACAGAAAAATATATACCTTATTTGATATATTCATCTGTCTGGGGGCACCAAATAGCAGACAACCCAATTTGTTTCAAGTCTGCCAAACATTTAAGGTGATGTCAGAATAAATCTTAGTTATCACACTCTGCAAAGTCTGGTACATGTAAAGACCACATGTTTTTTCTTCTGAAAAGAATTAGGAAATTTGGGTCCATTAGTTATGCGATGGCCCCGTATCAGACGAGCAGTGAATGTTTTGAAGGGTGTCTCAGCATTACATTATGGATGAAGTATTTACAACTTGGATAAGACTGTATTCTCTTTACGTAAGAGTAGAATTATGTGAAAATGTAAAGGACTAAATTAACCCAATTCAAGCAAGGCACAACCCCAAAACCACCTCCACTGAAGGCCAAAGTATACTTAGATTTTCAGCGAGCCACCATGTTTTGCGCACAGTTCGTGTGACGCAAGTTTCGTCAATGGACTATCCGCTCACAGCTTAGCTTTTCTCGACTCACAGGCAGTCCATGTCTTTGTGCAAGCACCTGGCATTGATTGTGCTTAAAAAGTATCACAAAGCAGTTGTAGTACTCCTGTGTGAACATGTCCTGATGGGCTCAAGGTCAAAACAGTATACTTTCAAAGGGTTAGTGCTCGACCGTGTGTGAAACAGAGTGGTACGCAGAAAAACGAAGCACAACTTAGCATTTACTCTACCTTGACATGGTGAGTTTCCCCTTCGTGTCTGTAGGGAGGTTTCTATTTCCAGTACAGACTCACTCCATTTGAAGAACAAGCCAGAAGGAACGGGTGAACAAACTTTTTCCATGCTTTGAATTTCACTGTCGACCAACACACAAACCCACATGCGCAGCTGTGTAATGTTCCAAAAGAGCGCCATATAATTTTTGTAGCCTCCAAACAAATTTTGCTCTTGTCCAATGATGAAAAGGCCACCACCCCAGATACAGCTTGATTAGTTGAGGGAACTCCCAGAACCCACATGTGTTCCATCAGCCTAGATGGCCCACTTACCAGTATTCCCAACCGAGCTCGCACATAGAAAGTGCCAGGAATCATTGTTGGCAAAGGCTGATATGTTGGTAGTTTTTGAACCATGCACAAGCAGTGCAAGCTGGATGGGTTCATTCTGCACAATTCTTGCTTGGAGTTGGAACTCATTAATGAAATACCTTATGGAATATGAGAAAACAATGGAAAGTCAATGGCAAGTAGACTCAAACTGGAGGTAAGCGCAAACAGTCAGCGCTTCCATGTTAGGTATTCTTCGATGAGAATGCACTGGAAACTCAAGCATGTACAGTACTGTGCAAATGTCTTAGGCACATAAGATGTTTCACAAAAGCATTTGTCTTAAGTTGGTTATTTAGACATTTAGACAGACTAAATAGATAAAAGATCTGTGGTGAATTCTCCAAGAAGCTTGGAACATCCTATCTGCCAACAACCAAGAAAAACTGTGTCCAGGTGTACCTAGGAGAATTGGGGCTGTTTTAAAGGCAAATGTTGTCACACCGAATATTGATGTAGCTTTTTTTGTGTTTTCTGGACTTTGTATGACATTAAGTCATAAATGAAAACTATTCATGTCATTATTTTTGAAGACATCCTCACTATGCATCATGTTTCACAAGTGCCTAAAACGTTTGCACAGTACTGTATATGTCTGGAGGGCCTGGAAAGAAGCAAAGACAACCTGTGAAGTTTTCAAACCAACCTGACATAAGCACTGAACAATTTTACTCAACATCATCAACAACAACAGACACTTTGATAGTAATGGCATTGTACTGGCATTGCAGCTTGTCACTATTTTATATAACTGGTAAACTGAGCATTGCTGTTTAATGGAGGACCAGGGAAACCTAGAATATGCAATCAATGCTTATCTCGGAAATGCCTGCTCTTTCTATCCATACAGGCTGTGTGATGTTCAAGGGCTGTAGAAAACTCCTCAGGTTTTGGAACTCTTCAGCACTGGATGCCACCACGAGGGTCCCTAAATGCTGAAGGCAGAGTCTGTGAGCAGCATGCTATGATGCTGATCCGGCACATACTCTTAGTAAGACTCGTCATGTTCTGCCCTCCACTGTAAAAGCAGAGCCATTTGGTTTACAAGCGCAAACCAGAGCACACTACTCTGCACTTTAGGTATAACCCCTACCTTGTCAAAGCAGACAGTCTGTATCTGTATCTGCATACTCCTAACTATAAAATAGTTATAATCTTATTTTAAAGAGAGAGAGATTATCTTTTTCCATGCAGTGATGAATGAGTGCGTATTGTTTATAATAAGCAGTGTTGGGTGTAATGCATTAAGTAATTCATTACTGTAATTAAATTTCAAAGTAAGGGATTACTGTAATTTTTCAGTAATTTAATTAGTTACTTCTGATGTAACTGCATTAAATAATGTATAGACTATAGAACAATTCTTTATAATACAATAGCGAATTTAACATATAAATTTAACGTCTAATGTTAAAATGTATGTTTTTTCATTTAACGTTGCCCCCTTAAATTCTTTGGCCAGTTCATGAATCATTTATTTGATTTTATATGGTCTATCCTTGTATTTTTCATCTGGTTGAGGTTGATATGGGTTTTAGAAAGTAATTAGTCATAAGTAATGCAATTATCTTTCAGACAGAGTGATTAGTACAGTAATCTAATTACACTGTAGAAGATGTAATTGTAGTTAATTCATTACTTTTTTTACAGTAACTTACACACCAATGATAATAAGTATACTTTGTATGTAATCATGAACAGTGTTATAAATTATTCATGAAAAATAAAATACCTTCTTTTTTTTGCTGATATGACGGAAGATTTTAGTTGAAAGTCGTTAATGTAGTATTGTTACCTTGGAGATTTCCATTTAACAAACTTAGCATTGTTATATTATATGTAACCAAAAAGTAAACAAACGGTTCCTTAAAGGAATAGTTCACTAAAAGATTCTTAGCATTTTCACACTCTCATGCTATCAGATGTGTATGACTTCTTCTTCTGCTGAACAAAAACAAAGATTTTTAGAAGAATATTTATGCTCTGTCTGTCCATACAATGGAAGTGAATGGTAGCCAGAACTTTGAAGGTCCAAAAAGTGCAAAATCCACAGTTCCAGTGATTAAATCAACTTATTCAGAAGTGTTATGATTGGTGTGGGTGGGTGTTTATTTTTTCTTTAAACCTCCCTTTTAACATTCATCTTTAGTTTTTTTGTCAATTCGCATTCTGCGAACCTACTGGTTGGCTATTTGAAAGTGGTCATTTATATTCCTAAAGGACATAAATATTGACATTTTTCTCCCACACCTATCATATCGCTTCAGAAGACATGGATTAAACCACTGGAGTTTAATGACTATTACTATTTTGGAACTTCAAAGTTTTGGTACCCATTCACTTGCATTGCAGGGACCAACAAAGCTGAAATATTCTTCCAAAAATCTTAATTTGTGTTCTGCAAAATAGTCATATACATCTGGGATGGCATGAGTCTGGTATGTATAAAACTACATATAACTAATACCTAATAATAACCAAGTTTATTAATAATTTTGTTATCAGGCAATTTATGAATATATATATATATATATATATATATATATATATATATATATATATATATATATATATATATATATATATATATATATATATATATACAGTATATATATATATTTTTTTTTTTTTAATAATCTTTAATCAAATAAAATCTAAATATTTTAAGATTTATTCATTTAATTTTGTTTAACATTACTCAATTCAATTTGACAGACTTTGTTATTAAATTCAAATGTGTTGAGAGCACCTTCCCTCTGGTCCCAATTGTGAGCAAAAATAAAACACATTTAGAAAAAAACTAAAACCTGTTTCATGAAGTAAAACACCATGGATTAAAATTCCCAACATTACAAAAAAAAAAAAAAAAAAAAAGAAGAAGATTGGAATTAAATGTGTTAAATCAACAATTAAAGAGGATACAAGAGTTTGAGTACCAGTGGGTGTTTATTACTGATTGTATAAATTATTGTCAAACAGTTACATGATCCAGAGTAAATAATGCTACAGTTGGCAAAAATCACATTCCCATGCTTAGGAAAATGTGATATGCCTGTGCAAAGGTTTCAAGTGCAAAAATATATTCAATGGGAAAGTATTTTAAGCAATTTGGAAATAAATGACCCAACTAACAAACTTTCTCTACATCATACAAAAATATGCATGGCCATTTCCAAAGTATAGATACCCACCCTCACACGTCATACAAATAAGCCCTTCATTAAAATACCCAACTACAATTAAATCTACAGGTGATACAAAATATGTTCAGACAGTTCTCTACAGCACCATAGAAAAAATACTGAAGGCCTGAAATGTAATTGTAAATTTACGAGTTAACTGCGGTGGTGACCAGTACACACAATGAGGTTATCAACATGACTACAACCCCTATTAGGACATTCAATTTGAAGACACCTGAATCACACCCAGCGGGCGTTTCTGGAACACATGCTAATGCCTGAGGAAAGCGAATACACAACTTTAGGGATGGTTCGACTCCTGTTGCCATGACCAGGTTCTTGCTATTCTGCTTTGGCAAAGCAGCCATCTTCATCCAGCATTTTGTCTGTACTTTTAACGAACATCTCTGTCAAAGCATTCAGTGCTGAATGCACTTCATCTCGGGCTGCCATAACACTCCTCACACACGGAAGCTGAAGACTGTCGGCACGTTGAGCTCCCAGTTTCCGTGGAAGACTGTTGATGACATCGTCAATCGTCTTGGACGAAGTCTGTACTGCTTGTCTGAAAGAACCGTGGTCAAAGTCGCTGCCCCTCCCTACATTATCAATCATCATAAAAAATTAGCTCATGTCAAATATGTGTCATAACAGAGAAGTAAAAGTGTTTCAAGTGGAAAGAATGAGGCACTGTACCCTTCAGAGTGCATGACAAAGAGGAGTGGAGATCTGTGATCGCCTGGTTCAACTTAAGGAGTTTATTGGCTGTGTTCTGAATTCCACACATGTCTGAGCTTTCAAAGTCCTCTGTACAGTTTTCAATAGAGCCTGACCTCTCCTGTGAAAGAACAGAAACAAAAAACATGGTTAAAATATGACAAATGTTTTACAGCACCATAAAAGCAGTCCATACCAGCGGTAGGCCAATAAATCAGTTTTACTGATTAATCGGTGCCGATAGTTCATTTTTAATTAAAAAAATTAAAATAAAAAAAATGGTCAAAACAGCTTGTGTGGCCTATTCCCATTGTAAGTACATCTTGTCCTCCCCCTTGGGTACGAGGGACTATGCTACTTATGTGGGGTGTTGGGAAGGTTACGATGGGTCTGTGTGCACTTGTTATTATGCATGCGACAGCCTTCCTGCACCGCCGATCCATGTAACACAGTTCAGCTGGTTGTAGCGTTTTGTATAGGGACCCCGTCTCAGTTCAGCCGTCTCCTTTTATATATATATATATTTTAAATAATATATTAAATATAATATCTTATTTATTGATTAAATCAATTTATTTGTTCATTTTTAAAAAGCCAAAATGTGACAAAAATGATGAAAACGTAATCAAATATAATTAGTAAAATTAATATTTTCCTAATGAACCTAGTTAAAAGGTCCCCTGTATAATTAACAGCAATTGCTGGGAGATTTATTTTATATGTAATCAAAAAGGGACATTATAACTTAAATAAACCCATAGGAATCGATATTGAATTGAATCAAAATTGGAATTGAGAGCTTGTGAATCGGTATCAAATTGAATCGGGAATTCAATACGCAACTCAGCAAATACAGTATCTTGTGAATAATCATAAACCTCTTCATTTAGTAAATACTTTCATATAGAGCATTTTAACTCAGCAAAGTCTTCATTTCCAAATAGGTGTCCCGAATGAAGTGTATTTCAGGCTTATTCATAGTCCCAAATTATGCTCAAAATGTATTTCTGGTTATTATTTTAATTTTGGCTGCACAATAAACTACATATGTGACTGTACTCACTGGAATCTTGTAGCCGCTGTGTCAGTGCCCGTCATAGTAAGGAAACTCTAAGAAAGTTTTTAAACATTCTATGAATCTATTTTAAAAACTACTGGTCGATTAATCGGTTAACCTTTTCCGTCCACCTTGTCGTATCTGTAAAATAACGAAACGACCCAAGATGTGCGATAAGTCCGCTTGGGTACGACATTGTACAAGCATTGTAAAAGCTAGTCCCCCACAGTCATTGTAGGGTTGATCATCAATAAACATTTAGCAGGCATACCGACAAACTGCAGTGGATGTAGCTTTGCAGAGCACAGGCAACCTCCATCAGTTTGCTTTTCAGGCTCTGTAACACCTAAAAATCGACAAAGGTTATAAAGTGATGCCATGGTATCCTATCATTTATTAATAAATTAAAACTGTAAATTTATGTTTATTTGCTGCATACAGATGGTATGATTACAAGTATACTCCATGGAATGTGTTAAGTGAATTTACCTGTGTTCTAGGCTGAGCCATCTGTGCATCACGTAGCATCTCTTTAGTGATGGACAGACCTATGTTGAGTAGAGCAGTCACACTTTGATGCAACCCATCCTGCAATGAACCCACAACCAACCTCTAAAGAGAAAGAGCAGAAAAACAACTATCAAAATCCAAAACATTTCCATGTCTGCAAGTGTGCTAGATGTCCATCTTCAATAAAGTTATTGAAAATGTATGCTAACATATTACATTTCTACTGTATGTAATTTTTATAAGCATTTATAGCACTTTTATTTGCCATCTGTCTTATAACACTGTCATCAAGCCCTTTCAGTGGGGCCACTAAATTTAAGACTTTTCAAAAGATGGAAAAATATACCCACATTGCTTTTGATCTCTGTACCAAGTTCAGTCAAATGAAGATCAGCCCCATTCACTCCTGCCAGCAAACCAATGGTGTTGAGAGCTGCGTTCAGACACTTGGCAACCTTCCTCTGGGCCTCTGTTACCATGGAGGAGATTTCGGAGTCACAGCCCTGAGAAAAGCGTTTATTTAGCAGAGAGACAAAAAGACCAACTCTGTGATTTAAGGCTTCAACCAATAATTTAGTTGTTAATAACAAGTATTCAGGAAATTCTACTACTAGAGATATGTGGGGCCCATTTGTACCACTAAGTAGTAAATAATTAGCTGAGAAATTAATAAATCAATTAAACAAACAATTCTAAAATGTTGATAAATATATAAATATTAATTAATAAAATATACACTGATCAACCACAATATTAAAACAACCTGCCTAATATTGTGTAGACCCCCCTCATGCCACCAAAACAGCACCAATCTCATCTTGTACAGATCAGTTATCTGAGTTACCGTAGACTTTGTCAGTTCGAACCAGCTTGGCCATTCTCTGCTGACCTCTCTCATCAACAAAGCGTTTCCGTCCACAGAACTGCCGCTCACTGGATGTTTTTTTGTTTTTGGCACCATTCCGAGTAAATTCTAGAGACTGTTCTGATGTGAAAATCCCAGAAGATCAGCAGTTACAGAAATGCTCAAACCAGCCCGTCTGGCACCAACAATCATCCATGTGATTATCTAATCAGCCAATCATGTGGCAGCAGTGCAGCGCATAAAATCATGCAGACACGGGTCAGGAGCTTCAGCTAAGGTTCACATCAACCATCAGAATGGGGAAAAATGTGATCTCTGTGATTTGAAGCATGGCATTGTTGGTACCAGACGGGCTGGTTTGAGTATTTCTGTAACTGCTGATCTTCTGGGATTTTCAAACATCACAACAGTCTCTAGAATTTACTCTGAATGGTGCAAAAAAACAAAAAGCAACACTTGTTGATGAGAGAGGTCAACAGAGAATGGCCAGACTGGTTCTAGACAGTCTACGGTAACTCAAGATAACCGCTCTGTACAATTGTGGTGAGGAGAATATATATATATATATATATATATATATATATATATATATATATATATATATATATATATATATATATGAACTATGTGGTCAGATATTATCATTTTTTTTCATTGTACCTTACATTGCATCCACTCAATAATCTGTTGTGAAATCAATAAATCAGTTAAACTATCAATTATAAAGTGTCTTAATGTGGATAAATATTTTCTATACAGTACATTATAATTAATATATTTTTATTTTACTACTAATATATGGTAAAGTATTATCACTATTAGTATTATTAATAATGTTAACAATTATTATTTCAAATACAAAGTACCTAAGGTCATTTTACAGAGCATGACAAACAAATAATACAAAATAATAATAGTAATTATTAATAATAATAATAATAATAATAATAATAATAACCAGTTTGATATAAAAACAAAAACAAATTAAAGCTTAGATTAAAAAAATATATATTAAATTTAGCAATTAATAATGTAAAAATTTTGGTAACACAATCAATTTTAACCAATAGAACTTTATTATTAATTGCATTAGGTAACATGAACGAACAATGAACACAAAGATTTTTAGAAGCATTTATTAATCTTTATGTAAATGTTCAAGATACTACTAATCATTTTTAGTTTATTAGTTCTTACTGCATTAACTAATATTAACTTATCCAACTTAAGTGTATTAGTATATGTAGAAGTTAACATTAACCAAGATTATTAAATCCAGTAAAATTATTTCATTATTTATTCATGTTAACTATTGCATTAACCAATTAAAACTTACTGTAAAGTTTTACTGTTATTTTTAATATATATATATATATATATATATATATATATATATATATATATTAGAGAGAGAGAGAGAGAGAGAGAGATGACCAAACAGCCTGTAGTTTAACAATTCAATCTCAGGATTAGTTTCATGAAAATATTGTTTTCACATTATGGTAATAAGCACCTGAATGAGCAATTGAAGGTAGCCACCGATTTTCTTGACCTCTGTCTTGAGCTCCTCAAATTTTTGAGACACTGCATTAGAACAGGGCTTAATGCTGGAGACCCAGTACATAGTAATGAACACAGCCCTTTCAACAGCAGAGGTGGCCTTCACCAGATGTGTCTGGGCTTCAGTGCTGCTGGCAAACACTGTTTTCACACAAAAACAAGACTCTTTGAATAGAGCTGTATAGAAAGTTCCACGGCATTGATATTGAATTGAATATTGACACTGATAAATGGCTCTGTTGATTTAGGTTTGTTAAAAATGTTCAAGCGCTTACAGTTTTCCTGACTGTCATCGTCAAGGTGCTCGTAAAGGTCTGCGATGGACCTCACAGCTGTGTGAATGGCGAGCATGTCTAGGGTCAGTTTGTTGGGCAAGCTTTCGTGCTCCGCCAGCGATTGGTAGGAGCATAGGCGAGCAATGGCAGCACCAATCAGATCTTTGCAGATGGCCGGGAGGGCAGAGTCAGAGGTGCTAGAGTGCAGGGAAGGGGATTTGCTTATACCCATCAGCCCTAAAGAGACATATCAGAGCAACTCAAAGGAGGAAGAAGGGATTCAATCATATTTCAGTCATAAAAAATGAGCTTCCTACTGTTTTTCAAAGTTTCAGTGGAGGAAAACTTAATCCTAGTGTGGATAAGAGGCGAAAATGTAGCAAAATCAATGCATTTTTAAAAGCAACCATATTAGTGTGGACATGGTTGCATTGCATTTATCCTTTGCAGAGAAGGCCATCCCAGAATGCATTTTGAGACCCGTTAAGGAGGAGTTGAAAGAAATGCTGATTAGATTATAAATGCATTCAATTTAATACTGAAAAGGTTAGGATTCTGTCTTAGTAGTCACCAATGCAGGCAGTAGACACCCAAGGCAGCTCAATAGATTTTGCAAAAGAGGTATTACAGCCACTATTCATTAGGCAGTTAAAAACACTGAGGTCAAAAGTCACTTTGAGAAGATATCAAGGGTACTTTACCAGAAGACTGTGAAGGAGCACAAAGTAAGCTCTGAATGGGGTGCACTCTGATCTCATAGAGACGCCCAGATATCCTCCTGCTTTTTAGCAAACTCCTACTCCTGAGCACAAGTATAGAGACAAAAATGGTCAGACACCACGAATATAATGCACACAAAACACAATTGACTTAACCGCCATGACCATTCATGTGCCATTTAATGCTTCTACAACAGACAGTTATGCTATATGCCTCACAAACAGTTTATTGTGTACAATGGCGTTTATTGTGTACAATGGAGTCCCTATACCACCCCTCTCAAGAGTCATTCAAAGCATGGATTGATACACACAATGACAAAAATCGAAGGAAGGTACAAAGGGGATAAGCAAGCAAATGTATTATGAAAGTAAACCACCTTTGAGAACAGGGACTTCATAGAGCTGGAGAAGCGGTTTTGACGGCTGGTATAGTTTGGTCTGAACATTAATTTAACATGTGAGCAATAAAATGGCAAAGCAGAAAAAAATGGAAAAGCAAATGGGAAAAATGGTGGAGGATAAAAAGAATTTGCTGCCTTCTGGACTTTTGTATAGAGCTTGGTTTACGGGGGAGGGGCATAAAATATTGAGTGTAAAGTTTAATCAAAAAACTTTTTCGACATTCAGAATTTAGCATTATTTAGTTTGCTTTGCCTGAATTTTTTTTTTTTTTTTTTTTTTTGGGAGAAATCAGCATATTGGTGTGCATGTAAACATGCTCAATATCACAATTTTTTTTTTTTTTTTATCAGTGACCAAGAAAAAATGCAGAACATTTTTCTTTGTTTTGTCTCAATGTTCACTTGAAATTTTTTCAATGATTTAAATTTCATTCGCAATCAGACTTTTAGACCTCACTGTAAGTACAATGTACAGACAACTACAAAGCGCCATCATGGACAGCAATGAAAAAAATACTAATAAATTCAAATACCTTCTACGAGAGAACGAGGATGTTGAAGAGGAGGCAGATAGGTCTACTTCCCACTCATCATTAGGGTCGTAAAACACGTTGTCATCTTTAGAGGTGCTCTCCCCCTGCAGCCAATAAAATCGAACTTGATTTAGCCTCAGATTTTTTTACGATAATAAGAATGAATGCCAACACTACACACTTCCTGCTTTTATTTGGTAATGACAAGAAAATAAACAGGCTTCAAATGGACTCATCTATCATTACGCACAAACGACCATTTTTCACACGACATACTTGATGCATTTATCGATACAATAGGGTTCCAGAACTGTTTTCTGTTCTCACTGAAAGTTAAATTTGCGACAAGATAACAGCCAATCAAAACAACATTTATGGTTATAACTAGATGAAAATCTTTCACCTGCTCGAGTTCCCTCATGGCAGCCAAGTTGCTCTGGAACTTCTCCAGACTCCAGAATGTGGAAATCCCCAGTTTGGTGTTCTGAACTTGGACTTGCAGCTCAGAATCTCTACCACCGTTTTCTTTATCAGTTGCCTCATGTCTGGCATAAAGAGCACATTTCATTTTGTCTTATCAGATTCTATTAATTATTTTCTGTGTTGTGCATCATTTTTTAAGCAACCCTTAATTGTAAATAGCCATAACTGGGAATAATTTAGAAGGTGAAATTTAAGAACTAAACAATTAAGACATAAAATGCTTTAAATGGCATGGACTAAATTGGCAAAATGTGATCTAGCAAAGTAGGACAGGTTCCAGGATGAACATGCTTTGTTGGTCCTGCCACATTCCTATCAAACAATTACAAGCCAAACTCTATGAACCTACCCCGAAAATCAGAGGTAAATGATGTGCTGATAAGGAAGTTGCTTAAAACTCATAACTTTAACCCTAAAATCAGATTCAATGAAAGCAATGTTGTTCACGGACCAACAAAGATGTTGATCCAGAAATAATACAACCTTCAAACTTCTTGGCGAATTCATGTTCAACGACTAAGGGGCTATTCAACCCAAATGCATATTTTTGCATCCATCTGCACTGCTTTTATTGGTTTTAAGTAAACATGTATTCGACATCCGTCTTTGACCGTTGCATCTTGCTATTTTTAAGCATCTCGTGCAGGAGCGACACATTTTTTTTTAGAAGCTGAGTCGAGTTAAAGAGAACTGATGCTGCTAGTCGACACTGCAATTACTAGTTGGTTAATATTTTAAATATAATTAATAACACAAATATTATATAGGCCTATATATAGGCTATATATATATATATATATATATATATATATATATATATATATATATATATATATATATATATATAAGAGGATATCTGGATCAGATACAACAGTGTGCTTCTCACTTGCGGTACACGCAGGAAAATGTCCTCTCACTAGACAAGCAAACTCAACAAAGTAGCTATGAAATCACTTCAGGGGTGGCGGAAGCGGATTTCCGAAATGTTGACTTAAATGTCGGAAGTTTTCACATTTGAGTCTTCTTTAAATCTATGCATGCTTGTAAGTTACTTTCCCGCCGAGTGGGCATTTTCACGCGCAGAATAGCCGCCTCAGGTGAGTTAAGTCACGTCTTTCACAGGATCATGTCGATGTGTTAATTTTCCTCATCCAAAAATGTATGCTTTTGAGTCCGTAGCCTAGAAAATGACTGTTTTAGGCAAAGAATGCTTTTTTTTTTATCTGCTGATTAAGGAGGATATTTTCGACGAGGTGTCGACTGCTTAACGGGTAATATCTTTTCTTCTGTGTGCTCGTCATGTATTGAACACATAAGGTGTATATTCTAAATCATAGGACAATTGTTTCTATATCCTATAGCTTTTCTTTTTTTCTTTTTTTTTTTTTTTTACATTGTAACTGTTATTAGTTGTCATATTAGATCAATGCACGACTGCACGTCATGAAATACGCGCCACTTTTCAGTGTATTTCCTCTCGTAGATTTGGCTTAGCCTACCTGTTAATTATTTTCAACAATATCCTGACTGTTTTAGTATGTTAAGCAGTGACTAAAAATGGTTCAAGAAATGAAAATGAACGAAAATCTTTGCAGAACGTAACCGAAAACAGTTGAAAATCAGTCCAAAGTGAAAATTTAATTTTTAAATGCTGGTAATTGGTTAATTTTGTTATGATAATTTTTTAATTAAACTAAAAGCCAATGGGTGAATCACAGAAATGTTTTGGAACTACACCACTTCATATTGCCCAAAAAAAGGAAAAAAGCACGTTGCAGATAAATGCCCCTTTTCAGCGGAATTTAGTGTCAGATTTGGAATAGATTAACTATTTTAATGGGTCACATAAACACAATTTTTGGACGGTTTTCAGAATATTGGATTCTTTTTAGACTAGTCGACTCCAAAATTTTCATTTAAATGTAACTGAAATTAGTCGTTCCACACATCCCTTCCTGAGACACCTGCGTTCTGTTCTCTTCGTTCCACCGCTTTAGCTTTTTTTAGTTCAAGAACGAGAATTTGGTCTGAACCAGGAGGTATAGTGGTGTATCGGTTTTGCCGATTAATCAGTGCCGATGGTTGCTTCTTGGAACTAATGGTTATAGGCAAAAATCTAGAAAGGCTTCATTCTACAGTATAACAGCATCCTCTAGAGGGAAAATAAAACAGTCACTGACACCTTGTAGGGATCTAAATCTGTCATAACTGACAATATTTTTCCATACTTTTGTCCTCAATTCAATTTTGTTATTTTGATTAGTAGATCAAGTGTTCTAAATTGAAGCAAAGAAAAATGAGTCTACCAAAATATAGAAACATGCCTCATCAGTGCATACATTGCGTTTCAAAATTATTGGCTGAACTATCAGGTCTTTTCCACCACCGTAGATATCTGCATATGCAAAATCAACTATCGGTCAATCTTTAGTCTGAACAGCCCCTAAAATGTACCTGCTGAAGACAGTGTGTTTCCGGAGGTTGGCACTGATTTTGTTTGCTTCTTCCATCATCAAAGAGAGCTTCATGGCATCCCATTGTGGATAGGCTGCAGACATTGTAAAGGCAAAAGACAGATTAAAAAAAGACATTACTCTTAAAAAGGCAGTCTTAAAACACATTACTTTTTTAAAACTATACACACACACACACACACACACACACACACCAATCAGCCACAACGTTAAAACCACCTGCCTAATATGGTGTAGGTCCCCCTACAACCCTCTACTACAATGAGAGGAACTCACTCGCATTTGCAACCAAATATCACGCTATGCGACTATATATATATATATATATATATATATATATATATATATTTGACAACTGGCTGTTAAATGTTTACATTTAATGCACCAGTAATTGTGTAGTTTAGTCGTGAAATGTTCAGCAGCAGGTTCTTTCACAGCGTGTTGTGAGTAAATGTTGTTCCGTGTAATGCGTGTTCAAGGACGAGATCCACGTAACACATTTGTCATTGAATACAATCTCTTAATACCCTTTCTGTTCTCTACAGTCAGTTGATGATCAAAAACAACTACAATAAAACATTTAATTCTAATCAATCATCGCACAGATGAAATAAAGCCATTCAATTCATCTCTAGTTAACATGCGCTCATTAAAAGAGCTGTTTACTGAAATGCTGTTTTTTGTTAAAGAGACAGTAACAGATTTAGTACGTGTTCAACAAATCAATGTAAATACTTGTAAATAGTACAAATTATGCAATTTAACAATAAATATGTAAAAATAACATTAAATATAATATCTTATTTATTGATTTATTATATTTATTTGTTCATTTTTAAAAAGCCAAAATGTTACAAATTATGAAAAATAATAATATATAATTAGTAAAATTATATTTTCCTAATGAACCTAGTTCATTTGTGTGTACGCAAAACTGAAATAAACCCATATGAATCGAAATGGAAAGCTAGTGAACCGGAATGGAATCGGGAAATCTGTATCATTGCCTAGACAGGATGGACGGACAGACAGATAGATAGATAGATAGATAGCATTGATGCACCTGTTTTAGGGGTCTGGTTCACCTTGAGAGCACGTTTCCTCTCAAACTGAGCAAGATCTTCTGCAATCTTCCTCTTCTCTGCCTCAAGGGCTTCTACAATTTTAGCATGCCGGATATCATGATCAGCCAAGGCCTACGAGACACAAAGACATGCAAAATGTGAACAAGTTGTTAGTAGAAAAGACAGGATCAGCTTTTTAAAAAAAGATCAAAACACACAGGAAATCAAGCTTGGATGTCCCAATGTGAATGTCAAAAATGACTTAAAAAATTAAAAAACAAACAAATTTATGATAATTTGCTGAGTGAACAAACATGCCTAAAGTCCAGACCCTCAAAAGTAGGAAAAACGTTTTACAGCAACATGAATTGTTCACAATTCATTAAAACATATTATCCATCAGGATTTCATGGGATAGTGAAAAGTAGTCTTTGATATTATTTTTCCCCTGCCTGCCCAACCTTGGTAGTTACATCAGCAGAAAAGTCATTGCAGAGGCGAAGAAAGTTAGGCTATTACAAATTGATGAAAGATTACAAAAACAAAGCTTTTTTTTCCCTTCTTAAGAATTCTGTGAATGATCATTAACACACAAAACAGGCACATTTAGCAATTAAGTAAACAGGATCAATATTGTTGTCATGTTTTTAATCACGCTGCACCTGTCTAGTGGCACAGGCCTCGATCTGTAGGCGCTTCTTATGGGTGTTTACTTCCTGTTCCAGTACAGTCTTTGCTGTCTGAAGTTGCTCTATCTGGCTGACAACCCTCAGTTTATCCAGCTCCTGTTTCCTTTTCATTTCACTCTCCTCCTCCTGAGAAACAATGGACAAGTCAAGTGTTCAAAAAACTAAAGATTCAGATTCAACAGTGTTAAAGAGACAGTTCACCCAAAATTTGAATTCTCATTATTTACTTACCCTCGTGCCATCCTAAATATGTGACTTATTTTTTTCTGCTAAAACACAACGATTTTTAGAAAAATATTTCAGCTATGTTGGCCCATACAATGCAAGTGAATGGTGGCCAGAACTTTGAAACTCCAAAAAGCACACAAAGGCAGTATAAAAGTAATCCAGATGACTTCAGTGGCTAAATCCATTTAAGAAGTTAAATGATAGGTGTGAATGAGAAACATAGCAATATTTAAGTCATTTTACTATAAATCTCCACTTTTGACCAGCCGGGACCAGCAGGTGTCGATATGCATTAAGAATAATGTGGAAATTGAGATTTATGGTATAAATATTGATCCGTTTCTAATCCACACCTATCATATCACTTCATAAGACAGACTAAACTACTGGAGTCATATGGATCACTTTTCTACTGCATTTGTGACTTTTTTGGAGCGTCAAATTTCTGGTTACTATTCACTTCTTCACATTGTATGGACCTACAGAGCTGAAATATTCTTAAAATATCTTAATTTGTGTTCTGCAGAAGAAAGTCATACACATCTGGGATGACATGAGGGTGAATGAATGATGAGAATTTACATTTTTGGGTGAACTATCCCTTTAAAGAAAGAAAGAAAGAAAGAAAGGGATGAGTCAAAAAAAAACAAATTGTGGTTATCAATATTATGCCACATATGTTTTCGATAGAGCTCAAACTTTATTGAACACAAAACATTCCTTTAATTGCTCTTTACTTCCTTTGCACACAAGAACAAAACAGACATGCAATATACACTCACTGAGCACTTTATTAGGTAAACCTGTACTTCTACTTATTCATGCGATTATCTAATCAGCCAATCATGTGGTAGCGGTGCAATGCATAAAATCCAGCCGATATGGGTCAGGAGCTTCAGTTAATGTTCACATCAACCATCAGAATGGGAAAAAATGTGATCTAAGTGACGTCGGCAGTGGGATGATTGTTGGTCCCAGTCAGGCTGGTTTGAGTATTTTTGTAACTGCTGATCTCTTGGGAATTTCACGCACAACAGTCTGTAGAGTTTACTCACAAAGACATTCCCAGGACATTTTATGCACCCAACAAGTGTAATATTTAAGATGAAATACGTGTCCATTAAAATAGAGCTTTTATTTTGGCGTTTCTGTGTGCATTTGATGGTAGTTTCTCACCTCCAGATAAGCAGTTTTCTCCATAGCGCAGTGTGATTAATAATCCCCGTAAAATCTGTATGTGCTGCACACTTCAGTGTGCTCTCTGTCTCAGTCATCTCACACACGCATGATGATCACGAAGAGGTGTTTTCAGTGTATGAGCGGCCGGCTCTACACATTCATTTTGAAGCACACATCACTTGCAGATTATTTATTTATTCAATTAATTCAGAGACTTTTTTTTTTGTTTAATTATCACACTAGGACATATCAACATTTTAATTTGATTAATTGCACATTCAAACATTAACTGTCATCACAATAGGTAATTCTGGTTTATTTTAATGGCATACTGTATGTACGACAAGATTGCGTGTTTTCCATATACTACATGTTGTAACGACGGTATAAACCGACTTCGATCGTTGAATTATTGAAAATGAATTCACATCCTGAAGTATTAAGGCCAAATCACCATGTTCCCAACCCAGTGTGAATTTTTATTTTTTTAAAAATTGAATCAGTGGTTCGACTATCATCATCGTCTAAAGTTTATAACTCAAAGGAATGCAAACACACGAGGGTTGAAAAAGTTGAGACAACCACTGATCTACGGTCAGGTTTTTCCAGGGATATTTTTTGGGCTTTGGACGATTTTAGATCTGAGAGACTTGAACGGTACGCTTGCAAAACGCCCATTTTCAAATGTTAACTCAGAAACAGATCTTATCGCACATCTGCCCACAGGACTGGTTTACATCAATAGATCTAAAGGACGCATACTTTCATATCCGAATTGTACCACATCATAGGCTGTTCTTGAGATTCACATTGTGTCAATTGTGATTCACACTGTGTCAATTCGTAGTCTTTCCCTTCGGATTGTCTCTGGCCCCGTACACATTTACGAAATGTGTCAATGATGTGTCAGTGCGCATTCTGAATTATCTTGACAATGGCTATTACTGGCCTGGTCAGAGGCTTTGCTATGCTATTTGAACAGCCTGGGTCTCAATGTCAACTGGGCGAAAAGAACACTTTCTCCCAGCCAACAAATCTCCTTTTTGGCTCGACTACATGAGCATGCATGCGTACCTCACGATCGAGCGTGTCCAGACCATTCTCACCAGTGTCTGTCTCAGTTCAAAATGGGGAAAGCAAATTTTTCCCCAAAACTTTTCAGAAAATGCTAGGTTTTATGGCAGCAGCATCCGCCATCATACGTTACATCTTTTACACATGAAACCTCTCCAGTACTGGCTCAAACACCATGTGCTGAGTCATGCGTGGCGTCGGGGGCATGTTTGCACCACCATGACTCACCACTGCCTGTCTGCTCTAGCACCATGGACAGCTCCTAACATTTATCAGCAGGGTGTGATGCTGGGTCAGGTTTTCAGATGAAAAGTGGTGACCACGGATGCGTCCAGCACAGGTTGGGGCGTGCTGTGCGATGGACGCCTGGCTTTCGGCACTACATTAATTTCCAGGGCGGCACTCGATCACTACCAATGATGAGCCTGTCGCCACGCCTCCTCGTGTGGAGTGCTCACCATCTCCTCTCTTTGCACACAACATATGTTTAGGGCCATCTGAACAGCGGAGCGGACATGCCGTCATGCCAAAACGCAAATATGCGTTTCCCTCGGTACGTCTCCTCCGCTCTGTCATTAGCAAGGTCCGAGAGAACAAGGAAACGGTTCTGTTGGTTGCGCCAAAATGGCCCAACCAGCCATGGTTTCCAGAAATTATGGAGATATTAGGTGGCCCTCCATCGGAAATACTGCTGAGGTGGGATCTACGCTCTCAAGCGTGGGGCGTGATTTGGCTTCCCCAGCCGTAGCTGTGGAACCTACACGTATCTCCCCTGAACGGAGCACAGAACATGAGCCGGAATTGTCTCAAACTATAAGGAGCACCATTTTGCAAGCTAGAGCACTGTCTAAGAGATGCCTCTATGCACAAAAATGTTGTGTGCTTTTGCGGAGTGGTGCTCTTCACGCAACAAAGACCCAGTGAATTACTCCATTATGGAGTTCCTTGCATTCCTTCAAGAGCGGTTGGACAAAGGTTAATGCTTAAGGTCTATGTAGCGACCATATCAACATTTCACGCCCAGGCATACATGACTGACCATAAAGTTCCTTAAGGGAGCGAGACTCTTGATCACCCTTGCTTATGAGTCATAGGGCATTAGATGCCATATTGGTGTAAAGGCGCATTCAACTAGAGGCATGGCTTCCTTATGGGCATGGACAAATGGCATATCTCTACAGGATATATGCTTTACAGCAGGATGGCCTTTGCAAAACGCGCTCGCGAGATTTTATAACCTAGACGTGGCGTCCATCGCTTCATGAGTCCTCTCTGTCTAAAGAGATATTATTCCTTCACCCAGCCGGTGAGCCTGAGCTCCTTTTTTGGGCAGGCTACTCATTATAATTTTAATACAGCCACCTGGTTAGGCCGCTATCCAATTTACAGTCACTTGATGTCACAAGCACTTCCAATTGAATAAAACCTCCCTCCCTACCTCTGGTTATGAAGGGGTTAATTATTCTGTGTGTATTATATGGCTCATATAAATCCTCAGATTAAGACTAATTAAGACTTTCCATCTGGTTTTCATACATTTTCATTTTCACACACACATGAAGACATAAGTCACCGCCCGAAGGGCCATGACTTCATATACACATTCTTGTGTTTCTCCCCGGGAACATCTGGTGTATGACAATACATGTGCAGCGTGATGGGACTTTGTTCCCCATAGTGCTCAAATGCAATGTCGAGTGAACTGAATCGATAGGGAATGTTTCTGGTTACTCATGTCACCTTGGTTCCCTAAGATGAAAGGAACGAGACATTGCAAATCTTGGCCACACTACTACGTCAGAGCTTTGAGGAACAAGCAATGTGTTCTTGTCCCTCAGTCAGACATTCTGAAGAAATTATGTTTGAGCGCCCGCTTATACAGGGCAAATGCGAGCCTAAAGGGGTGGAGCTCAAACATCATTGCCAATCACAAGATTGGCGTTATGATACAAGGGCATCAACTAGGTCGTGGAAAAAGGATTTTCCCCATAGCGATCAAATGCAATCCCTTCATCTCAGGTAACCGAGGTTACGTGAGTAACCGGAGACGTTTCTCCAGGACTTGTGTGAACCCTGACTCAGAATGATGATTAAAAACAAAAAACATCCAGTTAGCAGTAGTTCTATGAATGGAAATGCCTTGTTGATGTGAGAGGTCAACGGGGAATGGCCAGACTGGTTTGAGCTGACAGAAAGGCTATGGTAACTCAGATAACCCCTCTGTACGATTGTAATGAGCAGAATAGCATCTCAGAATCCATCAAACACATCAACCCTTGAGGCAGAAGGACCATGTTAGGTACTTTACAGTGCTCAGTGACTGTATTGCCATACATCCTAATAGAACTGTCTTACCAGCTCGCTCTCCAGAGCTTTGATCTTGTTCTCATATTGAATTTTCTGCTCGCTCAACTCTTTCTGTGCCATATCTTTTGCCACCTGAATCCCCTGCATCATCTCCTCTTTGGCCTTCAATCGTGCCTTCTCGATTTCTGCTTCAAGTCTACACAGAAAAGTAATAATTATCCCAATTCAGTAGCTGCATCCAAATTTGCACACTTTCAGAGCACATACTTTCAGTGCATTTGATGAACCATTAAAGGGATAATGTGGATTTTGGAGCTTCAAAATTTTTGCACCCATTCACTTGCATTGTATAGACCAAAAGAGCTGGGATATTCTTCTAAAAATCTTTGTTTTGAGTTTAGCAGATGAAAGGAAGCCGTACACATTAAATTATGGGAGAATTTCCATTTTTGTGTGAACTAACCCTTTAAGTAAAATCAGGGCTGCTTCTTTTTGTAGCATTCTAGGCAAATTCTGTCAAAGCAAATTAAATATGAGATCCTATAGGATCAGTAACTCTTGGGTGTGTACTCACTGAGCTCTCTGGGCAGACAGCAGCTCGTTTTTGGCAAACTCAAAATCCTTTTGACCATCTCCACCGTTCCAACAAGATGCACGCTTCCCGCTCTGAACCTCAGCGGGGTGGTTGAAACGAAAGTAATGATCTCCTCCAAGAATCACACGGTCTCCCTAAAAGGAAGTAGTAAGTACTGTAACTTCCATTATGATTTTTTATGGCATTATAGTAGCCAGCTGAACAAAACAAATAGTACATAGTGGGATCATGAGTGATTCTTCACTCACATGTTGGAGAACAGTGCATTTAGACACAAGATTTCCATTCAGAAAGGTCTTGGCATTCTGCATTGGTTTAATGCTGATGGTACCTTTTACATTGGAGATGACACTGAAAAAGAAAGTCAAAACAGAAGACATAAGTAATGATAAAATGTAAACACTTTTTTTTTTTTTTTTGTCATTTTTGGCACACTCAAAATGGCAGCAGCCTCTATATGCACATATTTCTATAATTTGTTGAATTGAAAAAAGGAAGGGTATTAGTGTACACGATCCATCTCACCAGTGTTCATCTGCAATAAGAGCACCAGAGAGCTGGATGTCATGGGCCGACTCAGACTTCAGCTTGCCGACCTTGGTGTCACCCTCTTTAATCATGTACAGCAGTATCTCTGACAGCTGTGGATCCTCATTCAGGTTCACAAGGTTAGGCAGCTGATTATCCACCTTAAAGGTGACACCGGCGCGCTGAACGGGGTACACCGAATAAACAGAGGATTAGAGAAGAGAGAAAGATGGCCATAAAATATTTGATAAAGCTCAATCAATCAATCGTTGATTTCTGCAAATGTTAAACCAATTCCTTACCTGCAGCTCTTTGGTTTCCTCACGTTTCCTTCTCTCTGCCTCTTCCAATTTTTCCTTCCAAGTTCTACACATATCAAATGAAAACAAACAAACAATATTTCATTCCCCTTACTGAGAATCTTCTGGTAAACCCATGTTGCCAAATTTACCACAACCTCATATTTTCACAATGAATTGATCTGTGTAAATGTATAGTTCATAAAATTTAAGTCACCTTTTACTTTTATGTACATACATACATACATATACAGTACTGTATATACATATGTAAATACATATACGTACAAATAAATAAACATTTTGAAGTTTAATTATAACAATATAAATGTAATATACAAACTAAACACAATATAAAGTATAGAACAGTACTATAAGTCAAAAGAACCATGTGTACAGTATAAGATTATTTTATTTTTTTTACAATACAAATATTCATAAAACAAATTTTATACAATCCCAATTCTGAAAAATTGGGACAGTCTGGAAAATGCTAATAAAAACAAAAAGGAGTGATTTGTATATTCTATTCTTGGTTGATACAAGATGGCAGCGCGGTAGCACGCAGCAGCCTCTCCGGATCCAAAATGGTGCTATTTTTGTTAAATAACCCGACTTTTGCGGCACATGGACATCGGAGCAACCGGTGGATTCATGCAACAACCAAGCTGCATGTTGACCTGCAGGAGGCGCTACGCAAATTCGGCTTGGTGGAGACCAGGCCTCCAGTCCTTGGCGTCACCTGATGCGGTAAGCGGTGTGCAAGGAAGAGGGCGGGGATCCATGCTAGCCTAAAAACAAACCCTAGCTGGCTGGCTCTCCTGTCTATTCTGCTCTCAAATGTTTGCACCCTGGACAATAAACTGGACTACATCCAACTCCAGCAGACTACGCAACATGAGTTTAAAGACTGCTGCGTCTTTGTTTTCATGGAGACGTGGCTCAGCGAAAGAGTTCCAGACGCCGCCATTCAGCTAGACGGGCTCGCCTTGTTTCGTGCCGACAGAAATGCAGCACTGTGCGGTAAGACTCACGGTGGTGGCTTGTGTGTTTACATCAACACGGAATGGTGCAAGAACTCTATGCTAGTCTCTAGCTACTGCTCATCACTGGTGGAGCTTGTGACTTTTAGATGCAGACCTTTTTATTTACCACAGGAATTCACCACTGTTATTATAACCGGAGTTTACATTCCCCCCAGCACTAATGCTAAGGAAGCGCTCTGTGAACTGTATGGGGCTATGAGCGAACTGCAGAACGCTCACCCTGACGGACTGTTTATTGTCGCCGGATATTTCAACCATGCGATTCTCAAGACAGTGCTCCCTAAATTCCATCAGTATGTGGACTTTGCAACGAGAGGGGCGAACGTGCTTGATCTTGTTTACACAAACATCCCAGGTGTGTACCGGGCGGAGCCCCGCCCCCACCTCGGTTACTCAGACCACATCTCAGTTATGCTAATTCCAGCATACAGACCGCTCGTCAGATGCACAAAACTGCTTCAGAAGCAGGTGAAAACCTGGCTGCAAACCTGGAAGCTGCAACATATGGCGACTCTACCAACTTGGAGGAATACACAGCATCAATGACCAGCTACATCAGCAAGTGTATTGATGATGTCACTTTCTCCAAGACCATCACCACACGCTCCAACCAGAAGCCGTGGATGACTGCGGAGGTGCGCGCGCTGCTGAGGATCTGAGATTCCGCCTTCAGAGCAGGCGACAAGGCAGCCCTAAGAACAGCGAGGGGCAAACTGTCCTGGGCCATCAGAGAGGCAAAGCGCGCACACGCCCAGAGAATCCACAGTCACTTCCAGGACACGCGATGCATGTGGCAGGGCATCCAGGCCATCACCAACTACAGGACAACATCAGTTGCCTGTGACAAAGATGCCTCCCTTCTAGATGCGCTGAACGACTTCTACGCTCGGTTTGAAATGCAGAGCGATGTGGTGGCGAGGAAGACCACCCCTCCTACCAACGACCAGGTCTTATCACGGCTGATGTGAGGAAAACTCTACGTAGAGTCAACCCACGGAAGGCTGCTGGACCAGACATCATTCCTAGCAGAGTGCTCAGAGGATGTGCAGGCCAGCTGGCAGATGTTCTTACCGACATCTTCAACATCTCTCTGAGCAGCGCCGTCGTTCCAACTTGCTTCAAGGCCACCACCATCGTCCCCATGCCAAAGAAGTCTTCAGTGTCCTGCCTCAATGACTACCTTCCCGTCGCACTCACACCCATCATCATGAAGTGCTTCGAGATGCTCGTCATGAGGCACATTAAGACCCAGCTGCCCCCCTCACTAGACCCACTGTAGTTTGCGTATCGTCCAAACCATACAACAGACGATGCCATCACCACCACCCTCCATCTGCCCCTCACCCACCTAGATAAAAAGGACTCATACGTTCGAATGCTGTTCATAGACTTCAGCTCAGCATTCAACACAATCATTCCCCAGCACCTGATTGGAAAGCTGAACCTGCTGGGCCTGGACACCTCGCTCTGCAACTGGATCCTGGACTTCCTGACTGGGAGACCTCAGTCAGTCCGGATCGGAAACAGCATCTCCACCACCACCACATTGAGCACTGGGGCCCCCCCAGGGCTGTGTGCTCAGTCCACTGCTGTTCACTCTGCTGACTCACGACTGTGCAGCAATGCAGAGCTCGAATCACATCATCAAGTTCGCCGATGACACGACCGTGGTGGGACTCATCAGCAAGAACGCCAAGTCAGCATACAGAGAGGAGGTGCAGCGGCTAACGGACTGGTGTAGAGCCAACAACCTGTCTCTAAATGTGGACAAAACAAAAGAGATGGTTGTTGACTTTAGGAGAGCACAGAGTGACCACTCTCTGCTGAACATCGACGGCTCCTCTGTGAAGATCATCAAGAGCACTATTACCAAGAAAGCCCAGTAAAGTCTCTACTTTCTTCGAAGGCTGAGAAAAGCACATCTCCCACCCCCCATCCTTACTACATTCTATAGAGGGACTATTGAGAGCATCCTGAGCAGCTGCATTACTGCCTGGATTGGGACTTGCACTGTTTCGGACTGCAAAGCCCTGCAGAGGATAGTGAGGACAGCTGAGAAGATCATCGGGGTCTCTCTTACCTCCATCAATGACATTTACAAAAAACCCTACATCCGCAGAGCCACCAGCATTGTTGACAACCCACACACACCTCACACAAACTCTTCACCCTCCTGCCATCTGGCAAGAGGTACCGAAGCATTTGGGCCCTCACGGCCAGACTGTGTAACAGCTTCTTCCCCCAAGCCATCAGACCCCTCAATACTCAGAGACTGGTTTGATACACACACACACACACACACACACACACACACACACACACACACACACACAATATATACACCAGTTTAAAATCAGATGACTGCAACACACTCTAAAAAAGTTGAGACAGGTGCAATTTAGGACCAATAACAATTGAAACGAGTTGAAATAACAAGATGATGTGAATCAGGAGATGCTTAAAAGGTGAGGTGATCGTGTTTTAGTATATAAAGAGTCCCTAATAAAAGTCTAGCCTTTCAAGAGTAAGGATGGATCGAGGCTTGCCAATTTGCAAACAGATGCATCAGCAAATAATCCAGCATTTTGAGAACCATGTTCCCCAAAGATAAATTGGAAGGATTTTGGGCATTTCACCCTCTACAGTGCACAATATAGTTAAAAGATTCAAGGCTGAAAAGGCAAAGGTCAAGGCTGAAAAATCACTTCTGAAAGCACGTGATCTGCAATCCATCAGATGTCACGTCTTAAAAAAAAACAGCCATTCATCGGTGATGGATATCATGACATGGGAATACTCAGAAATACTTGGTAAACATTTTACAGTCAACACCATTCAAAGCTGCAAGTTAAGTCTTTACTACTGAAAAGGAGAAGCCATACATAAAAACTGTCCAGATGTTCCGCTGACTTCTCTTGGCTCAGTCTCATGAATGTGTGGTGCATTATGAGCACCTGTATAATGGATGAATGGGCGAAAATTCCACTTTCTAACTTTAATAAAATTGTGTCTCCAGTGCCCAAACTCTTCATATGTGTTATTAGAAGAAAAGTCTCTTCATGGACTGCACCAGATTTGCCAGATCTTGCTGTGTGATGTTACCCCACTCTTCCACCAAGACACTTGCAAGTTCCCACACAGAACGAGCAGTATGGCTGGTGGCATTCTCATGCTGGAGGTTCATGTCAGGATGAGCCTGCACTAAAGGTACCACATGAGGGAGGAGGATGTCTTCACTGCAATGACAACAAGCTCAGTCCGATGATGCTGTGACACACTGTCCGACCATCACCCTGGTGAGACAACCACGACTTGTCAGTGAAAAGCACTTTTTGCCAGTCCTGTCTGGTCCCCACAAGCGAAGTTGTTGCCGGTGATGTCTGGTAAGGACCTGCCTTACAACAGGCCTACAAGCCCTCAGTCCAGCCTCTCTCTGCCTATTGTGGACAGTCTGAGCACTGATGGAGGGATTGTGTGTTCCTGGTGTAACTCGGGCAGTTGTTGTTGTCCCACAAATGTGGTAATCGGTTGTACCGATCCTGTGCAGGTGTTGTTATATGTGGTCTGCCACTGCAATGACAATCAGCTGTCCTTCCTGTCTCCCCGTAGCACGGTCTTAGGCGTCTCACAGTATGGACATTGCAATTTATTGCCCTGGCCATATCTGCAGTCCTCATGCCTCCATGCCCAAGGCATGTTCACACAGATGAGCAGGGACCCTAGGCATCTTTCTTTTGGTGTTTTTCAGAGTCAGTAGAAAGGTCTCTTTAGTGTCCAAAGTTTTTATAACTGTGACCTTAATTGCCTACCGTCTGTAAGCTGTTAGTGTCTTAACGACCATTCCACAGGTGCATGTTCATTATGTGACGTTTCTTTTTTGCTGAGTTTAGTTTTGTAGCTCATGTCTAATCACCTGTGAGCCTCGACCATTTCCCGTTCCTGTTGACAGAGTTTAGTCCTAAGGGATGCAATCTCTTGCTGAAACAGTCTCATTTTCTCCGGATCAATGCCTTGAGAACTCATCTGAGCTGCACGGAGCTTCTCTACCTCTGCTTTCAGCTCTGCACAGAATACAATCACAAAACGTCATATGTCATACATATTCTTAACAATTCAACTTCAACAAATTGACATTGTAATTCTTTATCAGTAGTTTTTCAGAACACAAATCACTAAGGCCAGTCACAATTGTTGTAAATTTACTGTCCTCCAGGGGAGAGGAGCTGTGGTGCAGCATGCCTTGGTGTAAGTGGGGAGCAGGGGGCATATTGCCCCCATTTGGGCAACGATCCCCCCCTCCAGAAACATCTGATGCCCCTGCCCTGACGGACAACGATACGATCAAGGGCACTCCGCCCCCTGGACTAGCCCATTGTATAAAGGTGCCTCAGTTTGTTCCTGGGAGGCAGTAGATGTCTTAACCCCGCTACCGCCCTAATCCTATCCATATGGAGCCTGTAAGGCTGAGTAACCTGCCAGGAGCAACGCATGGCACCTCTCACCCATCATGCCAGACTGATGGCAAAACAAGCAACGTTGTCCCCATAAAATACTAAGACATAGTAAATACGGGATGTAATACAACTGAACACAAAATAAGGTGACAAAGGCAGGAAAATGACTGGCCTGACCTCGGATCAGTTTGGCATTGGTGTCCTCATTGACTTTTGCTGTGTTAATGATCATTCGGGCCTGCTGGGCGTAACGCAGAGTGCTCAGACTCTCGTCAATGTTACTGGATGCAGGGCTTAGTGTGGCGATCATGGCTGTCTTGGAGTTGCCACCAAGACTCTCCTTTAGTAACCTGAACACAGGAGGGGATGAAAGAATTCTATCGCACAAATCAAGAGACTGACAAACTTTTGTAAAAAAGATATCTCTAGGTTCTACCATATTTTACTTTGCATTTGAATAATTTTCTCACCATGTAAGCACAGACTCTCTATAAGGAGTGAAGACTTTCTTTCTGCTCTGAGACTGTTCTGAGAGTGAAGAGATCACCTTTCCCAGTGTGAACAGAGACTTGTTGATGCTTGCTCCTTCCTGAAAAAAAGTATAAATACACACTATAGAAAATTTTTTATTATATCAGTTGAGTCATTTCTGCACCACTAGCTTTAGCAACGAAACTAAAAACTACTGCTTTCCAACAGGTTTCCCAAACGCTACCTCTGTCTGCCATTGGTTGACCAAACAGATAGTCCAATCCCAAACTCACGCCATTGGTTGGGCCCAGTGATATTATGGGCTCTATTTTTTTGACAATGCACTGAGTCTTATCCAATTTTCCTGCCAGCACAAAGCGCTAGTGGCTGTGGGTGGGAGTGTTTGCACTATCTGTGGGTGTATGTACACAAACTGTGAGTGTATTGTATGTAAATTAAGTCTTAAAATAGGCCCCTATGTCTGGCTAATCAGAATGCTCAAACAGAGCAATATTTTGATAGCATCACAGAGCCACAGTGTTACACTTTTCAGGTAAATCAACCTAGAAATGCTCAACTTATAATTGTCTATTAAGTGGAGATAAGATAAAGTATTTTAACTTTGTAAAAAATACACGATACAAGGTGTGTAAAAATGTATTGATGTATGGAATGCTTTGATATGAACAAAAATGCAATGCATCAATTACAGAAACTGATAATTGATTATTATTAATATAATTGTACCCAATGTATTATGCACTCATTATGCACTCATGCAATTCTTGAGCCTGGAGTATTGTCTTTAATGGTGGATTACCCTGAGGCGGTCACCACTGGTCTGGGCTGAGGTACAGCGCTCACTTCCTGCCAAATCCACCAGGTTTATCCGGCTGGTGATGCAGTGATCATGTTCCTCTTCCTCCACAAACTCTGTCTGTGCATGTGCAAACACCATCATATGAATTTAATCATCAAATGCATTGGTCAAAATGCAGAATAGCATGGCAAAACAATATCCTTTTAAACTCATGGAACTCATTAAATTGTTTGTTCAAGTAAAAGTATAATCTAATTTTAAGCCTGATTTAACTGAGGTGTGGTCTTACTTTAGTTTGCGTCATGACCAGAGTGAAAACAGAATGGGATCTGGAGCTTTTATCATTCAGGCCAGTGGCAGCTGTGGCTCTTTGTTTGTTACCGAGTTCAAGCCAAGTCTGTGAAGAAGAGGGAGAGAAAACATGTATTTCCTTAAACTAAAATCAAAGACGACAATGAATTTATAAATACAGTGAATGGTCACAAAGCCACATTACCTGAATATCTGCATAGGAGGTGACCACATTCCTACAAAAGAGCATAAGGGTAAAATTAGTAAAATTTACTTCTCAAAAAAAAAAAAAAATAAATAAAAAATTATATATATATATATATATATATATATATATATATATATATATATATATATATATATATATATATATATATATATATTTTTTTTTTTTTTTTTTTTTTTTTTTATATTCCCCATTTAAATTTTCATGATGTTTCCAGGCTTGGAAAATACATGACCTCGGAATCTGGGTGTCTGATTAAACAACGTTTACTTACGTAGACAGATCTGCAACATACGGTCCATAGACAGGATGTTCTCTGACACGGAGCTAGAAAACAGTCAAATAAAAAGGACTGAATTCATGGCTCTATCAATAGGGATAATTAAGGAACTACATTCAGCATTTAATGTTGTTGGCATTGTACTTACAGGCATTTTCTTTTGATTCTGTTCATTCTTTGCCACTAGCAAATCATGGAATTTCTCATTGTACACCTCAAAATAGCTCATCTCCAGATGGCAAGAGACCTTTAACACAACAGACACTTGCATTTGTTAAAGCTGAACAGGCCATGCGTTTAATGCATTCACAAATTGCTGAAATTAAAAACAAAACTGCAATTGAAAAATCAGTGTTTGGGGCAGTAACCTCTTTGATCTTGGACCCGGACAATCTGGAGAAAAGTTCCTCGCAGAATCTGGGTATAACACCAGCCTCTTCACCAAAGCCCATCATACTAGAAAACAATAAAATAAATAAATAAAATACATTTAGAAACTTTTTTAGAATAGCGTAGTTCACAAATAACATGGGCAAAATTAAGGTTTAATTGATATGAATATATATCTGGCTTTTAATTGTGATAGCAGGTAAAAATTTGTGGACATTTTTAAAGGGATAGTTCACCCAAAAATGACAATTAATTTACTAACCCTCATGTCATCCCAGATATGTATGAATTTCTGTTGGTCCATATTCAATACAAGTGAAAAGTGACCAAAACTTTGAATCTCTAAAAACCTCCACTTATATCTCCACTTCCACATTCATTTTTAGTTTTTTGGCAATTCACATTCCTCATGCATATTGCACCTACTGGCAAGGGCTGGTCAAAGGTGGAGATTTATAGTTAAAAAGGACTTAAATACCGATCTGTTTCTCACCTACTCCATTCATAACACTTCGAAAGACATGGATTAAACCAATGGAGTCGTATGAATTACTTTTATGCTGACTTGATTTTTGTAGAATCACACTATTCACTTGCATTTTATGGACCTAGAGAGCTGGAATATTCTTCTAAAAATCTTAATTTGTGTTCTGCTGAAGAAAGTCACACACATCTGGGATGGCATAAGGGTGAGTAAATGATAAAAGAATTTTCATTTTTGGGTGAACTATCCCTATAAATCACATTTATGAAGATTCCAGTTTTGAACAGAAGCATTACTTACGTGTAGGACTTTCCAGAACCCGTTTGTCCATAGGCAAACAGACACGTGTTAAATCCTTCAAATGCCCTTTCAAGCAAGGGCCGAGCCAGTTTTTCATAAACCCCCTGCTGACTGGCAAATCTTTCATCCGAATCATCAATAGAGCAAAAGGAGAAATCAAAGGTAAACGTGTAGTTTTGTTTAGTGTCTGGACGCTGCACTAGAGTTTCATGGTTGTCCATGAAGATCACCTGACGGGCTTTCTCATTCTGCTCCCTGTTGGAGAAAAAGAGCAAAGACACTGTTAGGTGATTCTCATGAAACCTGTCAAGAAAATATTCTGGTCCTATTTTACTACAAAATGTTAAAAAAAATTTTTGCTAAAAAAGGATGATCATTATTATTATTTTTTTTTCAAATTTGTGACTTTTTCATGACGGTTACGCATATGTTACCCCCCAACTCTCATTCTGCAATGCAAAAAATACAATTAAAAAAATTGTCAAAATAAATCTTATTACGGCAAAATGTAAAAATACTACATTATTTAAATATTAAGTATTTATACATCGTAGTAGTACTCACTTGGTACTGCCTTTAATTTTCATTCATTTTAATTTTTAAAAATCATTGTACCACAACATTTATTTTTACTGTAATACAGTAAATAACTCTGTTCCGGTATTGAGAATCATCATTGAGAAAACAATGGGAAAATAAAATAAAAAAACTATAATAAATAAATAAATAAATAAAAAGAAACCAATCATAAATTTTCATTTAGAAAATGAAGCCTGTTTGTAGGGCCATTAAGAGTTTTTACATTGTGACATTATTTTCATGACATTTAAGCACATTTTAACCCCCAATTCTCATTACCGCAATGTAAACGAACATTATATATGCAGTATATTGTTGTGTCCCCATCATGTGTTTTAATGTACAAGATAAAATAATAAAAACACATCATGTACAGCAGATTAGTGCATTTTCTTTTACCACAATTAGCCTAAATGAAAATAGGGTTGAATTTTAAATAATTTAACTACTTTGGTTTCAGCAGATGTGGCCAGCTGCTATGTACTAACTAGAGTAGCATAAGCCTCCACATGCTGTGAGACTCCACGGTGTCACGCACAGCGAGTCACGTTATAAGATGTTCGGATTGACGGTCTCAGAAGCGGAGGCAACTGAGACTTGTCCTCCGCCACCCGGATTGAGGCGAGTAACCGCCCCACCACAAGGACCTACTAAGTAGTGGGAATTGAGAGGAAAGGGGATAATTAAAAAAAAAAAAAATATATATATATATATATATATATATATATATATATTTTTTTTTTTTTTTTATTTATTCAGTATTTTATATATTTAAAATAAAACTTTGTTTCCAAGAAGGTTTTTCCCATGTCCTCAAAATTACTTTCTGTCCTGTTAGTCTTTTGTAACATCCCTCCAACTACCAAAAGCCAGTACAGGTAAAACATCATCCTCCGGGAAGTGACATAATATTTGGTGAAAAAACAGCTCAAACATAAAAATAAGTATTAGCGATTGATTTTATGAATTTTGTGAGGTTTGTCTAAATCTGAAAAAAAAAAATCCATCCTGTTTGAAGAAATTACAGAAAGCGGAATAATTACACAAGCATATTGATTTTTCGAAAGTAGCAGTTAAGGTACTGCTTAACAGTAATGACCCAAATGTAAATGACTAAAGTTACTTAATTATGGAAAAAAGATACATTCCTCACCTTGAACTGAAAGGTCGCACTCGAACTGCAACAGTGACCGCACTATTCTCCATCTTCAGTTCTTTAAGTTGCACAGCACTTGATCTGCTTGCAGCTTCAACAGGAACATAATTTTGTCCTGCAGTGGTCCTAGAAACACTCGTTCCTCCATGAGGTGTGGAGCTCATTAGGGTTGCAGGTCTCCTCACCTGTGCGGAATGTGATGTGGGTGTCATGTGCCTATTTAAACCACCAATCTGCACCTTCTCAGTGGCTGCTCCACATGTTGACCTCCCAGTTTCTGTACTCCCCTGTGGTGGTTTGTGTCTTCCAGCACCTTTGTGCATTATGGACGCTGGTCTTGGTGCATCCCTTCCAGCTAACCTCTCGAAGACATCTCTCTTGACACTCAGTTTCTCAAACTGGGTTTTTCTTGTAGGTGTTGATACTGTTTTACCTCCATATTGGGTGGCATCTTCCTTCTCAGAACCTGATTTCTGAGCACCCCGTGGTGTTATTCCAGGTGTGCTGATGGTTTTGTGGATCTCCTTTGCTGAACTCCTGACCCCAGTAGAGACACATGGTGATGCATTGGGTTCAGACAGGACTTTGGTTCTGTTCATGGACCCTGTTCTGGTCCGGCGCTGGAGGGTCAGGCGCTTATCTGTGCTTTGGTTCTCCGTGTTCTCCTGCTTGGTTCCTTCATAGTTGCTTGCAGTATTTCTACTGCTGTGTTTCCTCTGAAGAGTGAGTCTGCCATGAGAGGATGGTGTTTTTAATGTGTTTTCACATTTTGTGAGTGCAGAGATTGCATAAGTCCTGTTTATTTCTTTGGTTTTGTTGAAAGATGATGTGATCTCTCCCTCCATAATTGTCCAAAAACAAGATTTGTCATTTAAAACAAAATCACTTCTGAGCCATAGGATATTTAGTCCACATTGTTACGATTGTATTAAAATCTCAGAGGAGAAAATATTGTACTCCTTTTCAAAACATATTCATGTAGACATAAATACAACTAACTTACATGTACTAAAAATCCCTTTAGTAAAGACTCGTATCGCATCAATATGGACGGCTATTCTGTGCTCTCTTATTTTTGTTTCGGTTTCAACGTTGAGGAAGTACACAGACTGTACACCGCATCATAATTCCTATGCGACGAGCTCAAAGTGTCAATAAAAACAACAAACTCCCTGTATACCCACCGCTACGCTGCCGCTTTAATTCAAAAACCGTTGACGTGCTGTGATTGGTCAGATCTGAATGACGTAGGAGTCTAGAGCGCCCCATGCAGTAACGCTTATCTAACAGCAGATGGCAGTGTCTGTGAGTTTTTGAGACTGAAACCAGCGAGGGACTCTCACGAAACTGACAAGCACACTGAAAAGAAACAATCAATCATATCATAAAAAAAAATTATGAAACTTGTTTTTACGACCATTGAGGTATTTTTACTTTTTTTTACGAGCAAATTTTAGCCCCAAAAAGCTCCTCATTATAGTTAAAATTACTTTTATTAATTGTAATATTTATGTTAATGAACTTCATGTTTTTTTCCCCCCCAAAACATTCAATATATGTAGTAGCATGAATACATGGCAGTATTTGTTGTACTGAGTTTAATTAGTTTTTTTATTTATATTTGTTTAATAAATTAAAAAAAATTATTGACACCCACGCACACACACACACACACACACACACAAACCTGGAGTATAAAATGCTTAATTTTCATGACAATAATGTCACAATGCAACAGAAAAAAATCTTAAATGACCCTAAAAACCAAATTTTCCTGCAAAACAAAACTGCTCATTCTCATTACTGTAATATTAGAAAAAAAAATGAAAAAAAAATATTTTTATAATTTAAACCATGGTTGTATATGCTGCACAGATATAAATGTATGTAATTTGAATTTTTTTTTAAATATAATTTCTGTATTACTGTAACAAGAATTTAATGAAATTCATCAAGAATAATGAGAATAACAAAAAAGTATGGAGCATAAAATGCACATAATTGTCATATCACAATGCAAAAAAAAAAATTCTTAGTGGCCCTAAATATTGTCTATTTTTCGTAGGTAATCCACCAGTACAAGCACAAAATTATTACCATGTTCATTTTGTGCAAGAACTTGAAATGAATAAGAACTGTCAAGCATGCAGTAAGATGGGACATTTATTGAAGATACAATTTACAAACCTTATGTAATAAATATATTTAATTGTGATTTTTTTTTTTTTTTTTTTTTTTTTTTTTTGCAGAGCTTCGGTCATGCCTCCTGCTGATGTCAATGAAATTCGAAAAAGTTCGACATTCAAATTAGAAATGTTGAAAATTGAAATCCAAAATGTTTGAAGTTTAAATTTGAAATGTTCGAAATGTAATTTTGGAATATGAATTCAAACTTTTTAAATTCTACATTTTCGAAACATGAATTTGTTTCAAATGCTTGTCATAATAACAACACAAACTTAACGTAGGTTCCACATGCATGGGGCAATGGATGCTTGGCAAAAAAATATCTGATTTTAATCGGATTTCAAACTACCTACATCGGCTGTTTGGATCAGGCTTGTGAAAATCACACTTGTTTTTTTTTCCCTGTTCAGACTTCAGAAATGTAAACCATCAGATTGTATGTGTATGAGTATATATATATATACACATTTACATTTATTCATTTGGCAGACGCTTTTATCCAAAGCGACTTACAAAAGAGGAAAACATAAGCTAATCATCTTGAGACATTTGTATGAAAAGTGCAATACTATAAAGTTTTACTAGCATTAGACTGCAAGATCATGTAGATTTACACTCTACAATATCAGGAAGATAAGACCTTTCCTCTCTGAACATGCCACACAACTGCTTGTTCAGTCACTTGTCATAACTAAACTGGACTACTGTAACGCTCTCATTACAGACCTTCCTGCATGTGCTATTAGACCTCTGCAAATGATCCAGAATGCAGCAGCACGTCTGGTCTTTAAAGAACCAAAGAGAGCGCATGTTACACCACTCTTTGTCTCTCTCCACTGGCTGCCGGTTCATGCACGTATTAAATTCAAGGCTCTGATGCTGGCATACAAAACGGTGACCTCATTTACCAATCTTGCCCTCGCTCCACTGTGTTACTGTACGAACACTGGTTTTCTGCCAAGAAAATCTCAGCAGTGTCTTTGCTGTGTTTTTGGCAGAAACCTCATGATCTCTTTTTGAATGGGGTACCCAATCAGAGTTTTGAGCAGATTAGGGTGCAAAACACTTAAACGAAATTCATTTGAGTTACAGTTTTGTATTCAATTTTGTCCTTCACTTTTTAGTCTTTATCAGAGATAATTGAACAGTGCAGCACAACAGCTGATCAAAGCCTCACATGAATTGGGTTGCACAATCATTTTCTTCCCTTTTTTACATTTTCATGACCTCAAATACCACGAAGAGGTATTTAAGGACTTGACAGTTGTGCTTTTTCAGAGCTCTGCAGCAACTTTTAAGGGGGGGGGGGGGGGGGGATCTTTATCCGGATGATAGTGCAGGGTTGGTTCTTCTGTCCAACAGTAATGCCCACAGCATCATGGGTTACACAAGCTGCTAGCTCAAATCTCAAGAACCTGTTGTTGGAATCCCATCTTCAGCATGGTATCTGCCTGATGGTGTTTTTAGATACAGGATGTGATATAATAAAACATGTTCATTCTTATAGGAAAAAATGAAACTGGTATATATATATATATATTGGACTGAACTCAATTTTACCTCATCAATCACAACAGATACAGTACAGCCGTACAGTGGTCTGTTTGATCATCTCAAGGAGGCGTCCTGGAGTGGCTATTGCCATCTAAAATGGACACATGAACCAGACACACACAATTAATTCAAAGTGAGCCAAAGTTGCACAAAAAAAGGAGTTGTGGTTGGTTGACAAACACTTCCCTAATCCCTTACCTTGATCTTCTGCTTGAGTCGATGCAGCTGAGGGGGAGAAAGCATCCCACCCACCAGGAGAGCAGTCCTTATGTTCGGCAGACCCATCACCAGCTCTTTCGTCTGCTTCTCTATCTGAATTGCTAGCTCTCTGGTTGGGGTAAGGATGAGGCATGTGGAACAAGACGGAGATGCAGTTTGACTCTTTTTAAGAAATTAAAATGCATGTAAATTGTTTATGGCATGTTCAAATAGTGTGGAGAATCAAATCTGCAAAAATAAAAATAAGTAAATAAATAACCACATTTATAAATTACTAACTTATTGATGTAATCATTATTAAAGGTACTGTAAGCTTTTTTTTCATGGAAAAGTATGCAAAAAAAGTCATACTCCCTTAAAGATATTAATTAAATAAGTGTCCTGAGATAAATCTCACCCGTCTCTGTGATGATTTTCACTTGTCAATCATTTTGCTCGTTCTCATTTGAAGAGGAGTGAGAACCCCTAATCGCGACCACAGGGAGATTACCCCATGTGACTCTACCCTCCCTAGCAACCAGACCAGTTTGGTTGCTTAGGAGACCTGGCTGGAGTCACTCAGCACACCCTGGATTCGAACTCGCGACTCCAGATGTGGTAACCAGCGTCAATATTCGCATAGCTACACAGGCCCCCACTATTGTGCCACTGTTGAATTTGACAGCCAAAGGAACAAACAATGGGTACTCTTTTGCTTAGTTTTGTTCTCAAAATTATATTTGGAGGGCGGGATTTTGAAATGAGAGAGCGTGGCTAATTCAACGGCTCAGTCACTTGAAAGCTTCAGAATGCTAAAATCACTTACAGCACCTTTAAATAATTAATTTCAAAGCAACTCCTGCTAAAAAAAAAAATTTGAAACACAAAACACACAATTTATTTTGCTTATTGTTTGTGTTTTGTTTTATAATGTGTCACTGCAAATCTCACATTATGGTTAATAAACACCAAATTTCTTCTACTGTGCTCCAATGTATTAGCCATGCCTGAATGAAAAATATATATATTATTGTATTTCTTTATTTTTATTTTTTTCTTTATTTGCAAGTTTGGTCCTCCACAAAATAGTAGCAAAAATTCAAAAGACCTATGAATATTTCCTCAGTAGTTCACCCAAAAGTTAAAACTCTCTCTCATCTTTTACTCACCCTCATGCCATCTCAGATGTGTATGACTTTTATTTCTTCCACGTTCTTTTATAAGAATATTTCAGCTCTGTTGGATCATTAAATGCAACTGAATGGTGGCCAGAACTTTGAAGCTCCAAAAAGGACATATAGGCAGTATAAAAGTAATCCATAAAACTCCAGTGGTTTAATCCATGTCTTCCGGAGTGATATGATAGGTGTGGGTGAGAAACAGATGGCATGAGGGTGAGTAACTGATCAGAGAATTAAAGTTTTTGGGTGAACTATCTGTTTGACTATGCATATATAATCTGATCCATATTATTTCTGTTAATAATATGTAATAAATATTATCTATTAACACAACAATTTAAATACAAAATAAGTAAGTGGCTGTTCACATTGAACACCTTGCGCTAAAAATACTAGACACAGTATACTTAAAAAAAAAAAAAAGACGAATACAAATTTTTTTGTTCTTTATAACTTCACACACCCTCTAAAAACGCGAATTTCCTACGCGAGACGCTGAAAAAACAGCGAGACGCGGCGCAACAGTCAAAGATGTCCATCTGGCGCAAGGTTACATAGAAAAACAATCGAGAAACAACGCAGACGGACGCCAAAACGAGTTCGTTGTAAACGGCCCCGAAGTGTGGAAGCCCGAATATTTTTTTTCTTTAAATTTTTTAAGCATAACCAAATTTTAGGTGATGAATTCTCAACAGGTCTAATTTCTACCTCTCAGTCCCAATTTCTGCCCAGTTTTGGATGGTCGGTGTATTGGGCGGACCGCGCATGCGCAGATCGGCCGGTTGTACTCCCTGCTGCAGGAGACCGCAGAGCTCTGGTTGAACAGAGGACGGAGAATAACCGTACACATCCCGATGGGAATATGTGGGCAGAGCATGGCGAGATCCTAAAAAAGACAAAGACTTTTTAATGAGAAACACCACGTCTGCCTCTTCTGAATCGGGGCGTTTGGGGTCATTACGGAGAAAATCGCTACAAATCAAATGGGGTACCAGAATGGATGAATGTCTGTGGGCAGACCCCCACTTTTATTATTGGATCGCCTCGAAATTGATTTACAAATAAGCCCATGTTTAACGCAACCGAGCCTTTTAGCAGTTTTCTGGCATATGCATGTTACAGAAGCTGGTAGATGTGAACAAAGAGAGGCAGAAAGTCAGATTTGATGCATTGAATTCCTTCGGAGAGATGTCATCGTTGAGCCCGTGAGCCGTGGATGTGACACTTCAGCCGTGAATATGGGCGATCACACCGACTCCAGTGAACCGAAAAATACTTTCATTGTTCCTGCCATCAAGTCCTTCGATCATTATGATGTAAACAGAGCTAAAATCAGAGCCAGTCTCACATGGCTGGTGGCCAAAGCCTTTGGTGCAGGTAGGTGGCGTCTTTCTCTGTCTCTAATATCATCATCTTTGTCTCTTGATTTGATTGTACTTTAAATGTTTGGAATTATTTTGATATCAAATGCGAAATAAAGCGATATTAGATTTGATTCATGTCATTTAGATGTGACAATAATATCATAATGTGTAATTTTGAGTGTAAATAAGTTGTGATAACTAGTTTTTAAATGTGCTTTATAAATAAATATTGATTGATTGAACTATAATTGATGATTATGCTACACGTTTTCTGTTACAGTATAGATTACACTAGCAATCTGTAATTACAATATTATCCACAAATAATTACAAATATGACGTTTACTTTTGATAATGAAATACTGCACTTAAAAGTGGTAACATACAAAAATGAAAATGTCTCTCATCATTTTCTCACCCTCATGTCATCCCAGATGTGTATGACTTTATTTCTTCTGCAGAACACAGATGAAGATTTTTAGAAGAATATTTCAGCTCTGTTGTTCCATACAATACATACAACTCCAGTGGTTAAATCCATGCCTTCAGAAGTGATATGATAAGTGTCGGTAAGAAACAGATCAATATTTAAGTACTTTTTTTTTTTTACTATAAATCTCCATTTTTGATCAGCTCCAACCAGTAAGTGATGATATGCACAAAGAATTTGAATCACCAAAAAATTAAAGAAGAATGTGAAAATGTTCTTTTGTAAAAAAGGACTAAATTATTGACCTGTTTCTCACTCACACATCAGAAGACATGGATTAAATCAGTGTTTGTCTTTTTGGTTCAGTTTTATATTAAACCATTTTTTATATTGTCAGGCCGGTTCTCGCCGCCTCCTTTCCCTTTAACCCCTTCACAGTCTATTAGAAGTGTTCAGTTCTTTTTGTATTTTTTATGTAAACCTTACTCTAACTCAAAGGTACCATGGTAGTACTGTGGGTTTTGGACAAGTTATACCATGGTATTTTTGATGCACCTTGGAGTACCATGTAAATACCATAGTATATCAATATGGTAATCATCAAAGGAATATTCCCGGTTTAATACAAGTTAAACTCAATCGACAGCATTTGTGGCATAATGTTGATTACTACAAAAATAATTTCGACTCATCACTCCTTTTAAAAAAAAAGAAGAAAGAAGCAAAAATCGAGGTTACAGTGAGGCGCTTCCAATTAAAGTAAATGGGGCCAATTTTTGGAGGATTTAAAGGCAGAAATGTGATGCTTATAATGTTATAAAAGCACTTAGATAAATTCTGTTAAAACTCGTGTATTATTTCAGCTGTAACGTTCTTAAATCGCCGTTTTAGGGTTTAGGGTGTAACGTTGCCAAGGCAGCAATGTTGTAAAATTGGATTTAACTTTACACAGAAAAGGTTAGTAAGCGATTGAACATTTGCAGATTGGCCCCGTTCAGTTATATTGTATGTACCATAACTCAGATTGTTACTTTTTTAAAGAAAAGGAGGAACAAGTCCAAATATTTTTTTTTGTTAATCAGCATTGTCACAAATGCTGTCGTTTGAACTTAACTTGTATTGAACCCGGAATATTCCTCTATCTATAGCTAGTCACTGAGCTGTAGGCTTTGGTTGTTTTCTCTTCTGAGGTGCAGTTTAATCATCCCATTGAGATTGGCTAACCGATGTGACCAGAGGCCATCTGGTTGCCTTTACGCCCCCCTCATTAGAATGCACAGTCTGATCTTCATGCCCATATGAAACACAAATGAAAGCTTTTGGTTTTGCTGTCAGAATGGTTATTGTGTAGCATCTTTGATTTAAAGTGACCTTAAACTTTAGAAAATTAGAAACTGAAGTCCAGGATAAAGATATGATAATGTGCAGTTGGTTTATTGACGCCCTCGGTGTGTTATTGGCTGTTTTTTTGTTTTGTGGTATAACCTTTGATAACAGAGTAAAGGCTATACATAGCTCCATTCAAATAAATACTGATTAAATCAATAGATATGAAACCACAATACTAATGATTAAAAGATGATGAATCCGTTCTTTAAAATATTGGAAAATAAATAGTCAAATATATATGATGTTGTCTGACTAGTTAAATTGAATACGTTTTAATGAATTGAGTGTGGTCAGTTTAAAGTCCATAAAAGCTTCTCTATTGAACCATATTGGTCAGTTGGGAAAGACTGAGATAATGTATTGGCCCGATACAGAGTGCATTTTATGGCATGAAGCAAACTGTTCTGTACATATCTTTTGAATGCACTCTTAGATAGCTTATTGGTTATATGTCCAAACAGAAAAATAAACCAATAAAAAAATAAAAAATTCTTATATATGTTCTGATTTTCCTTCCTTTTGACCCTATAATACACTCAATCCTATCTAACACTCTAAAGCAGGTTTAGATGCTTGTAAAGACATCATATGACAAAGGCTTTAATGAGAAATAAAATTTTCTTGATATTTTGTAATAAAATAATTAAATGGAATATGAGCATTTTTTGCCAGGACTCAAAACTTCCCAGTTTAAAAAGGCCATTTATTGAAAGTAAGCTGTTAAAACAATTCCTTTTGAACTTCCACAATTTTCTGACTTCAGACAGATAAATACATCAACACATGACTTGGTAGTTCAGCGAGTATTGACGCTGACTATCACACCTGGAGTCACGAGTTTGAATCCAGGGTGTGCCGAGTGACACCAGCCAGGTCTCCTAAGCAACCAAATTGGCCCGGTTGCTATGGAGGGTAGAGTCACCTGATGTAACCTCCTCGTGGTCACGATTAGTGGTTCTTGCTTTCAATGGGGTGCATGGTAAGTTGTGTGTGGATCGCAGAGAGTAGCATGAGCCTTCACATGCTGTGAGTCTCCGCGGTGTCACGCACAACGCTCCACGTGATAAGATGCTCGGATTGACGGTCTCAGAAGCGGAGGCAACTGAGACTTGTCCTCTGCCACCCGGATTGAGGTGAGTAACCGCACCACCATGAGGATCTAGTAAGTAGTGGGAATTGGGCATACCAAATTGGGAGAAAAAGGGGATAAAAAAAAAAAAAAGAGTTGAATCAAGCCATGAATCAAACCAACCAGCTCCAAGATGAAGCACAAAATTACAGACTATGATTAGAAACCAACAATTATTTGAAATCATTTGACAAAGTGCAAGACTACACAGTCTGTACTCAAAGGGATTGTTCACCCAAAAATGAAAAGTTCTTTCTTTCCCACTTTCTTACATCTGCTGAACTCAAACTAAGATTTTTAGAAGACTATTTCAGCTCTGTTGGTCCATACAATGCAAGTGAATGGGTGCCAAAATTTTGAAGCTCCAAAAATCACATAAATCAGCATTAAAATAATCCATATCTCCAGAAGCAATTTGATAGGTGTGGGTGAGAAACAGATCAATATTTACATTTTCTATAAATTCTCCTCCCTGCTCAGTCAGTCTCCACTTTCACTTTCTTCACCTTTTGGTGAATTTATAGCAAAATATTGACATCAGTTTAGCTCTGTTTCTCAGCCACACCTATAACATCACTTCAGAAGATATGCATTAACCACTGGAGTCTTATGGATTACTTCACGATGCCTTTATGTGCTTTTTGGAGCGTCAAAATTTTGGCACCCATTCACTTGCATTGTATGGACCTACGAAGCTGAAATATTCTTTAAAAAACTCCATTTGTGTTCTTTCCTCTTCAATATGGGTAGCATAGCTTTTAAATAAATTCTTTTATCAAGCCATTTTTAAAAAATAAAAGTTACAATAATGTGGACTGATGTACCAGCAGAAGCATGTACCATCGATTAACAACCTTGGTGCTCACATTAGGTCTGTCTTTAAAGGTTTACAAGCATTGTTAAAACAACCTGGCCTCATAGTGAAAATATGACTATATACATTTTTGCAAAACTTGTTATATGTGTCTCCAGGTACAATTCCCTGCAGTTTCAAGGTGAAATCAACTCTAGAGGCGCTACAACAATTGTGTGTTTTATTCACTTTCACTCAAATCATGACTTTAATGGCTGATAATGGCTTTATAAATACTTATTTTTCTCTCTATTTCTCAGAACCTTCTATTTTATGATACAGACACACTTTTACTCTAACGCATCTTTTGAAAAACGATACATCTTATTCCAACATGGGTACTTTACACGGTAGCTCACCTGATAGCATGTTGGACTTAGAGTTGAAGGACCGCGGTTAAAGTCCAGCCATTAACTCAAGCTGACACGTATTTTAGCGTAATATGTGGTCAACATTCAGTTGAGTGAAACGCGATTGATTCATGTGTTAATACACTCTGCATTCAAAAAAATCAGTAAACACATTTAGGCAGAGCGAATATAAGACTAGTCTTCCACTGGCCACGACATGATACACAGGGTGAAATACTCAATTCACTGAGTTATGCAGCCGATCTGCTCCGTGTTACAGCTCCCCGTAACTGGGAGAATGGGATGAAAAAAGCTGACTCTGGATCAGTCACTCCGGGCAACGTTCTACATCGATTGTGTATGCAAAGAAAATGTCTTAGTTTCTAAAAAATATACAACATTTTTGTTTTAAATAAACAAGTAGTTTGTTTCATGAAACAACCCGTTTTTATGACATTTTGATAGCATTAAAAACGGTTCCATTAAAGGCGTATCAAAATGCACCTTTGAGGTTGTATGCGATCAACCAGTGTTGTCTGTGTGCACCGTGGATCAACTCAAAACAAGCGTGCACTGAGAAGACTTAAGTTTCCTTTATTATCAGACACATTCCTTGAACATGTTAGGTCCCCACTGAATTTTATCCTGGACTTTTAAAAAAGATCTTAAGTTGACTCTGACATTGTCGATGGGCAGCACATGATGACATACATGATGCAGGTTCAAGTGTTGCTGCTTTAGGTAAGACAGAGGTTATTCTTCATTATTCATATTGGCTGCCATATTGATGGAAAAACAAATCATGCATATTTATATTATTGATACTTTTTTATAAATATGACGTGAAGACTTACTTTTTAAATATCTGTTTGTTTGCTATGTTGTAGCAAAATAATGCAAAAGTAACGCAAAGCTTTACGTTCCATAAAAATTAACTTTTTAATTAATCAAGTTACTTTTTTAGGAGTAATGCGATATTCCAAGGAGTCACTTTTAAAACTAACGTTACCCAACACTGACCATCCCTGAAATGTTTGATATAAGAACTGTCAACAACTGTCAACATCTTTTGTTGGTGAACGTAAAGTATTACTATATAATTGACCAAATCAATTTAGCCATTAGCACAATCTAGTTTGACACGCAGAATTGAAACCCATGTGCATGTAAAAATGATGTGTAGGGACTCACACATCAGCATTCTCTCAAACTCCCATCCTTCTCCATAAATAGCGAAACATCTCAGTTCTCCATGGATACTGTGACCTCATTCAGCAGAACTGTGAACTCATTTCTTCTGTCAACGTGTTCGAGGTCACTCGCATGAATGATATTTTTTATATTCTTGCTAGCTATGTGGTAGATACTATGTCTTTTTCTTTAAGGGGCTTCTCTTTCCCTTCATCTTCCCATGTTAGAGTAAATTACGCTTGCTCAGAGGATCGGAAAACACAGACTGGGTTTTTGAGCGCTTTGAAGCTTGAAATTCTGAAAAATTCCAGGCTGCACAGCTTTCTATGATATAACAGGGTTAAGGTTTCCAAATATGTTCAGAAAGCAAAAGTCATATTTTTTATAATGTACTGTATATTAGCAATATAAAGGAATTTTCTGGGTTGAAAACAAGTTCTATCAGCAGAATCCATGTTTATCTTTTTACATGATCATGATAGGGGCTGAAAAATTGGATGTGACTTTACACAGACAAGGGTAGGAAGTGATTTTATCACTCCAGCCTTATGTTAACATATAATATTTAAAACTGAAGTATGTAACTTTTTATGTGTTAAAATACTTTCTCTTATTCCAGCTTAATATGCAGTTTAATTCGCCTTTAAAATAAATGTAACATTTTCTGTAAATTTACTTGAAAACTGTAAGCACTGTGTTTCTGTGGCACATTCTGTGGAAAATTGCTCTGTTTGTTTTGTGCAACCCACTTAGACCCGCCCCAACAATGTTACTCAACCAATGGCGTGAGTTGGGGGTGGTGCTATCTCTTTGTTTGACCAATGACAGATGGGGAGGAGGGGGGTCAGAAAGCTGTTTTGAAGACAAAGTTTATTTTTGGAATTCCATTTGGTGGTGTAGAAATGACACACTTCTGGGTTCAATACAAGTTAAGTTCAATCAACGGCATTTGTGGCATAATAGTAAAAACCACAAAAAATTATTTTGATATTTTCTTTAAAAAAAAAAAGAAGTCAAATTCGATGTTCCAGTGAGGCACCTACACTACAATAGAAGTAAATGTGGGCCAGTTTTTGAACATTAAAATACTTTTTCAAAAGTATAGCCACAAGACATAAACAATATGTGTGTTAACATGATTTTAGTGTGATAAAATCGCTTAATAACCTTTTGTGTGTAAAGTTATAGACAATTTTATAACTTTGTTTCCATGACGATGTAATGTCAACAAACCCTAAAATGACTGTAAACATGACCATGTAAACAACTTTACAACTCAAATAATACACAAGTTTTAACAGAAGAACTAATGTACGTGCTTTTATAAAATTATAAGCTTCACATTTCTGCCTTTAAATCCTCCAAAAATGGGCTGCATTCACTTTCATTGTAAAAAATTTAAAATTACCTTGGAAATTCAACTGTCCAAATAACTCAAATTAAACTATGTTAGTGAAATGCTAGCTCGTGACAGAAACTGTTAGCATGCTAAGCATATACTGGTGGGAAGCACTACAAAGAAATATTGAAGAGCTTTATTTCGTCATAATGATGTACTATGTCAGTATTTTAGCAGATTTTTGAACCTTTTTTCACAACCATGTTAACTGATCTCTTCTCATTTTTTCTATGTTCTCCCAGACAATGTTCCAGAAGAGCTGAATGAGCCCTTCTACAAGGACCAGTATGACCAGGAGCACCTGAAGCCTCCGGTGGCCAGTCTTCTGCTGTCAGCTGAGCTTTATTGCCGAGCAGGAAGTCTGATCCTGAAGAGTGACTCTGCCAAACCTCTGCTGGGTCATGATGCTGTCATCCAGGCTCTGGCTCAGAAGGGCCTGTATGTCACTGACCAGGAGAGACTGGTCACAGAGAGAGACCTGCAAAAGAAACCCATTCAGATGGTGAGACGTACTTCTTTTTCTCATGTTTCTAATGGTCAGAAAGTGAGGAGTGGTGGTAGCTGGAACGTTTTAAAGAACTTGAATTGCACACTGTTTTATGTCCTTTATCTTCTACCTCGTCTTGTTGATGTGTTCACGTTGTGTTGCAGTCTCATATAATCTGCTCTAAAGATCTAAAGAGAGCCGTTGTTGTGTGAGTGATTTCCTGTTGATGCTTAATTACCGCGGTGATGTTTGCTGTGCCTCTGGCTGCCTCACCCTCTGCCGAGCACATCTCATTAAAAATTAGCATAGGCAGTTAGCTCCAGCTTGTGTCTGATTTGTCTGATGATTTGAAGATTGACGGTCTTCCAATTTGGGGAGAAAAGGGGAGGGAAATTGCACTGTGTAGTGTTTTTAAGGAAACGTCATATTTACAACACATTTGCATATCCTGACTTGCACACAACTTAGTTCAAGTGTTATTTGCTTCATTGTCATTCGTCTGTCATTGATGAGTAAATGCTTCCTTCAAGTGCACTTGGGGAGCTACGAGTTTGGCATTCTCTTTTTGTGACATGTCATGCATTCAAATCGGAAACAAAATACTGAAGAAGCCAAACTAAAACAAATACACACTGAACAACTGCAAAACCTCTTTTTTCTGTTGTACCGGTGAATAAGTGCACTGAAAACCGTAATAAGTTGACTCTACTCAACTGATTGATTAAACTATTGGCTTTATCGTGGCACGATACATCGCAGTTCAAAAATGTGACGATGCACATCATAGAGATTGGAGGGCTTTTTTCATCCTAACATACTACGCCTTCGTGACGTGGGCATAGAAATAAAAATGGCTTCATTGCACACAAGGAGGTCTAAAATATGATTGCATACCAGCAGCCACAGGTGTTGAACGAGCTACATTTTAAAGGAAAGGAACAGTTTTGCATATATTTTTAAAGTAATAATAAATAATACAAATGAAATGATTAATAATAATAATGAAATAAAAAAACTTTCAATCTTAACTTTTCTTTATTCCGGCTTAGATTAAAGAATTGTGAACCGAACCATGAGTTCAGTATCATGAACCGGATCAAATCGTGGGATGAGTGAACATTACACCCCTAGAATTGAGCAATGGGATCTTCTAAACTTGTTTAATTAAGTTCACATAACTTGGTGTTCATATAGAATTAATTTAACTATTTAAGGTAACAAGATGTAAGTAGACAACTCAAATGTACTATTTAAATGTTGTTGTTTCAACTTAATAATTTGAATTGGACTCAAATTTAGATGGTACACAATAACACAGCTGAAATACTGACCAAAGAAACATAATTCAATAATTCAAGTGCAAGGCAAAAAAATAATTCATTTGTGCATTCCAGTCACAACTGAACGACTCGAGTATCATCTATAAATTCCAAGTTTCTTACTGGTAAATATGACATTGCTTGCTCATTCATGTGCTCGGAATTCGTAATTACGATATTTCCGACTCCACTTGAAGGCTGTGTAACACTGGTCACTAGTGAAGGGCTAAGGACTGTGCATGTTCTTGTGGGTCCATCAACCAGACGGTGTTGTATGGATGTCACCTTTCTGTGGCTTTAGAGTAATTAGTCACATAGCATTTAAGGCTCAGATGACTTACTGACCAGCTGTGCAATTGCCAATGCGATAGGAATGCTAACAAATAGCTTTCTCCAAGTATTCTAGACCTCTTTGGACTGAACAGCAAGTAGCAGCTCCATGTAGCCGACCCCATCACAAGCCAGGTTTAGCTGTCAAACAGTGCTGCTGTCATTGATCCAGCTCTAAACTGCTTGATTTCTACGAACCAACATTTTAGCACCTTGAAATCTGTGCTCATAAATCCTTATTAGCGTCAACCATAGACTGTAAAAAAAGATGGACGACGCCCCTTCGCTCTTTTCCATCGGAGAGAACTGAAGCCGCCAGTGTCCCGATATGGCGCTGACATCTTGGAACTTGAGTCTGCGCACTTGCGTTTTCGGGACCAGTCATGCGCAGTAGTGAGCAGGAAGTAAAGCCGCGAAAACAAGGCCCCGCCCTCACTCTCGCAGAATCAATCGCAAGCACACGCCCCTGCCAGATCGGTTAGCACATTCTACTGCAGAACAACCCATTATGTCGGTGTGAAATAATTAATTATAGAAATTTAGATATGTAATTTAAAGCTCCAATCTCCTCAATCCTCCGAATATCCCGAAAAAAAGTCCGTTGGTGCTTCAGTGACTACTTCGCTCAGAGAACCTGTCAATCACAGCTGTCAATCATGACGTAACAGCACCGTTTTTATAGCATCAAATAACTAACTAAAAACAAACTTATTTTAAAAACAAACACTTGAAATTACATCAGCGTGATAAAAACTACAGTAAATGACAGAAACTGTCTTTGGAAAAAAGATATGTGAAGTGTAATTTAATTGTTTAGTTGGTCTCACGTCCCGTTGAATAACATGGGGAGGCGGGGTTTATGACCTATACTAGGACCGGCCTCTGGGGGGCGATCGAGACGTTTTGGCTTCACTTTTGAGGGCTTGTGCGGCACGCTTGGCGTCAACCAGCCATCCATCTGTCTGCTGTTCTACACAAACTCTGCTGGTCATTCTCAGACCATTTCCCATCCTCCAGTTTAACCTGGTTTGCCTTGAGTTTGGATTGTTAGCAGTCTCATTTTGAGGAAATACTGTGGCCATAATCATAATCTGCATGGAGAAGGATTCTATGCCTCAGTTGGCTTATTGTTGCCAAAATAAGGCTCACTGAAGTGTTATTGAATGGCCTGATCTCAGTCTCTTGGCAGAATGTAGTAGCTTTCATCTTCAGAACCACAAGAATTGATGAGGTCTGATGAAGGTAGAGCTCTGTGAAGTAGCTTTTCAACTAATAACTCTGAATGTAATATCCTAAGTGTAAACTCGACAACAGTGAGCATGTTTACATGCACAATATTAAACTGATTATGCTTAATAACACGGCAACATGTTAAGGTCATGTAAATGCTTTAAATAAACATTTTTCTTTTATCAGGGAAATGTCATATACAGTTTAAGTATAAAACTGAATTTTTGCCCATTACCTTGATTTTGCTCTGCATCTAAAAACCATTACAGGCATTCTCGTAGCTTATTCAAATGGGTTTAATTATGGAAACATCAAAAATGTGTACTTTGGGGGAGCTTTCAGGAACAGGGTTGGGAAACACTGCACTCCTATCAGTACTGTAGAAAGACTGGAATTGCTTTTTTTTTTTTTACTGTAGTATCAATTTGGTACCAATGTATTGGTAATTTTGACATTCCTGTTATGCAGCATTGATGCGCGTGGGGAACGAAAGCTAGCCCATCTGGTCTGATCCCACAGAAGAGCTACTGTAGCACAAATTGCTGCAAAACGTAATGCTGGCCATGATAGAAAGGTGTCAGAACACACAGTGCATTACAGTTTACTGTGTATGCGGCTGTGTAGCCACAGACTGTTCAGAGTGCCCATGCTGACCCCTGTTCACCGCCGAAAGTGCCTACAATGGCCACGTGAACATCAGAACTGCACCATGGAGCAGTGGTAGAAGGTGGCCTGGTTTGATTAATAACGTTTTCTTTTAGATCATGTGGATGGCCAGGTACGTGTGGCCGGTGGAGGCAGTGTAATGCTCTGGGCAATGTTCTGCTGGGAAATCTTGGGTCCTGACATTCATGTGGATGTTACTTTGACACGTGCCACCTACCTAAAGACTGTTGCAGACCACGTACACCCCTTCATGGTTATGGTATTCCCTGATGGCAGTGGCCTCTTTCAGCAGGATAATGCGCCCTGCCACACAGCAAAAAGGAATGGTTTTGAACATGACAAAGAGTTCAAGATGTTGAATTGGCCTCCAAATTCCCCATATCTCAATCTGATTGAGCATCTATGGGACGTGCTGTACCAACAGTTCCGAGCCATGGAGGCCCCACCTCGCAATTTACAGGACTTAAAGGATCTGCTGCTAACGTCTTGGTGTCAGATACCACAGCACACCTTCAGAGGTCTTGTGGAGTCCATGCCTCGGCGGGTCAGAGTTGTTTTGGTGGCATGAGGGGGACGTGCACGATATAAGGCCTGATCGTATACATTTATAATTTAGATGCTTATATATTATAGATTCATAAGTTATAATTATAAATTCTAATTATAAATAGATAATAATGATTGGTATTGGTCAGATTGAGATGATACTTAAAAAAAATAGTAAATTTTTTAATAGTAATCTAAACTGTAATCTTTAAAGAAAAATTAGTTTTATGATTATCAATTATGATTAATAAGAGATCATAGATTTATAACATTGGCCATCATGTCGGTGATGGACTATAAAATAATTATCTGTATTTCATCCACGGCATGCATGATTGCCGTTTCCATGGGAACATTGATTGGTTGGGAATGGTAATCATGCCACTGATTAGCGTGCCAAGAAACACCTGTTCTCCTCTAATTTACTCCCTTCTTTAGCCCTTCGTGTTCTCAGTATCTTTGCTAGCTCGTTGTTGGGTGTGAAGTAACTAACCTCGCTCTCTCTGCCTGGTTGGTCCTGTCTCGTGTATCTGTTGGTTCCCCATGTGTCGGGTGTGTGCTTGCCTTTCATTTCATTTTCGTTTTCATTTCATTGAGTTTCCACGGAGGATACCTCTTCTTTGCCTGCATGTCTGGAGCTAGATCGTCCTACCCTGCTGGGCATCATTCTGCACCTCACTAAGCTTCAACGGTGGATTCCACAAAACTATTCCTGACTTCCACAACGCATACACTCATTATACTAACACACTCATCATGGATTGCCTCGGGTGCGGCCACAGCGTGTGCGCTTCTCTGTCATCTCTCCTCGCTGCTGCAGCCGGTGCCGTGGTCCTCGACATCCACAGTGAATGCTCACATTTATTGTGAATAAATCCTTTGAACTGTTCCTCTGCATTTGGGTCTGTTTGTCTCGCTATCGCTTGTTACAATTGGCCATTTTTATATTGATGTATACCTTCAAATATTGTAACCAAAGTGCAATGGGCCTTTTGGAGTTTGACTCAGAAAAAGTGAGTTTTTTTTCAGCAGGCACTGCTGTCTTGGAAAATATACAGAGCTCTGCATCGCAAATGTCTTCATATTACATATCTTCATCTCTCTCTCTCTCTCTCTCTCTCTCTCTCTCGCTCTCATTTTCTCAAAAGAATTGTATTTACTGCTGCAGCTGCCGCCCACCCACACAAAATTCTGCATTATCTCTACATTATTGACTCACTCAAAAAATGACATACTTACTCATACACACACACACATGCAGCTCATACTACACAGTCATGCCAGAGCTAGAAATAGTATCTTGTCATAATAACTTTGCATTATGTTGTAGGTTTAATTCATTTAATATTTATTGATTTTTCAAATCATGCACACACTATAGCAAGATATTAACACGGGACAAATGAAATAGCCCTCTGCTGTAGGCCATCTTTCATAAGTCATGTGCTGTAACTATCTATCATCAAATGGAATGTAAATAACGCAGTCAGTGAAATAGATCTGTTTACTGAGCAGGTGATGATAAGAGGCTGTAGTAGCCAAGAAAAGGAATGACTTAATTTGGTGAACTCAACAATATATCTCTCAATATAGAATGTCTCAATATAGAACTCAACAATAGGTCTAATCTGCAGCACTATCAGCTTTTCAGACTAGAGGTTGACCGATTAATCGTATTTTATATATAAATAGGCACTAATACCTGCTTTTGGAACTATCAATTAGAGGTTGCCCAATAGTGGATTTTACCGATATGGTAATTAAGGTGATGGGAAAGGCAGATAACTGATGAATCGACCGAGAGTTTTTACAATTGATTTATAGAATATAAGTATTATTTTTTTTAGCAATTCTTTCCTCAATATGACGAGCACAGACAAAGCCTCCTAAATGAATAAAATCCCTGATGCAGCCTATTGTTCAACCAAAATCAAACAAACAAAAATAAACAAAAGATTTGGTGCATAATGTGGGATTTTATGTATAAACAAGCCCAAAACACCCAGGGCACACTTATTTTGAAATGACGAAATTATGAAAAAACTATTGGCATAGATTTGCTAATAATGATAGTTCCAAAAAGTAACTATCGGCACAGATTAATCAGTAAAACCGATATATCGGTCTACCTCTACTATCAATACTGTTATGCGCTCAAATAAATCTGAAAGGAGTATCTGAAGGTACCCTTCACTTCCTCTGCGTTAACAACCCCTTTGAGTGCCACAACTATTAAGATACTGAATTAATATTGACATGATGTCAGTATGCATAGTTATCCAGAAAATTAATTGAGAACATGACACATACGTGCTTTTGTGTTGTGAATCAATTTATTAGAGATTTTGGAATGCAACAATGCATAAAATTGTGCTTGCATAGCTAGAAGCGCCTGCGTTCATGTACTTCCTTAGAGTATGTTTCGGCCTTAAGTTTGTGAAAGCACCACTAACAATCGCATAAGGGGTGTTTTAGGCTATCCCTTGGCTTGTTCATATCATTTATTTATAGCTATGTACTTATCCTTATTTTAGCACACTTTTAAGTGAAAACTGGATTGAAGTCCAACTGTTTGATTTTGAGGAATCCACCAGTGGAGGTCATCGCTGAGGCGTTCCTTCAGTCATTTAACAGATTACTGCATCTCTCCATCTTTTATTCCACCACAGTTTCTTTGCCGTGAATACAAATTTTTTCCACTGGATTCCAGAAGTACAACCGCAATTCCAAAAAAGTTGGGACAGTATGAAAAATGCTAACAAAAATAAAAAGGAGGGATTTGTAAATTATATTCACCCTTTGCTATATTGAAAGCACTACAACTAAACATAATACGATACATAAAAAAAAAACCCCATTGAGAAATAGGGCCTTATTTTAAGCACAGCGCTATGCAATAAGTCATACACAAAGTCAATGGGCATGGCCATTAAGTTTTGGGATTTTCGTGCAAGCATTCACTAAATTTTTGCGCATTTGGGTTTGGCGAAATTGCGCATGGAAAGCGCTGTTGGGCTGGTTATTGCACCATCTGCGTCCTATTATATAGTCCATTCCCTGTCAAGCACCAATGATATAAACAAAGATAGCACATTCATAAGAAGTTTGTAGTGTAAATAGACTGTGTGCAATGAATTAGAAGAATATAAATATGGACTTACATTCTTTTGAGGATTAAATGTGTTAACTGCATCCTTGTCCTAAATCAGACTAAACTTGCCCTTGGGCACATTTGGGGATGTCCTCGATCGGAAAAATTATTCATAAAGTAAATACAGTTTTTAAAATTCTAAAAGTGCAAAAACTTTTCTTTTAGAGTTAAGGTTAGTCTGTAGTAATTGTAATTCGTTTTTATATAAAACGATCTAAGACTATGGTATGTCCATGTGTTCGGTATATGGCCAGCTTTCTCTATTCCTTTTTGAAGATGATGTATACCTTGACTTCCTACCATCACCATGATGACAGCTCAGTGAACGTGCACAATGTACGGAAGTCATCATCTTAACTTGATTGTCATGTGAAAATGCAGCACTGTTTGAAGTGGAAACCATGTTCAATATGAAAGGACTGAATATTCCTCACTCCTGTGGTGGTATGGCTATAGTTTTTGTTAAATATTTAATTCATATACATCTGCATGGCATTAACCAGAATATAAAGTATAGCGTTGAAGACCTAAGCTTCTGCGTAATTCACAAACAAGCACAGTATGCACACTTGACCTACTTCATGTATTTTGGCATCAGCGCTTGTTGATCATGAAAGGAGGCAGAACTTACATGTTTTTAGGCTCTTGTAAGCATATACTGTAGGTTTGTTTTGATGCACTCATAAATTCTATGCAGTAATTGTTACTATACTGACGCAGGCTCCCATGATGCGCATAGTGATTGGGTATTTCAATAATACCACATTGAACGTCGTTCAGCACCCAGCCAAAGCTGCTAATCAAATCCTAGCAGTCCAGTGTCACCACAAACATGTAGCTCTGCCCACTTGCCCGCTGCAAGAGGCGTAGACACACCAACCTGACGCTTCCCTCTACCCACTGTTCATACACACTCTGTTGCCATGGAGATGCCCTGTAAAAGGCAGGTGGCAGTGATGGAGGGGGTACTTTTACTTGCAAGGTGGATCCATTAGCAACAAGTGCAATTCAAGCTAATCTCCCAACATGGCCAAGATGGTTTTTAGTTGGTTTGTTGGTCTCAGCTGGCCTGCAAGCCTTGTCAGGCTGGTATGTTATCTGGTTTTACAGGGGCTTCGGGCACTGATCAGTAGAAGTAGGCGATATATCAGTTAAAACGATAGAAATGGGTCAACCATTACAAATGTGTGACTATCATTTATATCATGGTTATCCAAAACACCACATGTTACAGAATGTGCATTCTTAAGTCTAATATTTTGGATATTATTTTAAATAAAAAAGTTACTTTATTTATTTTTGATGTTTTTGCACCACTTTTCCATAAAATTGTGTATATCTTGTAATATATTGTTTAATATCAACAAAAAAATTAAGAATATCGCAATATCATTTTTGCTTATATCGCCTACCCCTACTGATCAGGTTGGGAGACCAGCTGGCTGACCAGCAAACCAGGTCTTAGGCTGTCAAGGAGTTGTTGTTTTTTTCTTTCCTCTAAACAGGCCAGACTGAGAGACTGGTTCAAACCAGTCCAGAAAACCAGTTTGAGCTGGTTTAAGATGGGGTTCTTGTGCAGCAAAGAGACCCAAAAGCTCCCCTAAAACCATCAAAAATGACCAGCCTGGCCCGACTGGGAGACCAGCTCAAGCCTGCTAAGACCAGTCAATTGGTTTGAGACAGTTTAAGATGTTTTTTTTATATTTATTTTTTTAGACAAAGTACCCTAAAAAAAAAACTCCTAAACCATCAAAACAGCCCAGGTAGATCAGCTGAAAGGTCATCAAAAATTGCTCTAAAACTATCGAAAGACCAGCTTGGGTATACTGGGAGAACAGCCAAACCCAGTTAAGACCAGCAAACCAGTTTAGGGCTGGTTTAAGATGTTTGTCTGTTTTTGTTTTTAGCAGAGATGTGCCCAAATAAACCCCATCTGAAACAATCAAAACAACTTTGTGAGATTGGGAGACCAGCTCAACCGTCTAAGACCAGCAAACCAGTTTGAACTGGTTTAAGTTTTTAAGATGAGTTTTCTAGCTGCAATGTGGCCAAAAATCCATTAAAACCATCATAACATACCAACCTGGCCAGCTGAAAAGTTACCAAAAATCCTCTAAAACCATAGAAACAGACCATGTACCAGCTGACAAGTCCCTAAGCTCCTCTGAAACCACCAAAACAGATCAGCCTGCCCAGACTGGGAAAACAGCTAAGACCGACAAACCAGTTTGAACTGGTTTAAGATGTTTCCTTTTGGTTTGCTCAAATGGGAAGACCATTTCTCAGAGGTAATTCCAGAAGAAATAAGAAATGTGATTGTGTGCAGTTGACTGGAGAGGGAGCCCCAGTGGAGAATGTTGAGCTCAGTTCACACAAAAGCCTGTTTACAAAAACTTGATTCTAAAGTCACTTTGCAGTGCTCAGCTGGTGTCTAATCAGCTGTAAATAGCCACACATTTTAGGCCAGACACTGGTTTGGATCTTTGAATTGACTGAAAGGAAATATTGCATTTAGCTTTTGTATCAACGGCATAATTTTGTATTCCGGATCATGATGTGGCAGGTTTGAATACATGTAAATTATGAATTAAAATTTTGGTGAACTATTCCTTTTAATATATAGTTGAATGTAAGAGCTATGGCCTGAGGGTTCATGCACATACTCGAGACATGTTGAGCCATAATGCTCATGTGGGAGATGCAGGTTTGAACCTGACGTCATATACCGATCTCATGTTCTCTAAAATTGAGAATAAGTTTTCATTTTGAAACTTTTAAGAGGGAAGAACAGATTTTCATCCCAAGTTAAATAAGCAAATCACATCACACACAATGACCATTAATGCTCATTCACACTGCAAAAAATGTAATCAATAAAAGGCTTTATAAGTGTAATCAGCTTAAACTTGAAGCCTGGCTCTTATGCACATATTGTGATATTATCTTCTGTTATCTTTATGGGTAGAGAGAGAAATCGCTGACTGAACAGTCCAACTAATGCAGTACAGTATCAGTGGGGTCTGTCATTGCAGATCTTTCCATCGTACTGCATTAATACAAGTATGATGTAAAAGCTGTGCTGTGGCACTACCTGTTCTGCTAAACCCGTGCTCAGCAGGCTATCTGAAAATGTGCAGTGCTAAGGAATGTGCTACTGCAGATAAAATCAGGTAGATGTTTGGTACTTCAGCATTTACATACCCACCAATATGCTGATTACTCCCAAAATCAGCTTTTTTTAAAAACTAGACAAAGCAAGAAATCCATGTGTACATGATATTTGAAATAATTGCATTATCTACTGTTTTGATGTCAAACCTTGAAGAGGCAAGCATACAGCATGTGCGGTCATTGGATACATGAAACGCGAAATCAGTGTAATAGCCAATTGGTTTATTCTTACACCATTTATGACCTTATACCGATAAAGGAATACAGTTCACAGCCCTCCTACTTCCTCCTATGAACCAGCATCTGTTCTAAGGCTGGATGGTTATGACAAAAAAATCATAGGGTAATTGTCGATTAGTTCCTTTGCTATTGTAATTGCAACTGATTTCAAGTAATAGAATTAACATGAAAACACATCTTTTGCATGGTGCAACTGCATACCATATTCTTTATGTAGGCTACACATCCAAAGCTAGTGAAGATCTGTGTTTATGTATTACTTTATTGGTGTTTTATACATCATTAAATCAAGAGAGTGGCTAAAACTTCACATTGGCCATCTTAGCAGCATAACAAAACTGTTAATTCAATTTTAAATTAATTATGCTCAAAAAAATTGCAATTTTCTATTTTAAAAAGTTGTATCTCTACATGGCCACTAATCAGCAAAAAAAAAGTATTTTGAAGAATTAAAATGGATTAGCTAGATTTTTAGCTAGATTAGATTAAATAATTACACTAGATATAGCTAGATTCACTAGAAGTAGATTAGATCTTGATGGTCTTCAATTGGAGGATCAATCTTGAAACAAAATCTTGTATCAGACATTAGGGGTTCATTGACATATAAGATGGTCCAAATGTAATACAAATTTGAAATCTTTTAAAAATCTAGTTTAAAACACATATGTCAAGTTTGAAAAAATGACATTTTTGTTTCAAAAAAGGGCATTATGTCATTGACCCACAGGGCTACAAAGAACAGCAATGAATCAACTCCTGTCTTTGATTGCATGAATTGCATTTCACTGCAGGCAGATGCATGGTTGGCCCCTGGAATTCAATCCATATGTCGTACAATCCCATGAACAATGTTTATAAGATACACTATCTCATATTGCAAAGTTTTCCTTTGATGATCCATCAAAAGTGAAAAATGTACCCAATATGCTGTATTTCCTTCCACTTAGTTTCCTTCTAGCTAAACAAAATCAATATCCTTTTACCAGGGATGTAGTGGAGGCTAAACGCACGTAAACGCCGTTTACGCACCTCCTAAAATTCGGAAATAGCGTTTACCCACCTCCAAAGTGCGTTTATCCGCCTCTAAATTGCGTTTATCCTCCTCTAAATAGCCTATAGTTCCTAAGCCATTTTAAATTAAGCTTATGCCGTTTTAGTTTTATATTGTTCATTATTAGTTTCATAGGTTGTTAAACCTAAGACGAAGTCTTTCATATTGCGCTGCATTACTGTCAGTGTTGACCAATCTCTTGCGTAGCCAGCAAGCAGCAGACTGCATCAAGATTCATCAGTCACTAGCCCAAAGTATACATAAGACATGATTTTTGAACACTTCATTGAGTTTTGTTTTGTAGAATAAATATTTGTAAAAGATTTTCGTTTTGTATAAATTGTATCTTAATTTTGATCAATGTTTTATCAACCAACTGCCTGTAGGCTATTTAATAAATAAGAAGCAAATATATAGCGGACAATGTAAGGCGCCGGCGATCACTTGCATTGCACGTGAACTGGAGGGCGCTGAAACTCAGCTTGTGCCTCACAGATTTGAGAAATATAGGCTATTGCTATCTATTATAAAAAGACTGAAATGTTTTACTATTAAACGAAACTATTCAAAACGAAAAGAAATAGGCTATTCTCTGATTATGTAATCAAATGTGCATTTCTCTCTGGCATTCATGGCGAGTCCGCATCGTCAACTTCATCTTTGCAGCGACACAGAAAACACCAGTTTATTAATAAACAATTAAATGTCTCCTTGCTATTTTTGACACATTAATAATTACTTTCGGCTGTTCTTTGTGGCAAGCTTTATGCTTGCGTGCGTGCGCTTGAGTGCGGCTCTATTAGGCTACGTTAACGCTCATCCATCCTGTATAGCCTATTTAAGTAATTAAATTAATATAGGGGCGATTTGTCCACTAATGGCTAAAATGAACAACTACTAGTCGATTAGAAAAAAAACTTTAGTCGGAGGCAGGCAGCCCTTATTCTACATATTTTTGAACCAGCAGGTCATTCTGGGTTGAGCGAGCGACCCTGAGCGTAATGAGCGAGCGGAGCGGAATATTCAGAAATGCGCTCTCCGCGCATGCTCTGATCGGAACAAACCAAGCATGACAAATTCAAACTTTATTTCATTTTCTCCGTTGCTTGAACACTCACTACATTATCATATTATAATGGCACCAGATTCATCCTTCTGTCGTTAATCTGCACCTGCTACATTAGCAATTGGAAAAAACTGTAATCGACAACTATTTTGATAATCGATTAAGACAAAAGTAAAAAATTCTTTGATTCCAGCTTGTTAAATGTGAGTTGTGGACAAAACGAGACATTTGAGGACATCATCCTCCTGGGCTTTTGGGAAAAACTGATCCACATTTTTCATGACTTATTATAGACCAAACAACTAATCGATTAATCAAGAAAATATTCAACAGATTAATCGACTATGAAAATAATCTCAAATCCCTAATCAATACAAGTGCATTGCATTGGAAGCCCTGGATATAAGCCTCCCTCTCTATCTCTCTTAAATATTTGAGTTCTCTCAGTTTTGTCATTTAGTAAACTTTATAGATTTCAACCATATTATTCCTTCTTGAGTCTCTTTAACAAGAACTTAAATGAATGTATGAATTGAATAGTGATTGTGTGACCTATGATGAGGGAACAACCAGTGATACCCTTGGAAGTACCATCAAATGATAGCCTATAGCGATGTCATCAGGATACACATACACCGGTAGGCAGTGGCCCATCTTACCGGGTGACCACGTCGTGGTCCACCAGAATTTATAGTTTACCCACCTCTTTTTTTACCACTACACCTCTGCCTTTTACAGTGTCTTATCTGTCTTGGCAAATTAAGCTGTTAATAAGACAGACAGATTTTAATTTGTAATTAATTTGAGGTAATGATGACAGTGGTGCAAATAACATGCTGTCTGTGCTTGTTTGTTGTAAAGGATAAATTGAGGCTGATGTCAAGACCGCATAAAGAGTGTTATACATTAGTAGGTGCCCTTGGGAGTGTTGTGATGAAGGGGTTGAAAGGTTAACCCCCTTATTTATTTAACAAACATTTAGTTTACAGTGGCCAGAAGCCCACTTGGTCTAAGATGAGTCTGGTAAGATATTTGCAGCGGGAGGGTAATAGACTAATTGTTTATTACATAATTTGGTCATAAGCATTAACTATTTAATGGCTTTCAAAAAGTATTTCAGAGAGCTGTATAATGATATATTTATAATATAGAGACTGAAAGGATGGGTCCCAAGCAAGAGCAGGAGCTACTATCCTATCTCTGGAAAGATTATCTCTAATTGGGTTGAGCAACAGGGGATGGATGCTGCCGTTTCCTGGGCAACAACCTCAAGAGACCGATGACTAACTGCCAACTGAGAGAGTGACAATAGTCAGTATATGTATTCATGAATAGGGCCTGTGTCAGCAATTTGATTTCTCACCAAAGCAATGGGCTTAGGGGTATCTTCATTGATTTTCTGTTTGCAGAGCGCCCACCTGGCCATGATTGACACGCTGATGATGGCGTACACGGTGGAGACTGTGAGCATGGAGAAGGTGATGGCATGCATGCAGCAATACTCCACCGATGACCCAGATGAAGATGTGCCCTACGACATGGAGGATGCTGTCACCAGCTGGATGAACAAGGTATACACGACTCATCCGACTGTTTATCTACAACATCCATCTCAAACCCTTTATTGTAAGATTTGTGTTCAGAATCATTAAATAATTTTCTGGCTTTTATTGGATGTTGGATGTAAACCCACGTTCTCTGTACATAATTTGCTTCACACTCCAAAAATTAAGTCAATACCCTTACTTAAAGGGGTCATGAAATGAGGAATCACATTTTGCTTGATCACTGAACTTATAAGTTCAAGTCATTGTACTATAAATACATACTGTACATTTCAGAACTCAAACTTCCTCTTCACCCAATAAAAGTGTTCCCAAACCCGTACGTTTCCGAAATCTTAAAAAGATAGTCCCATTCCACCCTATCAATCGCCTTCTCGGCATCAAGTGAGATGGCAGCGATTGGGGTCTGTTCATTCACTGCTGACCACATAATATTTATAAAATGTCTTATATTATCAGAAGAACTATGACCACAAATAAACCCCACTTGATCTAAATGTATAATAGATGTAAATACCAGAATTTGAGACAATATTTTTACATTGTAGTGAACCGCGCGTGGCCTAGCGACGTCTGTGGGTAGCTAGGCAGGGAGAAGAAGAAGGGTAAGGATTGACAGTTGTTCTGTGTTGCAGTGAGAGCTGGAGAGGAATAAAGGAGGCAATCCAGACTGCCGGAGGAGAGAGAGAGAGAGAGAGAGAGAGAGAGAGAGAGAGAGAGAGAGAGAGTTGCACGCAGCAGTGTGGATGTCAACCTGTGTTAAAAATAAAAAGATTTACATTGACTGTTCACCTGGCTCTCGCTTCCTCCATTTGGGTCTTTATCTTTTTTAAGAATGAGACTGATCAGTGCTTGTGTCACGGTTGGCGGTAGTTCTCCTTTCTTTAATGACTCTGTGTAAACTTCTAACATAAGTGGAGTCAGTTCTGTGACATAAGATCTAAAAAATTCTGCGGCAAAACCATCTGACCCTGGCGCCTTAACTTTTGGCAAGGCTTTAATTACCTAAACAAAATCCTCGTAAAAGTAAAGAAAGTCTTTTTGATCACTTGTCAATTTAGGGAGTTCTAATGACTCTACAAAGTTGCTAATATCCTTATCGGTTGACATAGATGTGGAGCTATAAAGATCGAAATAGAATTCTTTAAAGGCTTTATTAATATCACTGAAGGAATGGTGGAGAAAAAACTCTCTCTGTTTTATGTATCTGGCAAGTTGTTTCTCTGCTTTGTCCCCCTACTCAAAATATGTCTGTCTTGGCCTGAATAACCAAAACTCTACCTTCTGTGACAAAATAGTATTTTACTTATACTTTAGCTGAGTCAACTTTTTAAGACCATTGGATGACATTCAATGCTTCAGCTCTGTTTCAGCACTCTTTTCCAATTCTATGAATTCCTGTGCTTTTATATTTTTAATGAATGAGGCATATTGTATCTGCCCCTAAGAACTGCCTTAAGCGCCTCCCATGCCACACCCATAGAGGACACTGAGGACCAATTGGTTTCTACATACATTGACTTCTGTCTTTAAAATTAGTTGAAATGCTGGGTCCTGTAGAAGGGATGTATTATTTTCTTTTCTCTATATGCGGCAACATCTCTAAACACACTAAATCATGATCTGAAACTAAAATATTCCCAATTCCCAAGTCAGTGGCAGATGGAATAAGTGACTTCGATATCAAAAAATAAATATATTCTATAGTAAATCTTATGAACTAATGAAAAAATTGTGTAATCCATCCCAGATGGATTTAGAAATCGCCAAATGTGTATAAGACCAAGATTTTTACACATCCTCTGTTATGTCAATGTTGCTCTAAAGGGTCTACACACCTTTGCATCACTATGATCAAGGACCGATCCATTTAAAGATTGAAGTCTCCACCCAAAACCATATAATGAATGATCCCAGCTGCTTGAAACTTTACCTCAAGACCTATAAAAAAGTTCTGATCATCAGCGTTGGGTGCCTAAATATTAGCCAAAATAAGATTTTGCCTCTGTATTTCAGCCATAACAATAATGACTCTTCCTAAATTATCTTTTAAATTGTAAATGCTTACTTATCAATGTGATGACTCCCCTGCTCTTACTCAAACCAGCACTACAAAACACATGCCCACCCCATGCCCTGCCAAGTTTTTCAGCTTCCTGTGGAGAAAGGTGCATTTTTTTAAGGATCAGTATGTAAAAAATTATACTCTTAAGAAAATATACCACCTTCTTTCTTTTAATAGGGTGCCCAGCCCATTAAAATTCCATGTGGAGAGAAACATTTCACGTATATTAAAGTGTGACATATTGACATGCAAAGACAAATTGTGTACCCAAGGCTAAATTATATAGACCACTATCCAACATTGATCCTTAACCCACAGAACAGGGAAAAAACATGCACTTCAACCTCGCACATAGCAGTCCCAACTGGTGTCCATCGCTCGGAAATCCGACAGTCCATGCACGCACACTGTTGCTACCAGATTGCTCAAGTCTGGTGATTTATACACACACACACACACACACACACACATACCTACATACATACATACATACATATATATATATATATATATATATATATATACACTCACCTAAAGGATTATTAGGAACACCTGTTCAATTTCTCATTAATGCAATTATCTAATCAACCAATCATATGGCAGTTGCTTCAATGCATTTAGGGGTGTGGTCCTGGTCAAGACAATCTCCTGAACTCCAAACTGAATGTCAGAATGGGAAAGAAAGGTGATTTAAGCAATTTTGAGCGTGGCATGGTTGTTGGTGCCAGACGGGCCGGTCTGAGTATTTCACAATCTGCTCAGTTACTGGGATTTTCACGCACAACCATTTCTAGGGTTTACAAAGAATGGTGTGAAAAGGGAAAAACATCCAGTATGCGGCAGTCCTGTGGGCGAAAATGCCTTGTTGATGCTAGAGGTCAGAGGAGAATGGGCCGACTGATTCAAGCTGATAGAAGAGCAACTTTGACTGAAATAACCACTCGTTACAACCGAGGTATGCAGCAAAGCATTTGTGAAGCCACAACACGCACAACCTTGAGGCGGATGGGCTACAACAGCAGAAGACCCCACCGGGTACCACTCATCTCCACTACAAATAGGAAAAAGAGGCTACAATCTGCAAGAGCTCACCAAAATTGGACAGTTGAAGACTGGAAAAATGTTGCCTGGTCTGATGAGTCTCGATTTCTGTTGAGACATTCAGATGGTAGAGTCAGAATTTGGCGTAAACAGAATGAGAACATGGATCCATCATGCCTTGTTACCACTGTGCAGGCTGGTGGTGGTGTAATGGTGTGGGGGATGTTTTCTTGGCACACTTTAGGCCCCTTAGTGCCAATTGGGCATCGTTAAAATGCCACGGCCTACCTGAGCATTGTTTCTGACCATGTCCATCCCTTTATGGCCACCACGTACCCATCCTCTGATGGCTACTTCCAGCAGGATAATGCACCATGTCACAAAGCTTGAATCATTTCAAATTGGTTTCTTGAACATGACAATGAGTTCACTGTACTAAAATGGGCCCCACAGTCACCAGATCTCAACCCAATAGAGCATCTTTGGGATGTGGTGGAACGGGAGCTTCGTGCCCTGGATGTGCATCCCACAAATTTCCATCAACTGCAAGATGCTATCCTATCAATATGGGCCAACATTTCTAAAGAATGCTTTCAGCACCTTGTTGAATCAATGCCACGTAGAATTAAGGCAGTTCTGAAGGTGAAAGGGGGTCAAACACAGTATTAGTATGGTGTTCCTAATAATCCTTTAGGTGAGTGTATATATATATATGCTTCTCTAAGTGACCAATCCTCACATAGTGTCACGTGACTCCCAGTATAACAGAACATAACAATATCTTATATTCTCAACTTGCTCAATGCATAAAATAACACTTAATTTCAACACTTGTTTTCACTCTCCAGTCCCATGCAAAGGGATGCCATGCTAGGAAATGGAAATCCCCTGTCCAGTTTTATCAATGCTACATTAACACCACAAAAAGTATTCATGTAGTCCCAATTCATATAGATTATGTTAACATGAATTTTACAAATTTAAAGGGATAGAATGCTATAAAATTCTTGCAATAAAAAAGTTGTGACAAAATATTCTTGTACTGTGTTGCTTTAGTTCATTTTAATAAAGTAAATTGAACAAGCAACAAAAAAAAAATTGTTTTTCTTTTTTTTGCAAAGTATTCTTTAGCAGCTTAGTCCTTACTACAGAGGTTCATTACACTTATAAGATGATAAAGATATTTTTCCTTTTTGGCATGTAGCATATCCTTTGGCTGTGAAGGGGCATCCCCGCAGGGCCTGGACTTTTTACATTCCCTTGCACTGTTTACATTCCATTGCAGGTCAGCTGTACAACCAACCTAAATCTAGGCACAACCGTAAATGTACACACACATGCTAAGCAGCCAGTGAACAAACCATTAGGAACTGCTGGGAAAATGTCTGTGTATCTTTTGCCTTATTGCTGCCCTAACTAAATTAATTTTCTATTGAAAAAGCTCTAAAATAGCACCATAAAAGTTCCTATATAGCCTAGTAGTCCAATCGACTCGTGCCCTTGACAGCTCCTAGTCAACACTTGAAGTGACATAATTAGAGTGTATAATTTAAGCTATGTATAAATGCATTCTATACAGGCTCCTTCTAAAAGATATTTTGTGTTTTACTCCCTCATTTAAGGTGAACGCATACTTGAAGGAAATCATAATGCAGGAGCAAAGGAGGAGTGAAGCCCAGAGAGCAGAGCCTGTTGAGAATCCAAAGGTAATCGTGCAATTCCTTTTCATGCCCGAAATCTATGGTAATTCCACTTAATTGTAGGAGGAAAATACAAGTGTAAAAGGTGGAATTTTGTCATTGTGGGTGTGGGACGTTTATTTAATTTGCTTAAAGCAACTTTTGGATTTTATTCCCTACCAACTGCCAACATGCCTGTAAAATTTACTTGTAAGTGCCCAAAAACTTTGGTACTTTTAACAGATTATCCTAATACTAGTTACTTAAGACTTCATAGAATCAGTAATCAATATGTAATCCAGGCCTGTTTTATTCTGTGTCTATTGACAAGAAAATCTTGATTCACAATTTCACCATATACTGTATTATACAGTATATATATATATATATATATATATATATATATATATATATATATATATATATATATATATATGTAGTGAAAACTCAATAAATATGTATTTTATATTCTTATTATTTTTCTTACTTTTTTTTTTATTTAATTTGGGCATCCATCAATTTGACCAAATAAATAGATTCAAAATGTTTAAAGCAAGAAGTGAAATTAATAAAATTCTACTTAATTATAACCAAGTCATGTTTTCCACACTATATTTCACTATTAGCACAAGTAAAAATATTTTAGCATTTTAATTTCCTCAGTATATGCTCCAATACAGTATAACAATACTATAAAGTAATAAACATTGTTCAAAAAATTGTCATTTCCTGAAAATGTTTTGAGTGATGACAGATGAATCGTTGAATCAGTGTTTTAACAGATTCATTTAAATAGACAGTTCAAAAGAACCGATTAGCAGAATTGCCTTAAACTTCAGAGGACACAATATTAAAACATTTAAATATTGAATATATCATAAATATTGGATATATTTTGCCCAGCCCTACTAACATTAAACAGTGATCCACTAACAAAAAATTGTCTATTCAAATTTATATAAACGTTGCCATTGTAGATTCTCTTAAGGGGCTGTTCACACCAAATGTGTTTTTGCATCTGTGTTGCTGTTTTCAATTGTTTTCTATGTAAATATGCGCTAGACGGACGTCTTTGACCGTTGCGCCGTTGAGTTCTTTTCAGTGTCTTGTGCAGAAGCTCTGCTTTTTTTAGACGCCATGTCAAGTTAAAAACAACTTCAACTTTTACAAATGCATTTTGAGGCACCTGAGTTTGGTTTTATTTTTTTGCAATTCATCTAGCTTTTTTGGCACAAAAACGTTTGGTATGAGCAGCCTCTAAGGTGACCTGAACACAGGTCGCAGGATGTGACACGTGCAATTAGACATGCTATCTTATGTAACATGTTGCTGAGTTAGGGTCTGACTTTGCTGAATCACAGACCCTGTGGTGAGGAACATCCTGGTGTGGTCCGTGTCATGTTCTAGGCTGATGTTGCCAGAGAGATGTTTGCTGATTCATGTCCCAGTGTGACAGCGAATCTGCCAAACACAACTGGATGACATCAGTCTCATTACATTTTCCCCCTCTCTCCTACCTTACTATAAGCCATGTGCTGCTTGGAAGGAGTGTGGTGGATGTCTTTAGAAGGAGAAGTGTCTGCAGAGTCATCACACAAAATTGTGTGTGTGTTTGTTTCTATGTTGGGCATCTGACAGAGTTCACCACACCCTGTCCTGACATTGTTGCTAGGCTAGGCAACTGATGCTAATGAGAGAAGTCAGTTCTAAGAGGCACTATGTGTGTGTGTGTGTGTGTTAGAGAGACAGTGTGGACATATCAGTGCTGAGTAGAGGACTGTCAGTCTGTTACAGAACACTATAAACTATCCTGAAACAGCCCGCAAGGCATGCAGCTCCCAAACTGTCAAACACATCAGATGACTTGGGCTCAGAATATGGTGCATGCAGGTGTAAGGCAAGCTTCACTATTACTGTTGCTCATTCATGTCTTTATAGAAGTCTCAAACCATGCACTTGTTTCTTGACATAATCCACTGGCGAAAGACTAATCCTGAGTCTTTTAGGAGAATTTGGGTTAAGCAATGTATTTAAATTGACATTCACAGGGTTTAATGTGTCAGGATCTCGGATCAGAGGGCATCGGATTTAGACAGTTTTCTCTTATTCAATTTGGAGACCTACAGATATTTTGGAAAGCTTTTGATGAGAATGTTCCTGTTTCCCAAATCCTTTTTCCCAAATTTCCTCCAAAAAAGTTGGGTTCAGGGATTTTCATATTATATAAACTTAGAGGGTCGTTCACTCTGAAAGCTTTTTGTGTCCATCTACGCACTTTTTTCCATTGTTTTTCCTTTGCAAACATGTGGTAGACTGACATCTTTGACCACTGCATCCATCTGTTTTTTCAGACGGTGTGTCGGGTGAAAAAGAATGTCAACAAAGTTATTAAACAAACTGAGAAGGGGGCATCTTTACATATACAGTATATAGTATTCATATAATTGACATCACACAATATAGTATGCACGAATGTACATTTAATTTTGTATTTCACTTTTCATCATTTAATCACATTTGAGCTTTTCTTAAAATGTACTAATTTCACATTCTGTCAATTAATATGTCATGAAATTGCATTTTTAATAATTATACAAGCTGCTGCCTTTATTTGAAGGTCGGAACCTAAAAATTAACATAGAATTACACACATAACAAATTTGAACAAACCCTTGCATAGATGCATCATGTGCTTATTTGTTAAATTCTTTAATATTTTGTGTTTTCTGACGTTAAAATATTTCAGAATGTATGATTGTGCCTTCAAATATTTATTTACAGATTTATTACACTTTACCGCATTTTTTTATGTTTTTATATACACTTGTGTGATTTACATTGAGTTTACATTAACATGAATTACAAGCATTAAATTGGTACTGTCTCTTTAAGACAATGGCTGCTCCATGAGCAAGTGTTTACAATAGAAACCAATTTTCACCAATTGACTTTTCAGCAGTTTAACCAAAGAGATATTAAAACAGACATGAAATGAAAATAGGATCTCGTCTTTGGTCACAAAATACACAGAACGAGCCAAAAGAAAACTTTTACGTGCATAATAAGTATTAACTTGCTTGTACAAATATTTATTGTACGAGTTCTCACATTTAAATCTACAAACTCTTGAGTTTTGCGACACTTTTTACTTTCCAACAGCCTTTCAACAGGACAGGCACATTACTGATCTGTGTACAGACAGTCCATGGAAGTGTAGCCATATAAGGTAAAATTCCTTCAGACTGCGCGCTCATGAGACACAACACGGTTTACAAGACGAGACTGAATCCAGCTTCATAATTGCCAGTTTCTTATTCATTAAATGGATTTCGCTCAATAACTGGCGAGTGAAATCGTGATATTTACTCACCATTGGCTAATAACAGACATATTTTAGTCGCATATGCATGTGATTTACTCACTGTGAAGAGGGCTGCACTGTTTCTAGCTTTCGGAAGTGCAGTGACGTATTCGGTCTAAACAGCTCCGTACACTGTCTAGATGTGAACGATTAAGCAACAAACAAACTGAGACGCTCCAAAATCGTCCGTCTTATTCATGTGTACATTGATGCATCCTTAAAATAGCTTTTACAATAAATCTGTCTTGGAAAATTTTAATTGCAAAATGGATAACTGTGGACTGTTGACTACGTTAAATTAGCTCAGCCGCTGATGTGATTGTTCTCTCTTTTTCCTCTCTCATTCATTATTTGTCTGGCTGAAGTCTCCAACAAAGTGGTATATGAAGCTGGTTCCTGTAAGTGTGATTCTGTGCAGTGAATTATGTCATCCCCACTTCTTCCATCTCGTCATCTTTTTGTTTCCATCACAATGTGTTTTTGTCTTCAGTTTCGTCAGTTTTAGTCGCCAATGTCTAGCTACACATTATAATAACACTACAGAAAAATAACAGCTTAAGCTAGCCTAAGGTAGCTAGCTGGTCTCCCTGCCTGGCCAAGCTGGTTAGGCTGGCCCTTTTGGATAGTTTTAAGGGGGTTTTGGGCACTTTTCAACTGCTCAGGCTGGGAGACCAGCTGGCCGACCAGTTAAGCAAGCTAAACTCCAGCTTGGCCAGTCTGGGAGATCACAAAGACATCTTAAACCAAGCAAAGGCTTGCAAACCATCTTAGTTTTAATTTATTTAATTTACAGTATATTAGTTTGAGTATGAAATTAATTTGAATTACCATCCATGGGATTCGTCCATTTCTATTAGTTGAAATTCCTTTTGCATGTCTTTGGCAAAGTAATTGTGGAATGAGCTAGTAGAATCTATTAAATGCAATGTAAAATGTCCATAGTTTATCAGACAATGGTTTTACCCCAGCAAATAAAATATGTTTGTGTTTGCCCTAGGCACGTTACAGAAAGGAGCAGGTTCTGCCCAAGATGGTGCCCTGGATCCCTCCGCTAGACAACCTGCTGAAGGACAGCACAGATGGCTGTGCCCTCGCCGCCCTGCTTCACTTCTACTGCCCCTCCATCGTCAGCCTGGGGGGTACATACACCTGCCAAACTCCTCTCATTCCTGTGAATGTGCACAAAATATTGCAATTTGTATATTATCTGTCTTTTATAGCATGCTAGATTAGGATCATTGGGATCAGAGTATGTTACAATGACAGGCACAGACATAGATGCTACAAGAGTCCAACAATTTTTGTTCAACCAAAATTCAAATAATAACCAGAAGCTATTAAGATTTGATACATAACGTGGGACATATATAGACAAACCTGAAACACACTGGGGACTCTTATTTTGAAATGAGGGAGACTTGGCTCAATTACAGTGCTTTATATTTAAGTATTTACCTGTTCTTTTATTTACATTTATTTGTATTCTTTTGTCTTGTATAGCCTTTATATTCATAAGATTAAATTATATTTGACCAGACGAGAAAAAAGATTTTTATTCACAAGATATGAAGTTGGGAGATATGAAGTATGTGCTCAACTGTAGAATCTTCCAGTGCCGGCCACAAAGGAACTTGGGGGAATATTAATATATTTTTTTAAAATATCAGCAACTATCTGCACAAATTAATCGGTAAAACCGATATATTGGTCTGTCTACTGTAAGATGCAATTTTATGACATTCTAGGCCTGAATACTGGTCGACAAGTTTGTTTCATACTTAGGCACTACTGTTACTAATGCAGTATATATGATTCATACTTAGTCGAAGTATTCAAATTTAAGGCATTTAGCTGCAAAAAGATGTCTCAATCCAGAGAATATGATGTTTAATTAGTGTCTTAATAAAACAAGCTTGAAATTAAGAGAGATTGAGAGCTAGCGAGTGTTAGGTCAGAAAGGCAGTGAGGTAATTAGGGTAACCTATACAAGCACTGAGACGATTTCATTAATAATAGTTGCAATATTCAGATGATTATTTCTCAACTGAAATTTCTCAGTAAATACAATAGTTTAGAGGAAGTCTTATGTAACTCTGAACTCTTAATCTAATCACAATGATGAAGGGGTTCATAATAGAAGTGGTTCTCCACCTAGCTGTGAAATCAAATGATGGAAGCAATTGATGGTAGTAATTAGCAAATTATGATCTCCAAAGGCTTACCTGGACTTATCACATGACTAACAGTGATGCTCCTTGATGAATGGTCTACTCTGTGTTTGGTCAAGCCCTTACAGAATATTCCAAATAGATTGGATAAGCTGTTCAGTGCTTAGTAGAATCTTTTCTGATTTACAGACATTTGCCTGAAGGAGACCATGTCACTGGCAGACAGTTTGTACAACCTGGAGCTCATCCAGGACTTCTGCAAGGAGCACTTGAACCGCTGCTGCCACTTCAGTCTGGAGGATATGCTCTACGCTCATTCTTCCATCAAAGTAAGCCTTCAGATGTAATTTAGCTTTGGTTGTTTGGTATGTGTTTGGTAGGAGAACCTTTTTAAGTTCCACAAAAAACATTTTATTCTTTAGAAAAACATGTAGTGTTGCTTTAAACCCTAAAGAACCCTAATGGCCTTTCCAATCCCCGGGTGAACCGGAGTCAGACCTACGACCCCCGGACAGAACGCCCTTCCGTGTTCCCGGCGACTCGTGGGGACACTCCTTCACCACTGGCAGCAGCCCTACCACTCCAGGCGGTCGTGGAGTTGCTTCCCTCCTCCCCTCATGGACTGTGGTCTTCTTTAGACCCCTCTGAGTTTCTGGGGGATGGAAGGGCACTCCTCCGCCCCTGGCAGCGGCTCCATCGCTCCAGGTGGTCGGGGAGTCCAGTCCCCACTAGCCTCACGGACGGCGACTCCACGACGGGCATCCCTCCTCCTTCCCGGGTTTCGGCACCAGTGTAAACCAGTTCAATGGAATGGAGGAGGCGAGAACCGGCTTGACAATATAAATAATAGTTTTAATAATAAACTGAACGAAAAGCACACAAACATGAACACACAGAGCAGCTGCCTATCATTCTCTCTCGAACTGTCGTCACCGGTCGCTTTTATCCCTTGCGCGCCCCCATCAGGCTGATTGGGGACCGTGCATGCGTTGTTCCAGCCCGGCCCCACCGTCCTCCGCTCTACAGCCTAAAATAGTATATGCTTTGTATATGAACACAAACGCTTCTACTGCCACACATCTCGATGTCACGCATTGTTGCATTGTGAAGTGTGTCACATCACAATTCGTTATGCAACACGTTGCATTTAAATGGTTGTCACATAGGTGCTATAGCATACCCTCTCTTCTTCTACATTCAGTTTTCTTATTCATGATGGAATAGTTTGAGGAGTATCTTGCTGAGTAAGTTATATCTTGTAAACATGTTTATGTATTTAGTGTATAGTAAGCTGTTATTAAAATGTTTTCCAATCATAAAACTACTATAAACTGGATTCACTCTGGCAATATATTATCAATGATCAGAGACTTGAGTCTGTCATCTTATTTTAAAAGCATATTTTGTTGAATTAGGCCCTATTTTATAATGCAGTCCTTGGAAATAGTGGGGCAAATTAGTTGGATTCACAGCATATGTGACTGGGTGGAATGCAGTTATTTTGAGCACTTCTTTCACACTGGTGCAAGTTCCATCCATGGGAACTGGCTTTATTCCTGTTAGCCAAAAGCTTAAGGCGTGCTTTCAAACAATGTTGCTTAAACCAGTCTCCTCATTGAATCAGATTCTATAAAAACGAATGCCATTGACTAAGACAGCAATACTTAAACATAGAGATACAAAGGCTATATATCACAAATAGAATACTCAGCACACGTTTAAATTAAGGGAATCTGTGAACCTATGCAGGTGATATATATATATATATATATATATATATATATATATATATATATATATACAGTGAGGAAAATAAGTATTTGAACACCCTGCTATTTTGCAAGTTCTCCCACTTGGAAATCATGGAGGGGTCTGAAATTGTCATCGTAGGTGCATGTCCACTGTGAGAGACATAATCTAAAAAAAAAAAAAAAAAAATCCAGAAATCACAATGTATGATTTTTTTAACTATTTATTTGTATGATACAGCTGCAAATTAGTATTTGAACACCTGTCTATCAGCTAGAATTCTGACCCTCAAAGACCTGTTAGTCTGCTTTTAAAATGTCCACCTCCACTCCATTTATTATCCTAAATTAGATGCACCTGTTTGAGGTCGTTAGCTGCATAAAGACACCTGTCCACCCCATAAAATCAGTAAGAATCCAACTACGAACATGGCCAAGACCAAAGAGCTGTCCAAAGACACTAGAGACAAAATTGTACACCTCCACAAGGCTGGAAAGGGCTACGGGGAAATTGCCAAGCAGCTTGGTGAAAAAAGGTCCACTGTTGGAGCAATCATTAGAAAATGGAAGAAGCTAAACATGACTGTCAATCTCCCTCGGACTGGGGCTCCATGCAAGATCTCACCTCGTGGGGTCTCAATGATCCTAAGAAAGGTGAGAAATCAGCCCAGAACTACACGGGAGGAGCTGGTCAATGACCTGAAAAGAGCTGGGACCACCGTTTCCAAGGTTACTGTTGGTAATACACTAAGACGTCATGGTTTGAAATCATGCATGGCACGGAAGGTTCCCCTGCTTAAACCAGCACATGTCAAGGCCCGTCTTAAGTTTGCCAATGACCATTTGGATGATCCAGAGGAGTCATGGGAGAAAGTCATGTGGTCAGATGAGACCAAAATAGAACTTTTTGGTCATAATTCCACTAACCGTGTTTGGAGGAAGAAGAATGATGAGTACCATCCCAAGAACATCATCCCTACTGTGAAGCATGGGGGTGGTAGCATCATGCTTTGGGGGTGTTATTCTGCACATGGGACAGGGCAACTGCACTGTATTAAGGAGAGGATGACCGGGGCCATGTATTGCGAGATTTTTGGGAACAACCTCCTTCCCTCAGTTAGAGCATTGAAGATGGGTCGAGGCTGGGTCTTCCAACATGACAATGACCCGAAGCACACAGCCAGGATAACCAAGGAGTGGCTCTGTAAGAAGCATATCAAGGTTCTGGCGTGGCCTAGCCAGTCTCCAGACCTAAACCCAATAGAGAATCTTTGGAGGGAGCTCAAACTCCGTGTTTCTCAGCAACAGCCCAGAAACCTGACTGATCTAGAGAAGATCTGTGTGGAGGAGTGGGCCAAAATCCCTCCTGCAGTGTGTGCAAACCTGGTGAAAAACTACAGGAAACGTTTGACCTCTGTAATTGCAAACAAAGGCTACTGTACCAAATATTGACATTGATTTTCTCAGGTGTTCAAATACTTATTTGCAGCTGTATCATACAAATAAATAGTTAAAAAATCATACATTGTGATTTCTGGATTTTTTTTTTTAAGATTATGTCTCTCACAGTGGACATGCACCTACGATGACAATTTCAGACCCCTCCATGATTTCCAAGTGGGAGAACTTGCAAAATAGCAGGGTGTTCAAATACTTATTTTCCTCACTGTGTATATGTGTATATATATATATATATATATATATATATATATATATATATATATATGCTGGCGCAGTTTTGCTGGCACAAGGGGGACCTACACAATATTTGGTTGTTGGTTTTAATGTTGTGGCTGATCGTGTATACAGCTAAGAAAAAATTACGAGACCACTGCAAAATTCTCAGTTTCTCTGGATTTACTATTATAGGTTTGATTAAAATAAACATTTTGGTTTTATTCTATAAAGTACTGACAACATTTCTCCCAAATGCTGGAAAAAAAACATTCTCAGAGTTGGAGAACATTGTTGGAGTAGAAGGAAGCAAGTTTTCTTTCCAGGATAACCTTGTACCTTGCTTGATACATGCGTCCTTCACAAAGACGAATCTGCCCTATTTCAGCCTTGCTGAAGCACCCTCAGATCATCACCGATCCTCCACCAAGTTTCACAGTAGGTGCGAGACACTGGATTGAAGGTCTCTCAGGTCTCCGTCTAACCATTAGACGACCAGGTGGAGGATGAGTGATGATCTGGGGGTGCAAGCTGAGGCAAATATAGTATGTAAAAATAATAAATATATATGTATATATATATATATATATATATATATATATATATATATATATAGATATATATATATATATATATATATATATATAGATATATATATATATATATATAGATATAGTGAGGGAAAAAAATATTTGATCCCCTGCTGATTTTGTACGTTTGCCCACTGACAAAGAAATGATCAGTCTATAATTTTAATGGTAGGTTAATTTGATCAGTGTGAGACAGAATAACAACAACAAAAAAATCCAGAAAAATGCCAAATGTCAAAAATTGTATAAATTGAATCGCATTTTAATGAGGGAAATAAATATTCAACCCCCTCTCAACCAGAGATTTCTGGCTCCCTGGTGTCTTTTATACAGGTAACGAGCTGAGATTATGAGCACACTCTTAAAGGGAGTGCTCCTAATCTCAGTTTGTTACCTGTATAAAAGACACCTGTTCACAGAAGCAATCAACCGATCATATTCCAAACTCTCCACCATGGCCAAGACCAAAGAGCTGTCCAAGGATGTCAGGGACAAGATTGTAGATCTACACAAGGCTGGAATGGGCCACAAGACCATCGCCAAGCAGCTTGGTGAGAAGGTGTCAACAGTTGGTGCGATTATTTGCAAATGGAAGAAACACAAAAGAACTGTCAATCTCCCTCGGTCTGGGGCTCCATGCAAGATCTCACCACGTGAAGTTGCAATGATCATGAGAACAGTGAGGAATCAGCCCAGAACAACACGGGAGGATCTTGTCAATAATCTCAAGGCAGCCGGGACCATAGTCACCAAGAAAACAATTGGTAACACACTACGCCATGAAGGACTGAAATCATGCAGCACCCGCAAGGTCCCTCTGCTCAAGAAAGCACATGTACAGGCCTGTCTGATGTGACTGAATCAATATTTGATGTGACCACCATTGCCTTCAAAAAAAGCACCAATTCTCCTAGGTACACCTGCACACAGTTTTTCTTGGTTGTTGGCAGATAAGATGTTCCAAGCGTGTGCGTGTGTGCGCGCGTGTGCGTGTGTGTGCGTGTGTGTGTGTGTGTGTGTGTGTGTGTGTTTCCATATTGTCTTTTGTTTATGTACTTTTTATTTTGAAATTATTGTTAAGTTCGTGTTTCCTGGTCTTTGTCTCATGTCCTGTTTTTCCCTCCATGTCTGTGTCTGATTGTCATTGGTTCATTGTTTAATTACCTCGTTATCAGTTTTAGTTTGTCATTGGTTTCAGTTTATTTGCCTTATCTTGTTTTGAGTTTCAGTTTTCCATTGGCTTACGTTTTCCCTTGTTTTAGTATTTAAGTCCTCATGTTTCCTTTGTACCTGGTCGAGTATTGTTGTAATCCTGACCTCTGCCTGTTGTTACCCCGTTGTTTCCATAGTCTGTTCCAGTTCATGTTATTAGTTCCTAGTCTAGTTATCATCTCCAGTTCCTGTATCACCATTGTTTTGTTAATAAATCTGCACTTGGGTCCTTCATATCGTCTTCATCATTGCCTTGACTGCTACCAATCGTGACAGTGTATATATATTTTATTTTTTCTGAGTACATACTATATGTACTGCTTGTTTCAAGTTTAAAACATTTCCTAAATCTGCCAACAATTGATACAAGCATGAGGCTTCTCTTCTGTTCTACTAATCTATTCTATAGTAATTTGCACCCTACAGTGTACCAAGCTAATATTGACTGTTGTGCTTTGCGGTGGCTGAACAGCCCAAGGGATTATCATCTCACAAACAGTCAACACAAGAATGCTCAGTGTTTGGCCACTGCCGCACCACACTGCCGACATGCTCACAGCGTTCACTTAACTACAGTAGGGAACATTATACATGTATGACAGCTCGAAACCTCATCAGTACCATTCAAAAAGAAAGATTCCTCTAATTAATGCAATTCGTTCATTCACAAATTATAAACATTTACTTAGGGGTCCACCATTAACCAGCCTGGACCAACATGCTGGTCTGGTCTTTTTGGACCAAGCTAGTGTTTTTAGCATGAAAGGTAACTAGGCTGCAACTGCCCTCTAGGTAGTTTATGTTTTTATGATTTTAGAATGTGAATGTTAGATTGAATTTTTTTTTTTTTTTTAAATAAGTAATTTTATAGGCTTATAATGCTTGTATATGTTCACACCTTTTGTGTGAATAAGTAGGTAGACAGACAGATTGGGGAGAGAGCACATTTGCCATCTGGGCACAGACTGTCAACCACTCCACAAAAATGATCAGCAGAGGGGGCCTTTATTTATTTCATCACCCACTGACAATAGCAATGTTAAATAGGAATGTATTGCATTATTTCGCATGAAAAGATGAATTTGACAATGGAGTATTTGAATAATTTGTCAGTATGTAGCTTTGTCTTGTATGTAGGTAATTTACTGTAAAGTTATCTTGTGACAACAGTGTCAGTATTATATTAATGAAGGCTTTTGCAAAGACATAGGGTGATCATATGTATATGATCAATAAACCATTTCATTATTTTGTTATACGGACTGTGTGTGTCTTCAAGAGTAAAAAAGGAAGGTCTTTCTTTGTTAAAAGTCAATTAAATGCTGAGGTAATGTCATCTGGCAGTGGCCTCTGTTAATTGCTGGTGTTGCCCTGTGCCTTTATACTGCAGAATGCAATTTCTGCTGAGTGGGAATAGTGTATCAGAGGCATTTTTAATCATGTCAGGTAGTCTCTGCAGATTCAAGGTCATGAATGCTGTAGTATTGGCATAATGAAAAGGTTGTTGAGCACAGACCAAAGAAAATAAATATGTTTGTATATGTGTGTGATTTCTTTGTGCGTTAATTAGATAGACCAAGCAAAAAAAGCTACATTTGTATTAGATGTTATAAAACAATGATTATGCCCAATGATTAACTATTGGGATTTTGAGGATTGCAGATATTGCAAAGTGTATAAAAGCACAGTAATTAATTTTACATTTAAAACAAATGTAAATTTTATATAAAAAAAAAACTACTGTGCAAATTTACTGTTGGTAATGTTTATTTTTAAGGCCTGAAATATACACTAAGCGAGAATGTGAACGCATACTATATCACACATTGTTACTTCTTATTTCAACAGAAATAAATGTACAAGTTTTATTTTCATTTTTTTTACAGAATAACTACCTTGTTTTTATGGCTGAGCTCTTCTGGTGGTTTGAGGTTGTAAAGCCACCTTTCGTTCAACCTCAAGTGTTGGACTCTGAAGGTAAACTACCCTTACTACAAAACCATTTTGCCAGAAAAATTACCCAATGATCTTTACATTCATATTATGTAATTTGTCTTGATTTTTAGCACCAGCCCCCTCACTGAAAAATCTGCCATCTGTGCCCATATCAAAAGTCACAAAGAGGAGTTTCATTGAAAGACCCCCGAGTCCAGACAGGCCAAGGTATCAAAAATCTTCTTTGTTTTGATACTTGCCACTTCCACTTTATTTACTCTCAATACATGTAGCTGTTGAAATGGTACAATATTCATAGTTATTATATATCTTATTGCCTATTTCCATATTATATTTTTAAGTCTCCCTCTCCGACCTCAACCACAGACTTCAAGCTCAGGTAAACACCCAAAACATTGCTTTTGTTATGAATATAAACTAAATATATAAATAAGTATCAAACTGAAGTATGTTCAGTACACGTACTGTATATACGTTTTATATGTGGGCTTTACAGGTGAGATCAAGCGATCAACCTCAATGTCATTTGTGGACAGCTTCATGGGTACTTGGCCCAAAGAGAACAGGTTAGTTCATCTGCTTGACAAGTCTTGAAACCATACAGTTTGAAACTATATGCTGTTCGATCTAAGGAATTTAAATATATATATATATACTTGATTGACAATTGTTTAATGTTAATGAATAAAAATAGATTAGTAAAAACTTTACAAATTACTCAAATGTTAAAATTAAACACAAAAATTATTATATTGTATATTTTTTGCTTTGTATTTTCACCATTTAATTACTCCTCCTAATTACACTCGTCTACACTTGATTAATCATTAACAACCCTTTTTGCCACCTATTCTTACTTCTTTGTGAATTTTCCACAGGTCTGCTGCTCAGGGAGTGTCCTTTGAAATCCCATTTGACAAAGAGAGCACTAGCCAAGAACCTCAATCAACAGGCCAAGGGATGACCCGGTCTGCCAGTACTGAAGGCTTTGGTTTCAAGGTGGCCCATGGGACCAGAGGCATCAAGAGAAATCTGTCCTTTCAGCCTGTCAATGGCAAGAACATGGGCATCGAGGAGGAGGGCTGTCCTGACAGTCTGATTGGACATCAAAATGGCCGTCTCAATGGTTCAGAGCCACCAAGCATTGAAGAAGCCCTTAAGATCGTCCACAACTCAGAGAAGCATTCACAGAGCCCCAGGGCTAATGTGCCCAGTGAGGGCTTCTTCCTTCACCTCCAGAGCAAAGGACAGTTGAACCCCAAAGCCAAGGATGGTGATCTAGACTCAGTTTCAGAGTCGTCTAAAGGGGTTGCTAGCACATCCACCACAGAAGTCGATACCGGAATCCATGTGCGGACAGAGGACATTCAGGAGACTCCGGACGAGGACTCATCCCTTAGGGATTGTACCATAAGCATGGAGCTTGACACGGATCATGAATATGAGGCAAGAGCATTCCAGAGTCAGGGTTCCACTAGCCCATGTCCCAGCAGCATCAGCGGCAAGTCCCCTGCTGGAAGTACCTCAGCCACTGCTCTCACACCTGGAGTTAAGTTGACCAGCTTTGCTGAACAGAAGTTCCGTAAACTGAATCCAAATCTGGAGGCCAAAGGTGCCAGCTCTCAGGGCACAACCCCAGATGGTTCGGATCTCGGCATTCCTCACTCAGTCTCCTGGGCCCCTTCAACTGAAGTTAGCCCTGCACACCAACCATATAAGGACCCTGCCCAAGCAATGGCTGCAGAAATGGTTGAGTTGCGCATGAGACTTGAGGAGAAACGTCGTGCTATTGAGGCCCAGAAGAAGAAAGTGGAGGCGGCCTTTACCCGACACCGTCAGAAGATGGGTCGTAGTGCTTTCCTCACAGTGGTCAAGAGGAAAGGAGCCGTCACCTCACCATCTCAGGAGGACACTCCTAGCTTAGAAGAAAGCAAGTTGCCTGCAGAGACACCTCAGCCCTTGAAGTCACCGCTAAAGTCCTTGGGTGAGGATGGCACCTCCGAGGCAGACCTGATGGAGTACACTCGTTCCATTGAGAAGCTCAATGCTTCACTGAGCTTCTTGCAGGCTGAAATGCAGCGGCTGGCCCAGCAGCAGGAGCTAATCATGCAGATGCGGGAGCAACAGGCTTGGATAGTGTCACCATCTCAGCCTTCTCCACAAAAACAGGTGCGTGAGCTCAGAGGGAGTGGAGCACACTCCTCTGGGTCTCCGTCACCTGCAGATTCTCCTCGAGCGATACACCGTTCCCCTACAAACCTTAAAAGGAAGTCTGCTTCTTTCCATTCCAAGACCCCAAGGACACCCAGACCAAATGAGCTAAAGATCACTCCCTTCAACCGAGTTTTGAATGTTCCTCAGTCCGTGGACAGCATACCACGCCTCCGAAGGTTCTCCCCATCTCTGTCTGTATCATGCTCCTTTTCGTACTTGGGAAATGAAAAGAAACAACCATCAGGAATGGAAACCACATACAAGGACCTTGAACAAGGCCTTGAGGCTTTTTCTATTGAACGTTCTTCTGAACGATCCTTCCCAATCAAAGAAACCCAACAGGCTGTTACAGAGGAAGCTGATTTATGTGCCAATGACCCTGAAGGTAAAGTAAAAGAAAGCAAGATTGAGCATAAACAAACAAAGAAAAGGGAAGAACAGAAGAAGCCAACAGAAGAGATCAAGCCTGCAGTAAATTCTAGTGTGTCGGAAGTATTATCGCAGCCAATAACAGAGACAGTCATTGTCACTCCCACTGAGAAGCCAGTAGACATCACCAATCAGAGCAACAAAAATTTGATTGAGGTTCAACTGTCTGTCCTCAAGCCCCTGGATGAACAGGCATTAGATGGAGAAGAGAAGGAGACATCAGGGGAAAATCAGGATGATGAGCAGAAAATGTGCTGTGGATTCTTCTTTAAGGTATTAATATGCCAGTGCCTGGGTAATTATAGTTTTAAAAACATTTTGGTTTTCAATTTCAGTTTAGTTTTAATAGTGCATAAATCGATTTATTTCATTTGTATTTTTTTAAATTGTCTGTTATAAGTAGACCAATATAGATATGATCTAGGGAACAAAATATCATTGAGACTTGTGGGTTGGGCAGTAAAATGTCTTTCAAATGACTTGCGATGGGATGTTAATGTGTCACTCAAGGCCAGCGTTAAGTGGCATTAATCTAAACATGAAAAGCATTGCAGAGAGTGTCTTGTTTTGATTTTAGACTGGCACTGCACATCTTATACAACATCTGTATTGTCCGTTAATGTGTCAAAGTGTCAGTGGCAACAGGTTCAAAGCTGAAATTGTATTTTGAGTGCTGCGTTACACCTCTTGACAGAAGCACAATGCAGTTCCAGCATAAACTAGCTAAGAAACTTTATGACGACACACTGGCAACCACCCATTACATCCTAACATTGTAGTGGCGAGTTTTACAAGAGCAAGTACCTCTCACATTGTCTTGAGAACATTGAGAAAATGTAATAATCAAGTTTTAGCTCTTAAGCATTCTAGAAAGACCCAAAACAAGATCCAGTCAGGACAATGTTGCTGGATGACCATAATATTTACCATAATCTATAACAATATTCTGAGTCTATGTTTCTAAAACAATGCAGTGGTTTAAGGAGGTTATCTTGGGACAGATTGCTGTTGCGGGTTCTGTACTGTATGCCATGCAGCTGTTTGATCTAGGTCAGAAAACTGGGGCATATAAATAATTTAGTTTATAATGTAAGTGTTCTGCAAGCAGTCTGAGTAGTGTAGCAGTCATATCTGGTTCATGCAGTCTGGTCACATCAACATCAGTATGTTTATGCTGCCTTCAGATTCCTGTGGATGCCTTTATAATATACTGTATATTTTTGAATGCTTGTTCACAGTGGAGCTACTAGATTATTCATGACATTTAGACACCGAAAAACTGTCTCAAATTAGCTTAAAATACCAACCAGTTGTCCCATTTCCATTGCAGCCATAGTCTTGTGGGCAGTAATCCGAAATATGGAAAATTAACTCTTCTTCAGTATATTTGTGAATGGGGGAGATATATAAATTTCAATAAAAGGTAAAACAGGTTTACTTTTCTTACCCCATTGGCAAAACTTTTTTGTTCTTGCTTTTTGTTAAATTTCTCTGAAAAGAAGACAATGTATTATGTTTTGATGCTAAGTAAATATATCTTGTTATATGGACGTTTGAATGCTTTACCAGAAAACAAGACAAAAATACTGATTATGAAAGATGCTTGATGTCAATTCTGATTATGTGCTTATGTTATCAGGACGACATGAAGGGAGAGGACAGCATGGCCATGAAGCGGGCGGCAATTCTGGAGAAAAGACTGAGAAGAGAACAAGAGAGCCAGCAGAGGAAACAGCAGCTAGAAGCGGAGCTTGAGCAAAAGAAAGAGGAAGCCAGGTAACACCCAGCTCAGCTAACATCATACATAAACTCCTCCCCTGCATTTTGATTGACTAAAGTCTATTTAAGTAATGGTCTCCTTTTGTAGGTTGAAAGCAGAGGAAGACCGTATGAAGAAGGAAGAAGATAAAGTACGGCGGGAATTCATCAAGCAGGAGTACCTGAGGAGAAAGCAGCTGAAGCTCATGGAGGACATGGGCACACTGGTCAAAGCGCGACCTGCTGGGGCCAAGCAAAGGAAACCACGGCCAAAATCCATCCACAGAGATGTGATGGAGTCACCCAAGACTCCTGTTAGGGCCATGGCAGGTAAAGGGCGAGCAACCCCACTGACAAAGCCTAGTACTGCATGCTATCAAACTTTTCCTGTCCAGCTCACTGCATTCCTCTGTATTTCTTTCTAACAAGTACCCTGACACCTTTTTCACACTCACAGCGTCTCTTCTGAAAATAAAGTATTTTCTGGGTCACTACACTGAGATTTTACTAGTGATAGACCGATATATCGGCCAGGCCGATTATTAATGATCTATTGACAATCTATTGGTAGATTTTGGAACTGACACAAGGGAAAGTTAATACTTTTGTTAATCGGCCAAGCGAATGTGGATATAGACAGAAACCGATAATTGCAAAATGGTAAAATATCGGTAAATATCGGTAAACAATTTCTGTATTCAAAGATTTTCTTTTCAAGTTTAAGCAAATGTATAGAATACTGGTACAAAATTAATTTGATTTGCTGTTGTTAAATTATATATATCAGCATTTACGTATATCGGCCATCCTTCTCTCTAGATATCGGCATCAGCCAATGTAAAACCTGTATCGGTCGACCACTATTTTTTACAAGCCATAAATTATAAAATGGTTATCAGGAGTTGGACATTAAGAACTATTACACACTGTTTGTCATGCAATCTAAATAACATGAAGAGGTGGACCACATGTACATCCAAATGGATGTAAATTGTGAATGCTGTAACATGTTCATATGAACGTTGAAATTAACACCCCTCGAACGCAGTATGTGTGGAATAGGCTTAACATGTAATGGCACCTAAAAACAAATGCAATTTCTTAGAATTTCTGCAAAATCCTTTTCTGAGAAATTCTTCTCCTGCTATATCATTACAGATAATCTTTAGTTCAGGGTTCCCATCACGGTCATTGAAAACCTGAAAATATAATTTTAAAACAGTGATTTCCAGGCCTGGAAATGCCAAGAAAATTATTAAAATCTTAAAAAGTAATGTAAATTTCTGTAATAAATTGCTTTGCTCTAAAATATTTCAGAAATTGATTTTTTTTACATTTAGAAATTACTCTTTGTGAGTGCAATCTCTAAAAATGATTTTCATAATTTTCTTATCCAGTAATACTATGGAAAAGTCATTGAAATCCATTGGTCAAGAGGTGTGGGATCCCTGCTAGTTTCAACTTGTTTCTAAATATCTTTTCTAGCCAATTTATAAATGTTTTTTCTAACACATTGTTTAAGCAAATTTATTCACTTATTATTTTGCATTTTGCATTTCTTTCATGTCATATTGGATAATTAATTTAGTCACACAATACAAGATAGATACGATATAATATTTACATTTACATTTATGCATTTGGCAGACGCTTTTATCCAAAGCGACTTACAGAGCCCTTATTACAGGGACAATCCCCCCGGAGCAACCTGGAGTTAAGTGCCTTACTCAAGGGCACAATGGTGGTGGCCTTGGGGTTCGAACCAGCGACCTTCTGATTAGCAGCCCCGTGCTCTAGCCACTATGCCACCACCACCTACTAATATTTAACAAGTTTTAACGGCATTTTGAGCAGTCAGACTTATGTAACTCTATACACACTTTTTTTTCAGTGTCCAACCTGTCTCTGGCCTCTCTCAACCTTGGAGATAATGACAGCGTCAACTCTGAGAAAAAATCACCCAGGTAAGTGGCACCTCGAGCAGTGCACAGTGACAGAATGCAACCGAACACAGGGGTCTGGGGACCTTTTTAAAAACTAACATGCCACATTTTCATGGATTGATAAAAAATTGTAATGGCCTACGAAATGGCCTAAGACATTCGTCTGACACATAGAAAAGCAATTTAAAATGTAGATCTTTTGGGTGGGCAAGTGGTTGTCTCATCATTAGACCAGGAGGGAGGTGCCAGAAGTTCAGGGGGGGGGCGCAAGGAAATTCTAGGTGGGCAATGGCCCTCCAGCCCCCCCTTAGACCCGGCCACATTTGCAACTTTCATTAATTGATTTCTCTTTCCCAGTGTTGTGTTACTAACTTGGTATGCTCTAGTTTTGCTTCTTAGAAGCAATAGCTTAGCATCTGGCAATCTTTAAAAAATTGTAATCAGTCATCGAATGAGAGGGTCATTTGTAGTTGGATGAGACATTTTACGTTTTCCATCGTCTATTCAACAAGAACAACCTTTTTATGTTTAGTTTGGCAGCAATATGAGGATGATTTCTGTGATAAAAAACAGAAATAAGGTAAAAATCTTCAATTCCCACCTTTGCGAAAGGCTTATTTGGAAAACCAGGCTCCATAAGATTATTGTCATTTAATTATAATATACAGTATATTGTAATTAGTCATTTTAAAATAATTACTTAAATATTATCAACAAATCTGTGATTTAAAATGAAAACATGCATTATTATAGGTCCCACTTTATATTAGGTGTCTTTAACTACTATGTGCTAACTTTAAAATACAGACAACACAATGTATTTACAGTGTAACAGCATGTTATTTGCAAAATTCTCACAAGATTCACATTTGCTGCTACTGAGGTTGATGTACGGGTTATTTTAGGAGTTGGGGTAAGGTTAGGGGTTATGGTTTAGGGTAAGGGTTGGGATAGGTTTAGTTTTAGGGTTAGGAGGTGAGGTTAAAGTGAAATTACAGATGGAATTAAATGCGGGTATTTTAAATGTAAGTACTATAAAACAACACCCATAATAAGTACATTGTATCAAATGCTTAAGTACATAGTCATTTAAGACACCTAATATAAAGTGGGTACTATAGTGGGTTACTATATACTGTTAAAAACTCCTTCTTAAAGGTGGAGTATGTAAGATTCAGAAACCCTTGTTATTACTGACACCTGTGGCCATTAAGTGAACTGCAGCCAGCTACCTGTTGCTCGCGCTCATGCACACACTCCATAGAGATGTGAGCGAGCGTCAAAAAAAACAATGACGTAATGTACAAAGAGACTGAACGTGATTCACTGTCATCATGCTGACAGATGAGGTTGCATAGTTAAAATTACACAGTTATGATTGTTTTAATACAAACTTTGCAACTGTATATTATATTTGACTCTCCAGTGCAGGAACAGGGCTTACAGTGTGGATATAGGTCTGACTATGCGAGACTGTAGTATGAAGTAATCACTTTTCTTTGCATGATACATTGATTGCATTTATACGATAGCATATGTCGGCATTAGCTAGCAGCAGCTTTATCAATAGCTGTTTGCTAAATTTGGTGGATGATGACAGGAACTGTTTATAAATTGACTGTACCTTATAAATATGTTGATATTCAGTATTGATGTGATTCCATCACAACTGTCATTTTTATATATCGATGCGCTATTGTTTTATAATAATAGAATGTATATATTTTCTGTGTAACCAAGTTACGTTACACTAATGAATTAAGCTTTTTGCATTATCTTGAACACTGTCTAGCATTCATTTCATGTGTTATTGTGGTTTAGCTAAAGTTACACAGGTCAATACTTACGGCACTATATTTCACATGCTTTGCAGTTATGTAAGCTTACCTGTCCAATAAGAAGAACACCAATTCAGGGTCAGTTTTGATCCCCTCCAGGAATCAAATGTCCTGCCGATGTTCACTCTTTTATTTTTTTGGCTTACTCTGAGTTTGTGTAAGAGTAGGTGTTGTGCTGGAAGTCGGACATTTGCTCTATTCCATCTCTTAAGATAATGTTACCTAGTGTTGCAGTTTGTTGTCATTGTTGAATAGCAGAAGAGAAGCACTGAGTCCAGGCTCTCAGGAGTGTGCACATTCTTTTGATATTCCCGGCAAAAGTGACCTGCTCCCTTCACATGAAAATCAGTCTACAAGCTTTAACAGGCAACCTAGCAAGTCCGGGAAGAGCTCATGTTTTAAGTTGCGTTACAAGCTGTTCACACATTGGCAAAAAAATGGCTAATATTATATGAAAATTTTTACATATTGCACCTTTAATGAGAGTTTGTAAATATTCACATCATCTTTCATATTTGAAAAATGTTTACATTTTCCCATTTGATGCTGGTATTGATGAAATTTTGAAGTAAACCCATTAGATTAGAGCTTTTGTTTAATCTCAACGACCTCACTGCCTGATTTCGCATGAGATCAGTTGAGACTTGACAGCACTGTTCCTGTCAGACTTTGATGGATCGCTAAGTTGTCTGGTGTCGTCCCAGTAGGCCGGACTCAGCAGATGGTTGCCTGTCCCCCACACGCTCCTGTAGCCGCAACGGAGAGAAGGACTGGGAGAATGGTTCCACCACATCCTCTCTGACATCCAACAATGAATACACAGGTTAGTAACTCTTTTACTGGATTTTATGCCTCCTGATCCACCAGTCCGCCAGATGGAAAAGTTCTGGATAATATTCATTAGCCTGAGTTATTCATGCCTCAGGATCAGTACCCAAAACTAGCAAACTACAGATTATCTTGTATTTACACAACCAAGCAGAAAGTCTGAAACAGGTGTGAATTGCTCAGTCTGGGCAAATATTCCTCAAAACTACTATTTAGATGAGGGCTCCCTCTGGCAGACTGCTGGGTGAACTGCAGGAACTCTACTGAAGTACATTCTTTGTGTCTTATCCAGTAATTTTACTCAATGCAATGATTTGCAGCACAGGGATTCATTTATATTTCTAAGACATTTATCCTCCATTGTTTTGCCACAGGTCCTAAATTATACAGAGAGCCCAGTTCAAAGTCCAATAAACATATCATTCAGAATGCTCTGGCACACTGCTGTTTAGCTGGCAAAGTCAACGAGGGACAGAAAAACAAGATCTTAGAGGTAAGCACCTCAATTTGTGACATTAATTTAGTATTTTCTACATTTATGAAACTAAGTATGCATACTTTGTTTTGCTTTTTTAAATAAATATATATTTTATATACAGTGAGTTACTCAAAAAAGTAATCCACTACAAATTACTAACTCTCTCATTGTAATCAAATCACTTTTTTAGGTAGAAAAGTATTTTATTTTAAATGTATATTATTTTAGTGGAAAAGTATTCACATTACAAATTACTTTACTTTTAAGTAGAGATGCATGGAAATTGCGGCCGCCGAAAATGCCATACAATTTTATTACATTTTAAAAAAAATTATCAAAAAACTTTAAACTTTAACTTTAAATTTGGAAACAGAAACACTAATATGGAAAAAAGCATTGTTTATGTTGCAAATTAAAGTGAAGGGATCATTCTCTTGTGTTTTTAGCGCATGAATAAAGAGAGTTTTTCCGGTGCTCCTGTAATTGTGTGTCATAGTTGTTTCTGTCAAGCTCCAATATGAAATAAAAGCACCATTAAGTCTCTTGGAGCCATACAATAGTTTTAGGATTTGCAAAGGCTCCCTGGATGTGGCTCAGGCGGTAGAGCGGGTTGGCTACTAATCGTAGGGTTGGTGGTTCGATTCCCGGCCCACACGACTCCACGTGCCGAAGTGTCCTTGGGTACAACACTGAACACCAAGTTGCTCCCAATGGCATGCTAGCGCCTTGCATGGCTGCTCTGCCGTCATTGGTGTGTGAATGTGTGTGTGAATGGGTGAATGAGTCACAGTGTAAAGCGCTTTGAAAACCGCTAAGTTTAAAAAAGTGCTATATAAGTGCAGACCATTTACCATTTAAATAAATAGTCTAGATGGGCAGAACACTAAAAAAGTTAATATATTTTACAGTAACTATTTGGATTGTAATCAGATTGCACCCAACACTGATTATACATATAAGATAGATATAAACTAACCACATTTTATTGAAATATCTGACTTTGTCTTCCAAAGGAAATGGAGAAATCAGGTGCCAACAACTTTCTGATCCTGTTCCGGGACTCCGGCTGCCAGTTCCGCTCTCTCTACACGTACTGCCCAGACTCAGAGGAGATCAACAAGTTGACCGGCATCGGCCCTAAAACCATCTCGCGCAAGATGATCGATGGACTCTACAAGTACAACTCAGACCGCAAGCAGTTCAGCCAAATCCCAGCCAAAACCATGTCGGCGAGCGTGGATGCCATCACGATCCACAGCCACTTGTGGCAGACCAAAAAGCCGGGGACCCCCAAGAAAGTAGTTGCCGTAAAGTCCTAGTGTTCCCATCGGATGTACTCATTCTGAATGCACTTCTTTGTACATATAAAAACTTTTTCTACACATTCTTCCATCAAAACTTGTTAACAGTTTGTCCACGCTCAGTCAGGATACACAAGTTTGTAAAAATGTATGCAGAACTGGAATGTAAAACTTTACGGGGTTATGTGGCACCCGAAACTGCGTGATTCTAATTGTTTTATTGAACGTTTTTGTTTGTAATTTTGACGTGCCAAAAACAGAAAATAATGAAACCTTGTCATGGATGTCCTGTTATTATAATTTGGTACACTGAAGCACTGAATGTTATTAGTTTGTACGGAAATCTCGCACATATGTTGACCTGTGGCCTTATGTTGCTTTTTTTGTAGCTATTTTTATTTTATTTAGATTTTTATTTATTACATTTTTTTTACGACTGTCCTGATGTGATTGTACGGCTGCTTTTTGAAAGGTTCTCACATGATGAATAGCTCGTGATTGTAATGGTTTAATAATACTGTACCTTTAAGGGAATTCACTTGGCAAACTATGGCAGATCTAATATTGGCGACATTAACCAGTGTGGTAATGTGCAGTGAGTAATTGTTTGCAGAATTTGCCCACTTTTGATGGGTTTAAACATTCTGTAACTCTTAATGACGTTGATTCACAGCAGGATTGTGAATTTTATTTGATTTCGTTCAAGTAGGTGTATTTGCTTTTATATTCAATCTTGGTTTTGTTTGATCGACTCAAAGAAATGTTCTATATTCAGCATTATTATCTATTTAAAACATTATATTTATCTTTAGTAACAGGTCTCGGACAAGACCAGGTCCTAGAAAACCAATCTGTTCGGTTATTTTAGTTTTTGATTGTTGGTGCGACAATAAATCAGGATAATAAGTATTTGATTATGCTGGACTGCATTGTTTCAACAATATTTCCATGACAGCTTCAAAGATTATGGAGATAAATAATATCATGTGCTGGTGGGCACTTTTATTTTTTAGTGTATACTTGAATCATAACCATCAAATCTTTTGTACTGTTATGTATGCTTGTGGTGACTGGTCGAAAGTATTTTCCACTGTTGTCCTGGGTCATGCAAAAGTATTAAAAAGCAGTTTGCCAAATGATATATTTTAGGTGATTGTTGGAGCCAATTAGGATTGTGTGTTTTGCGAATGAGGACCTCATTGAGGTCCTTTGATTGGTAAATTATTTTACATAAAAAATGATTGCTTCAGTAACGCCACATTTTGTGGTATTTTAAGAATACTGACATAATGAATCACAATCTGTTTGCATTCCCCACTAATTGTCTTTAGGCAGAATGTGGCTGTATACGGGTAACGAAAATGACTGCCTTCCTTTCCTGCTTATTTAAAGCCATTTGTTTCTTTAGATTTCTATTGTGATTGTAAAAATTCCCCTTTTCTGGTGCTTACCACTCAAAACAAACTCACAAACCTGCTCTTCTATGAATAATATCTATTGAACAGATGTATCGGTGGTTTGGAATGGGAAAATGCGCACAGACCTGCAATATAGAGTAGCTTAGTAGGAAAAGAAGACATCTTTCAGGTTACATTCATAAGAACAGCACTACTGTAATCAGTCTGTCACAGTTGAATTGTCTGGGCATTTCAGGTCAACAAGGTCAACAGAGTTTTTTAACTGTAAATGAGCACGGTAGAATATTGTAGAGTGTGATCTCTCAGCAAGTCTCTCTCTGTCTCTCTTTTATTTTATTCTCAGGTGCTGTGCTGTCATATTGTCAAAGTTACATGTTAGATTTCAATTGCATTAAATAAAGTTTCGCATGGCCTCAGTCTCTGTCCAGCTGATCATTGCACAACACTTAACACCTTAACATCAAAAATGAAAATTCTCTCATGATTTACTCACCCTCATGCCATCCCAGATGTGGATGACTTTCTTTCTTCTGCAGAACACAATGAATATTTTAGAAGAATATTTCAGCTCTGTAGGTCCATATTCAATGCAAGTGGATGGGTGCCAAAATGTTTACGCTCCAAAGTCCACACAAGTCAGCATAAAAGTAATCCATACGACTCCAGTGGTTGAATCCATGTGTCAAGGCTTGATTTTATAGGTGTGGGTGAGAAACCGATCAATATTTAAGTCATTTTTATTATAAATTCTTCTCCCTGCTTAGTTGGGGAAGATATTCACGAAGAATGTGAATCACCAAAAACAAAAGGAGAAAGAGAAGGAAAAATGATTTCTCCGTCCTCGAGCCCGTGAGCCGTAAACCAATCGCAGTTTGCCATCAATAAGGACATATCAGATCTGTAAATGCACCTCAAGGATTGAGGATGGAGGAAGCTTATCGAGGATGCTTGAGCGAGGAAACACAGGTGAATCCTATGCAGTCAAAGGTCACGGAGCGCATTAACCCCCCTCACAATCCACTCTGACCAGAAAGGGGACTTATTAATACAGAATTTAGGGTTCAGCCACATGATTGAGGCAACATTTAAATAAATATACAAATTAAATACTCTGGACACTTTTGCCATACCGAGTGCAAATGCGAGATAAAGGGGTGTAACATAACTTCTCCGGTTAGTTTGATAGAGAGGCTTTGCAATGGCAAAATGGGGGCAAGAACTTCCTGTTCAATACAGAACCAGGGAGGGGGTCTCTCAGGTGGAAGCGAACAATGAGCCAAATGTCTGAGACTGAACGCATAATAATAAAACACAATCTTGTGTAGGCCTAGCCCACTTTTGTCAATCGGCCTATGTAACTTATTAAAATGTAATCTAGGGGGCCTGGGTAGCTCAGTGAGAAAAGACTGACTACCACCCCGGAGATCATGAGTTCGAATCCAGGGCGTGCTGAGTGCTGAGCGTGCAACCAGGTCTCCTAAGCAGCCAAATCCGGTTGCTAGGGGGTCGAGATCTTTAATCGTTCCCTTTTGGGCGGCCATCACGGCCCCCCTTTCATCTCAGGACCCAAGATGGCTGCCCACCATGCACTGCCTGTAGTTATGCCCTGCATCTCCAAACTGTCTCTTTAAGAGCGTTTCATTTGGAAAGCATTGCAATATAATAGATCTGCTAAACATCTTAAAAAGATCAGGTTTACAAACCATTCTAAATCGTAAATGTCTCAAAGACATCCGCTGAATGTCTTACTGACATCCGAGAGGAAACGTCTTAAAGACGTATTGCAGATAAGCAAACAACCTTAAAAATGCATCTTCCTGATGTAAACACACATCAAATAGACGTCTGGATGATGTACGTACGTGTGCTAGCAGGGAACTGATCGTCAACATGAAACTTGGTGGAATGGCCAATGGGGGGCGCTACAGTGAACAAAACAAAACAATTAGACATTTAGGTGATTACTACAGAACACAAAATCATCAATTACATGCATAAGAGCTAAATATGATATCGAGAATTATAGAAGGTTCACCTTTTTAACATTTTAAAAGGTTCATTTGATATCTCTTTCCATGCTATACACCATCTTTCTATTCATCTACAGCAAAGTTTTACAAGCCTCGAGCGCTTCTAGTTAATGATCGACGTCACCCGCACGGTGTTGTTCAGGTGTGTGTTGACTGTAACAGTCGGATTCAGCGCTCGCGATCATTCCCAATGCGAGGCTGAAGGCACAGTTTTAGGAGGATTGACATTCATTCAACTCCGGTGAGTTAATGTTTTGGGCGAGTTCAAATAATATCTGTTTAGCCTAATTTAACGTTGTATGAAAGAAGCAGCTATTTATTTGACTTCAACTGGGAGAAGCTACTGCTGAACATTGGGGGCACTGAGTGCTTCTCAGAAGGTAGATACATTTGCTTGTGTTGTGTGTTTAAGGTGTGACTTACATTGGTATTTCTTATAGCTATTAATCCATGTGTATCATGCTTTTACTTTGATGTGTTGTGTCAGATGTTTTGGCAACATTATGACATTTTACACGCAGCTATTGAATATAGAAAGAAAGGTAAGATGGAAGAAATGACAAATACACACCAGGGATAGTTCACCCCAAAAATGAAAATTCTCTCATTATTTACTCACCCTCATATCATCCCAACTCTTTATTGTTATTTTTCTGCTGAACACTAACAAAGATTTGTAGAAGAATATCTCAACTCTGTTTGTTCATTCAATGCAAGTGAATGGTGACCAGAACTTTGAATCTCCAAAAAGCAAGCAAAGGCAGCATAAAAGTAACCCATATGACTCCAGTGGTTAAATCCAAGTCTTCAGAAGTGATATGATGGCTGTGGGTGAGAAACAGATCAATATTTAAGTCCTTTTTTACAATAAATTCTCTTTCCTGGCCAGTTGGTGGCGATATGCACAAAGAATGTGAATCACCAAAACTGAAGAAGAATGCTTGGGTGAGTAGAGCGCTTAGGAAGGATGTTTGAAAGCGGAGATTTATAGGAAAAAAAGGACAAATATTTATTTGTTTCTCATCCACACTTATCATATCACGTCTGAAGACACGGATTTAACCACTAGTTAACCCACTAGAGTCTTATGGATTACTTATAAGCTACCTTTATATGCTTTTTGGAGCTTTAAAGTTTTGGGCCCTGTTGACTTGCATTGTATGGACCTACAGAGCTGAAATGTTCTTCTAAAAATCTTAATTTGTGTTCTGCTGAAGAATAAAAGTCATACACATCTGGGATGGCATGAGGGTGAGTAAATGATGATTTAAATTTTTGGGTGAACTATCCCTTTAATGTATAGATTATGGTTCACCATTTAGAATGGATCCAAAAGTGTTTGGAAACTTAAGCCAAAGTTACAAATATAAGAATATCATCGCATTATTACAAACTATCGAACCAGGTGGTTTATTTAAAGAATATACATCCACTAAAAGGACTTTAGGGACAAATTAGTTTGACTTTGAAAAGTCAGATTAGTCCTGAGAAAAGGTCTAACATCATTTGTTTGCAGATGCAACTTTGTTTGATATTTTGTCATATAATGCAGTGACATTAATACTAACGTTTTCAAATACTTTTTGGGCCACTGTATGAGTGACAGATTACAAAAACACAGTTGAGACAAACTCAACTGGTCTTAAGTCTTGCTCCGACTTGCCTGAACGCAAGAAGGGAATGTTGCCTTATTTCACGCCCATGTGTTTCCTTAGGTCTTCATGAGATGCATATGCACACTCCATGTCTTATTATATTATCCAACACATCCAACCTCTTCTGCCAATAAAACTCATTCTGATTCTGATTCCTGCACTTTAATGTAGGTTTTACAAAGAGCTGTAACCTTTGGCTGATGAACACCTTTAAAACTACCATCTTAAGTGCATTCATAATTATAACGCCTTTTTGTTTTGTTGAATTGATCGAACAAAGGCCTGACCCCATTAACTGGGTGTGTCTTTTAACGTAATAATGTTTCACAACATTGTGTGTGACACATGAAGTGTCAGTCAGAGTCATTTCTCACAGGCACTTTGCTCCTGACCTTCCGACTTTGCTGGTTAATGAATCACAGAGTGTTATTTCAGCCTGAATCGTTGTAACACTCCGGATCAAATCACATTGCCTCAATTATAATAAGCTACACTTGTTGAACAATTCAATTAAATAGGCCTCTATTTATACACTGATGAAAGAATTTGCTAAAATACTATAACCTCTGTATTGTCCTTAAAGTGTAGGTTGTGTAATGTACATTCAAAGGTTGTACCATCTATACACAATAGTATTAATATAGCTTGTTAGCTACTTTTTACCGCACACTATCAAAGTGCGAATTTCACATGAAAGGAGCAACATATGCTGTGTTCAACAGAAAATTATTTTGACTCAATTTGTACCTCATTTATCTCAATTTGTATAACAAACAAAAAATGTGTTGACAGCAATGAGCTTACAATGGAAGTCTATGGGGCAAGTGCAACAGGAAATACATTTGTCTTAATTTGTATATCATTTACCTTGATCTGTAAAAACAAAAAAAATTGTTGACAATAATGCGCTTACAAAAGAAGTCTATGGGGCTAGTGCAACAAAAAATAATTTTGCCTCAATTTGTACCTCATTTACCCCAATTTGTTTAACAAACAAAAAATGTGTTGACAGCAATGAACTTAAAATGGAAGTCTATGAGTCAAGTGCAACAGAAATTAATACTGCCTAAAAAAAATGTATCCTTATCTACCCAAATCTTTGAAAACAAACCAAAAATGTGTTGCCAGTAATTCGCTTACAGAAGAAGTCTGAAGCATAGAATGTTTGCCCCATAGACTTTCTTTAACTTTCTACACGTGATATGTAAGTCAAAACTAGTTTAACTGGTAATTTAGTTTACCAGTGATGCTGTCTTAAACGTGAAGTGTGTAAATTCTGCCCTAGCATCACCAAACAAATGGCAAAATATTGCAATTGGTATATATCAGTTAGACAGCAAGTCTTGGATCACGATACTGTGTTCAGGACTTATTTAGTTCTATCAGCCATGTGAGAACATGAACAAGTGGGAGAAGCTCGTCTGATAAGTTATTACTAAGCAATAATTTGCATGATTAACACTTTTTATGAGGCATGAGTAACAGTAGTCTGCCTGTCGACAGTGCCTTTATAGAGGTGAACTGAATGATTTCCTTTGTTATTCACAGTTGACCAACATGTACAAATGTTTGACTGTTTGGGCAAAAGAGTCACATTTGTAACACAATGAAAAATCATATTGATTTTTATAGTTTCTTTCTCTTACTTTTTAAATCCGGAAACTGTAACATTTAGCAAGCAATAAAAGCAGATGGAAATATTTGTTCTGCTTGTTCTAAAGAAAACTAGTTGGCTATTTTAAATAATCATTAACATGTAACATTTTCCCAACTTTCTTCCTTATACACTTCATATATGAAACTAGCACTGAAGCATATAAACTATACTTAATATTTTGTTGGTGTGGATCAAAAATTGGGTCATACCTTTTCCGTATTCTTTTTTTATTTTGTAAATTCAGTTGTTGCGCAACTCACTCTCAACGTGCGCAGTGTGTATTCAAGAGCATCTCTTTATAATGCAAACATTTTAGATATGTCAAACACTGTGAATTATTACACAAAGCCTCGTACAAACAGGCAGCTGTGTTACGCTGTGAGTTTTCACCTTAAGGCATCAACAATTTGTGGTATCCTCACACGCTGATCCTCTTCATGCCTCAGCCTGTCGCTGCACACATCCAGCCAAAATTGGGAGGGAAAAGACACCATGTTTTTTTGTTTTTTTTACAACTTCCTGAGAGCACATTGTTATTGATGTGATCTGTCAGCGTAGACTGTTTTGGTGGAAAAACAATGAGTCACTGTAGAATTGCTAGCTTTAAACATAGCATTGTGAACACTGTTTAGGTAAATGAGCTATAAGCAGAGATGTAGGCTACATGTTTACCTTTCAGATTGACAGGGATAAGGGTAACTGGAGATATAGTTTTTTATAGCTGCACTCCTGTATAAAACCATCATTTAGCATGCTTCCTGCAGGAACAGTCATTCCGGTGAATCTTCATTCTTCGTTTAGGAAAAGATGATATTTCTCATAGTATCTTTGTTCAGTGCAGAGTAGTATCTTTAGAAATTAGAGAGAACAGACAGACCGTAATGCAAAAGATTTATCTGAGTTTAATTTTTTTCTTCTCAGATGTTTGGTGAAAAAGTGAAAGAGTTTGATTTGTACCCCTTCGGCATCACAGCGTCATGGATTGCCACCCTTACCTACGTGAACACCTAAACCACAAACGTATATGTTGGAAACTTTCACCGACATAACGCGATCCACCATGGCAAAACACGACTTAAAAGACTACTATTTTCTTTATTAACAATTAGTTATGGTTAGTTTTTCTAAGTGATCAAGTGGGGAACGAAGCCATGTATTCTCTTCTGCTGTTCCTGACTGTACTCCATATCATCCTCTTGGCGTGTGCCTACACTTTATGCATCAACCTGAATTGTATTGCCCGAAAAACCATCACATATGAAGGTAATATCCTCCTTTTTTGAGTTACATGTACTGCTATGACCTGCAATATAATTACTAGTATTACCCTGTGAGTAATTCTTGAATATTTAAAGGGGTCATATCATACCATATCATTTTCCACCCTCTCTCTTACCCTGATTAAACTGGTCATGTTTTGCTTCCATGTATTTTAAGACTTCTGGGTAAAAGCCCTCTTTACATTGACTGTCCACGTGCAGCCCAGTTTTTCTAGACACGCAAACGTCCTTGTCCGTGCGCATTGCCAGTGCATGTGCCTGGCTTTACTAATAAGTGTATCACAAAACAGTCGTAGTGCGCATGCGTCAAACGCATCCATGCATGAGATGGAACGGCACTTGAAAAACTAAGTGTACCCTAGCCTAATACTGGGGCGGATGTGTAGAGTTCTGAAAGTGATATGCAACAGGATCACACAGAAAATACCTGCGTTCATTGTTCCAAATGTTTTTCCACCTAAATGGAAAAACCCAATTGTGTCGAATTCCAGACAAACAGCATCATGCGATGAATGTTCAATACTTGAAAGACCCCCATGCTGTTTGCTGTGATGTCACATCTCTTTTTATCTCCAACTAGCGAGATACTACATTAGCAAAGAAGTATGTTAAAGAGTGCTCTTTTGGTCTCAGTACTGTAAGGGTTGAGGTTAGGTTTAGGGTTGGGGTTAGGAGTATATTAATGTATACACGACTCAAATGTTTCCAAATATGTGCCTTTCCTGTCACATCCATTCAAAGCAGAAAGTACTGTTTAGGGTTGCCAACGGCCCGTATTAGCCAGTCTGTTTTTTTGGGGGCAAAATAAGGGCATATTTAAGCGGAGAAACGCTCGAGGGAGAACAGAGGTCTCAGTACTGTTTAAGGTTGTCAACTGCCCCATTGTAGCTGGGATGTCCCATATTTTGGTCAAAATGAGAACTCTTGAAAGGAGAATGGCGGATGGTGAAACACGGCAATACGTTGCATATTGAAGGCATCGTGTCCTACATTCAAGCCGCAAACTGCTGTACGTTGAAAGGCTAAATGTTCCCTATTAAATCGCTAAAAATGCTAACCCATAAGTAACCCATATTCGAGTGGCGAAAAGATAGAAATCCCTGCACTATTGAGAATATGCCTGACTGTAGTTCCCACTTCTGCCACTGGGGGCAGTTCTGACATTCAGATAGCAAAATCAGATTTAAGAAGACAAAAACATTCAACCTCATGGTCGTGATTTTTCTGTGATTTTTCCATCAGTCTGTGATATAACCCCTTTAAATTGTGACATTTAAATTGTTGGTAAACAGACATGTTGTTAAATGTTAGGTGAATGCATTTTCGGTTGAGGCAGTGCTATATGTAATTTAGTTTTTCTCTTTTTTTGATATAATAATCGTGTTAGTTCTTAATTGATAAATGGAAATCTCACTTGTATTCGACATGCATTTATGTTCACATTCCTCTTAGATAACCATGTGATCATGTTTAAAGAGGAAGGTATTTGGAATTACTCCACAATGCTGATTAGGGAGGATTTGGGGTTGCTGATGTTGGGGGCAAGAGAGGCCGTCTACGCCCTTGACATAAATGATATCTCTGTCGCCAAGTCTAAGGTAGGGTTTTCATTTCTTCCCTGTTATTTCTTTTTCAAAACAGCATGTCTGTATAGTTGTTATTGATTGCTTTTACTCCACCCATCAGGTTCTTTGGAAAGTCACGGAGGAGAAACAAAATGAGTGTTCCTCCAAAGGAAAACATCCTGATGTGAGTATGGACGTTCTGCTATAGCTTCATCACGTGCATGCAGTCAATGTAAATACTCTTTAGAAGGGAAGCTATTGATACTGTGTTTTGCTGTGTTTTATCATAATTTGAATGTATTGACGCCTGTATGAACGATTAACCTTTCAGATTGACTGTCTTAACTATGTGCGGATGCTGCATCAAGTGAACGACAGTGTGATGTACGTGTGCGGAACGAACGCATTTAGCCCGACCTGTGATTACTTAGTAAGTGACGCTCAACCTGAAGAACAATAACAGTGGGGAAAATGCAGAAAAAACAAAGAAAACCATTCTGCTCTACAATTGCTCACTCCTACTTAAAAGTACCATGGTAACACCATAGTTGTTTGGACAGTACCGTGATGGTAGTATAACGTTATTATTTGAAGAACGTGGTAAATACCATTGTATAAATACTGTATACCGTATGGTACACACAGTATACTCTACCATGGTATATATCAAAGTACCATCTAGAACATGGTACTGACCATTTCCTTTCTGTTGTCCATAATTCTCTTAATGTATTTTATTATCTTTTACTTGCATCCTGGAATGGGATTAGGAACATCAGGTTTCATGTGTTCCAACAAGTCCCTCTGTTAAAAACAAGATAAGAGACACTAGTGTGCTCATTGTGTTTGTTTGAACAGACGTACAGTGATGGACAGCTGAAACTGGAGGGAAAGCAGGAGGAGGGGAGGGGGAAATGTCCTTTCGATCCCTTCCAAAGATACTCCTCCGTTATGGCTGGTATGTATCACTTCACGGACTTTCACTGTCAGTGTGTGTAATTAGTTTTTTAGGGGGTGTGTAGAAATAACCTGGCTTTATTGAAACCATAGCTTAGCGGTTAGCATACATTTGAGCTGCGATGCTAATGTGGGAAACGGGGATTATAATCCAGACTGATATGTACCTATCCCTTTTCCCATCGTTTACTGTGTCTTAAATTACACACAAAAATGCTTTAAATCTAAAAAATGTTTGGCTTTATCAAATGTTGTTTTTGTGCTTCCAATATGTCTCTTTAACACCTGAAATCGTGAATTTCTTGTGTATTTTGCCACAGATCAAGACCTGTATTCAGCCACGTCCTTTAACTTCCTGGGTTCTGAGCCGGTTATATTACGCACCTCTCCCATTACACTGCGCACAGTGTTTAAAAGCTCTTGGCTTAATGGTATGTCTGGCTTTTGAAAGAAAGGGTCAGAAGTTATGACAAAGGAATTGGCTTAATCTAGGAAACAAAGACTAATTGCAGGCTGTTCTGTGTACTAAGGAGATTATTCAAGGTTTTGTTCAAATGTCCTGTATTTTATAGGTAATATATAATCTAACAATAGTTTTATTTCTATTTAATAACTGTTTTTAACTCTTATATCAGGGTCTTTTTGTGGCCATTATTTCCGCGACCCTGACTTTGGATTTGATAATGGCAAAGCAGATATCAGAGCCACTGTAGCCCATATGTTCTTCGTTTGCGATGCTTATCTTAGCAGAAATGACACTTATTGCACATGTTTGAATGGGTAAAATTGTTTTGTTGCATACAATTGTTTATTATAAATGCATGCAAAACTGTCACACTGTACAGCCCTGTGTAAAGGAGATTTTTTTTAAGAATCTTCACTCAGCCAATTTTCCATACAATGGCAGTTTACAGTGACCACGTCTGTCAAGCTCCTAAAAAGGACACTGTAGCTTTAAAATCAAAGATGACAGCGTTAGATGTGTTGAGTCAGGTTTCGAAATGCATCTATTCCCAGACTACAGACTGATCTCATCAGACATATTTAGAAAGTTCTGTTTTATGGTTTGGGTGCCGTTGTGTTGTTTTCTGTTGTTAAAATCTATGTGGGATACCTGATTTTAGATAAAACGAGTTTTAGCTTGAAAGCCGCATGACAGAAACTACTCTTGTGCAGGAGCTCAACTGTCGGTCAACATTTTCAATAACAATACATTCGATTCCGGTTTGTTTCTCACCAAACCTCATTTTATGCTTTCAGAACAATCGTGAGGCTCATGAAATAATTTATTAGACTTCAGAATTAGACTTTTGTGTGCTTTTGAAACTTGAAGAGGTGGTCACCATAAACTGCCATTGGATGACATACTGTAACTGAGCACAATATTTTTTCACAATTTCTCCCTTTGGGTTCAGAAAAAGAAAAAGTAAAATGGGGCAATAACAACACAGGGTTGAGTGAACAATAACGGAATTTTCATTTTTGGGTGAATTATCCCTTTAAGAGCTATGGCAAATTTACAGTGAGTGAAGTCTTCTCACACAAAGCTATTGTAGATAACTTATATAGCGTTCGAGTCCTATGGACTATTTCTATGGTGCTTTTTTTGGTGTCTTAAAGAGTCCATTCTGGAGCTTGACTGGGACAAAATCTTCTTTCTTTCCTCACTCAAGAGCCAAACTTTATCTACATGGACATGGTCCCAGAAAGCGAGGACAGCCCCGAAGGTGATGATGACAAGATCTACATGTTCTTCACTGAGAACGCGGTAGAGTACGACTTCTACAACAAGCTTGTGGTGTCGCGTGTTGCCAGAGTCTGCAAGGTTACCCTTTATTTCTTCCTTTACCGTTGACATAAGGACTAAGGCTTAGTGTTTGTGGCCACAGCTTAGCTCAGCGTGTGTGTGTGTGTGTGATCTTTTTGCTTGTTTGTAGCTTGACTCAGTGGATTTACAGCATTAACTATCAGGGCATTGATACTATAGGATGAAGGATTTTGCATGTTTAGCCCTGTATTTGCTGAGCTTATACTGACTTAGTCTCTATTGTGCAGGGTGACATGGGTGGCCAAAGGACTCTTCAGAGGAAATGGACTTCTTTCTTGAAGGCGCGTCTGGACTGCTCTGTCCTTGAGCCCAGCCTGCCATACATCATTCAGGACGTCTTCTATATCCGACACAAAAAATGGAGGAAAAGCGTATTTTACGCTGTGTTTACCTCTCAGTCGTAAGTTTTGCCCTCCTGAGTCTTTTGGAGTCACAAATCTCCACACTGATACTTCCATTGTCTATTCTCAACTGTTAAGAGGAAATAAGACTATACAGTGACTAAGACTACAAAGTGAATGACACACATGGGGATTTACAATGGGATCGAAAATTAATTCAGATCTGATCATTCACACTAAAACATACAGGAAATGGGGTTTTAAGCAGATTTCAAACCACATATGAACACTGTTGGATGTAATCCAATTAAAGTTACTGACCCTTAACCCTACCCTAACCTAACTCAACCCTTACCATAAAACCCTAAACCCCTACAAAGTAACTTAATAGTGAAGTACTAAGTAATGTGATTACTTTTCATCAGTGTAATCATTAAAGTTATCTGATAATTGTTGTAGAAGTAATTTGTAGTTGGTTACTTTTTTGGGTAATTTACCCAACACGGCATACGAATGTGGTTTGGGTTTGTAAAAATGGAATTTCATGCATTTTACTATTCAGAGTTTATGAAGCACAGCAGGTCTAACTAAGTAAACGAGATTTTAAGTGTAGGATTGATAATTAAATCAGGATAAACTGGCTTTTTTCTCACTTTTGCCATGCAGTATTGATGTAATATGGAGTATGTGTTTGTGTTTGTAGAAGCTCAACGGATCAGTCATCGACGGTATGTGCGTACAATGTGACCGATATTAGCGAGGTGTTCTCTCGTGGCAAATTTAAGACAGCGGTAACCGTGGAGACATCTGATGTGAAGTGGGTCATGTATAATGGAGAACTTCCTGTCCCTCGACCAGGAGCTGTGAGTTGTTAATTATGGTCTTAAGTACATACTTGGCATATTCATAAACCATATTATTTCATTGGTATTGTATGGTATTTCAAAGAATACCATGGTATTACTATTACAATAGTGTATAAAAGAACATACTATTTAGTATGTTTACCCATGGTGTATTTTAATGGTAATAATGCCAGGACACTGTAAATCATGATTTGCTCTTCCAATGCTCATCTTTCCACAGTGCGTCAATAACGCAGCGAGGCGTTTGGGAATTGAGCGGTCACTGGACCTTCCTGATAAAACTCTACAGTTCATCCGAGACCGGCCCCTTATGGACGACGCTGTACATCCGATCACGGGCAAGCCTCTGCTGGTCAAGAGAGGACCGCTGTTGACCCGTCTTGTTGTCGACCATGTAACTGCTCTGGATGGACAGCTTTATCCTGTGATGTTTGTTGGCACAGGTGAGATCTTCCAATTAGCCTGTAGGGAAAATCAGTCGCTAACAGTCAGTTAGAGGGTGTACGTGTAAACAGTCATTTACTGGAATGTTAATTGTACCTTGTACTGAGCTCTCTGTAAAGAGAGAAAAGTTTGTTTCTAAAGGGAAAGCTCACCTAAAAATGAAAATGTGGTCATCATTTACTCCTCTTGTCATGATTTAAATTCCATAAGAAACACGCTACACGCAATGTAATATCATTTCACGGAAAATAATACGTATCTAAAGCATGAAGAATTCAGAATACAGGCGAACTTTAAGTTATTAATATTTTCATTAACTAAAATGATGTCGTTTGATGTCATTGAGTAAAACTGAATCAAATGAATGAATATGAGATGACAAAATATTGACTATTTTTAAAAGACATTTTCATCAAAAGACAAACTATGTCTAAAACAAGTTTATTTTTTAAAAATGTAACTGGGAATGTAAAGCTCCAAAAAAGACATAACATTTAAGGGAAGGCAAGATTATCATTGAACAATGACTTAAATTTTGGTCTGTTACTCACACAAAGCTATCGTATGGGTTCAGAAGACTTGGAATATGGTTCACGAATCGTATGGAGTATATTTGTGATACTGTTATGTTGGCTTTTGGGTGTTTTTCATCCTTTTTGGAGCTTGACAGATGTTGTCACTATGAACTACCATTGACTAGGTCTACATGCACTTAAGAAAACGGCTTATTCCAGGGTTTTTGCAAAAAGCGGCATTCTGAGACGTCATGAAAACAAGAACGCCTTTTTCCTTACACCGTTAAGGGATTAAGAGCAGATTAACACACCCGGGTTTCTCCCAGAGCACGCAGTTTATGCAGTCATGTAAACGCAGAAGCGCCTTTCTTACAGGTTTTTGAGGATTGCGCATGTGAGTAAACAGACCAAAAAAGAAACATCATAGGATGGAGCAAAACAACAAGTCAACACAGCAGAAAGAATTCAACATTTCTGGGAATACAGTGGGGAAAGCACATTAAGATTCAGCTTTATTGTCATTGTGCAGAGTACAGGTACAGAGCCAATGAAATGCAGTTGTTTTCACATATCCCAACTAATCTGGGGTCAGAGCGCAGGGTCAGCCATGAAAGAGCACCCCTGGAGCAGATAGGGTCAAGTGCCCAACAGTGGTATCTTGACAGTGCTGGGGCTTGAACCCCCAACCTTTCAGTCAGTAACCCAGAGCCTTAACCGCTGACATAAAAGGGAAACACCAGTAGTGCGGCGCAATTCTGCTGCAGATTGCAACATAGTTAAGGAAAAAAAACACAGCAAGAATTCTGGAATATCTGTAAGTAAAGGAAAGAAAAATAATAAAATAGTGAAGTCTTCCTCGGATCCCATGTTTGTTATTTACTCAAGCGTCGTGGGAAAATTATGTTGCTTTTGATTGCCTTACTGACTGAGCCGCATGTATACGGGAGTAAAGAGTACGCTGCTTATACAGTGCATGGAAATGGGAATGCTGCTTTCTCACAATAAGTTGCTTTCTGGTGTCTATGTAAATGTACTCAATGTATGGCAAGAGCAGTGTTGGGGAAATACTCAAAAATGAGTCTGTTAAAAATTATCAATTACTTAAAAAATCAATTAATTTACCTTTAAGTTATTTTCCAAAACACATTTCATATAAAAGTTTGTTTTTCTGCTCAATGAATTTCAGAGTAATGTCTATATTATGCACACCTTTAAGCGGTCACAGAAATGCAAACAGACGTACATATGAACATAATTTGTGTTTTAAATGTATTCTACGTAAATAATATTATTTAGTGTAACCCAAGTAATACATTTCAAAGTTATCAATTGAAAGCTAATAACTGTAATCTGATTACAAGTATTTTATTTAATGCATAACATTACTTTTTGAATAAAAAATGATCGGATTACTGTAACTTAATTACTTTGTAATCAGATTACACCCCAAACTGGGCAAGCGCAGCGAAATTCTGTTAAAACATAATTACCAATTTGCGTTCCACTGAAAAAATGACAGACATAAAGGTTGAGTAAAATAATAAAGTTTTTTTTCTGTCTTCCATCAGAAAATGGTTGTGTGCAGAAAGGGGTCAACTATGATGGAGAAATGCATATAATTGAGGAAGTAAAACTGTTTGAGAACGCTGAGGCGATTGATGTCCTACGTCTCTACCAGAACCAGGTACTGAAAACCGTCCATTTCATCCAGACAGGGTGCTGTAATTGTGCTATTTTTGTTTTTACATGTCATACTGTAGATGTTGTCGATACAGCTTAACTTGTGTTGAATCAGCGCATCCCTTTAAATACTTGAACATGCTTGAACACTTTGTTTCTATAGGGGTTCTGCTCCTGTAAATAAATGTGAATATGAGCACTAATTAAATGTGTTTGTCTCAGTTGTATGCCGGCTCTGCGTCTGGGGTAATTCAGATGTACGTTAGCAACTGCAGTCGCTATTTTTCCTGTCTGGACTGTGTGCTGGCCAGAGACCCTTACTGCGCCTGGGACCTAGCAGCTCAACGGTGCTCTAGATTGCCTAGAGAACCTAAGGATGCTAAAGTGTAAGATATACTCACGTGCAAACATTTATTTAGTTTTAAACCTGTATGACTGTCTATCTTCTGTGGAACACAAAAGGAGATGTCAGGGAGAATGTTTATGCTGCTCTTTTCCATCCAATGAAGTTGCATAGTGACCAGTGGCTATCAAGCTCTAAAAAGGACAAAAAAGCACCATAAAAATATAATGAAAATAGTTTGTACGACTTGTGCTCTTTCTTCCCACTGTTCTGAAGACTGGGGAGGGAGGAGAATAATTTTTGGGTGAACCATTCCTTGTCTGTGTATAAACAATTTCTATCAACAGCTAACATCAAATGTTTCACGTTTTAGTAATTTCATACAAAGTCTGAAAGATGGGGATGCCACTTGGTGCCCAATAACAGGTACTTATCGACACATTTATTGTCTAATCAAATGGTAACAATAGTTTGTGCTGCATGTAATACATGTTTCTGTGTCCGACAACTTCAGCTGCTGTGGAACCAAAGATCCGCACTCTGGTTTTGGGAAACAACATCAGGTTGCTGTGCCAACCAGACTCTAATCTGGCCCGGGTGAGGTGGAACTTTGCTGGGAAGCCGCTCCCCTCCTCCAACAAGAAGTACACCATCTATAGTGATGGTATCCTTATCTACAACACCTCAGTAACTGATACTGGACACTACACCTGCATGTCAGTCGAATTGGTCAAAGGAAGACAATACACCCAAACACTGGCCATTTATGACCTGCAACAACAAGTAATTGAAGATGTAACTGATAAAATAAAGCCTACAGTGGGAATCAAATCTACATCATCAGGTTTCCATAAGTTGGAAGAGCCTCCGTCACTTCCTCAAAGTCAGACAATTGAGAGTAAGTGGATTGTAATGCAAGTGGCACTGGCTGTGCTGTCAGTTATGATGGCATGTCTGCTGATATGGAACCTGTACAGGGGCCACATATCTCCATTCATGTGCTGTGGAAGGCAAGCGATCAAAAGCCCCAGGAATATTTGCGAGAGGGAATACCAGCAGACAACTGGCACAGATACTTTGGACAGTAAACAGCAAATAGTCAGGTTGTGTCCCACATCAATCAGTGATCAAGAAGCAGCCAGCTTTCACAGGAATACTGCCAATGGGGTTACGCAAAAAGATGTGCATATTTTTAAGTACATTACAGATGAGTCAGAGATTTAAGCTCTGCGGTTTACAAAAAGTCCTGATTTGTTTTAAAAATAATTTTGCATAATTTTTATACTTATTTATTTTTTTGTTAATAATAAAAAAACTTTATTTCATAACACCAAACATGCCTTCTGGTCCATTTATGCTTATCAGCAGAAATGAGAAGCTTATAATTTTATAAAAGCACCTAAATGAATAATTCTGTTAAAACTTGTGTATTATTTGAGTTGTTTAAATTGGCAATTTTTACAGATGTTTTCAGGTTTACGCTGTGACATCGTCATGGCAACGAAGTTGTAGAATTGGATATAACTTTCCACATAAATAGTTAGGAGATTTTATCACGCTAAAATCATAACACGCATATTTTTTTGCGTCTTGCGGCTATACTGATGACACAGTGAGCACTTTAACGTTTACGCATTGGCCCCATTCGCTTCCATTGTAAGTGCCTCACTGTAAACCATACAAATCCATTTTTGTGGTAATCAACATTATGCCACAAATGCTTTCGATTGATCTTATCTCGTCTTGAACCTCGAATATTCTTTTAAGAAATGATTGTGTTCATATATCAAAACCACAGAATCTGTTATAGTTCCCTGCTACACCATTATAGTAATAATAACTCGATTTTTAACTAGATAACTAGAATAACTAGAAGTTTAACTGTTTAGAACTCATATGATGAACATAATGCCAGGCAGTTGCTATGCAGTTGCTAGGGTGTTCTGGGTGGTTGCTTACTGTCCCAACACAAAAGAGCCGGTTTTATTGTATAGAAAAGTCAAAGCATGCCTCTCCTAAAAGCCGCACATGAGATATACAACCATTCATATCCATAGCACAAATGGTGCATTATACCTAAATATATCACACTCTTTGGCGAGCTCTTTTAACATTTATTCCTTAAAACTTACTAGTATCTATTTTTGTTCCTAGTACTTTTTGTAGTTGCTATTAAGTATTCCAATAGTGACTTGAATATTTTGTAATTTTAATGATTAGATAGCAGTACTTAGTCATTAGTTGCATTTGTCACTAGTATCTATGCCAGTTTATTAGTACTTATTTATTAGATACTAGTATGTATTTATTATACACTTGTCTATTTAATTGAAATAATTTAGCCTATTTAAAAATATATATTTTTGCATTTCAATTCCATAACAAAATCCCATCAAATTAAACTGTTTAATAATTAAAGTTGTATTCATTTCCTTTTGTTAAAGATTATGAGTTCAGTTTGATGGAATTTTGTTATGGAATTGAAATGTAAATCGTAAAAAGAATTGCTAAAATATTTTTTGAGTGTTCCAAATGTTACTAGTGACAGTTCTCATCTCACTATTTGCAACTCTTATTTTACTTGTCAAATATTATGAATGGTCAGAATGACTACTGAATATCCAAGTTAAATATCTTAATAGTAAAATTACAATTTTACAAGTAACTTTTGGAATAAACACAAGTGTCTAATAAATAAGTGCTAGAATCTCATTAATAAGAACTATTAAACCTGGAATACATACCAGTATCCAATGAATATACTGTACTAGTAAAACATTTAAATAATAATAATAAACAATACTAGGCACTGTATGCATAGTACACATACTAGTAACCACAGATCCCATTAGATTTCAATGGCACAATTGAGCAATTTGTTACCAGTAACAATGAAACAGGGACTAGTAGCAAAGGAATAAGCACTAGTTTCTATTGGAAAAAGTACTACTTAAAGAAATAGTTCACCCAAAAATGTTAATTCTCTCATAATTTACTCGCCCTCATGCCATTCCAGATGTGTATGACTTTCTTTTTTCTGCAGAAAACAAATTAAGATTTTTAGACAAATATTTCAGCTCTCTATGTCCTCACAATGCAAGTAAATGGTGACAGACTTCTAAAAGCTGTAAAAAATCACATAAAGGAAACATAGAAGTAATCCATTAGACTCCAGCGTTTAAATACATATCTTCAGAAGCAATATAATATGTGTGGGGGAGAAACTAAACAATAATTAAGTCCTTTTTTTTTTACTCATAATCTCCACTTTAATTTTCACATTCAGATGAAAGTGAAACTAAACAGACACAACATTTCACTTTCAGGTGTAAAAGTGAAAATCACAGTGGATAATAAGTGTAAAAAAGGACTTCAATATTGTTTAGTTTCTCACCTCACCTATTATATCACTGTGGATTAAAACACTGGAGTCTAATGGATTACTCTCTTCAGTTTTGGTCACTATTCACTTGCATTGTATGAAGAGCTGAAAAATAATTCTAAAAATCTTCGTTTGTGTTCTGCAGAAGAAAGTCAGTCATACATCTGGAATGGCATGAGGGCGAGTAAATGATGAGAGAATTTTCATTTTTGGGTGAACTATCCCTTTAAATGGAAAAAGAAACTAGTCACTTTTGGAACATTCAGTAGTACCTAAAAAAATAAGTATCTAATAAATGGTGCATTGGGTACTCAAATCTCATTTTGCCCCAGACTCTGTATTTTAGGTGATGGGGCAGTCAATGATGTAGGGGATAAGTTCCTGAAGAATTAGTTGCTGGCTGGTGTTATGATCGGCAGACAGATCATCCTTAGAGGATGTAAATCAGCTGGAGCACCCTAGTTTCGTGAGTGGTATGCAGAGATGGGCAGGTTAGCAACATTGAAGATTTGTCACATAGGCAACATGGATCTATTCAATAAGAAATGGAGCAGCTATTTAACCTTTTTTAATAGAAGGCTCTCTGGGAGGGGCACCTTAAATTTATATAAGGTGATTCCAAATATTCTGTTATTTTTTTTATATATATATAGATAGATATGTTATATGTTAATAATAATAATATCACAATTTACATTCCAAATGTTAAAATTAGAGCTGTCAGTTTGGCGGGTTCAATACAAGTTAAGCTCAATCGACAGCATTTGTGGCATTAAATTGATTACCAGAAAAAAATGTATTTGACTTGTTCCTCCTTTTCTTAAAAAAAATCAGTGTAACAGTAAGTAAACTAAAATCAAATTAAACCTTTCCCAACTTCATGCCGTCATGATCAATTACAGTAGCTCGTCACCTAAAATCCACCCATTCATTGAAAATGAATGACTTCTGGTGATTTTGTCACTGTAAATCACACTCACGCTCCTGTGACTACAATAAAAGCAACTCCAAACTGAAAAGGAATGTTTTTTATTTAACTGCAGTTAGTTAAAGAGCCATTCCGTTCACATTTCAGATGCATATACAAGAATATTAAATACATTGGCAACACCGAGGTGCAGTCATAGAATGTTTCAATTGAAAATCCTCCTCCTATGGCTCTGTAGTGGAAGATCTCAAAGAACAAAAAGAAGCAAAGATCAAGTCACATATTGACAATAAGCGTCTATGACTCCAACCAGCCACATTTGTAAACACAATGTTCCAGTACGAAGCACAATGAAATCAGTGAGATGAAACATAAGGATAAAGAGAAACATCTAGAAGCGACAGCATTAAGCACTTGTGGCAAACTTGAAAGCTATTGGCTTTCACATGCTTATTATGAATGAAAATTTAAGGCTGTCTTCATTTTGAAGAAACAGAAAAGAGAGAAGGCACAAAATGTATTTGCAACATGACTTTGTCAGTTAGAGGAAAAACTGGATTTCTGCAATGCTTTGCTGCAGTGCATAAAAACAGTGTCACATGCAAATCATATTTACAAAGACATTCAATTTACATTCATGAATATTAAAAATCTGAGCAAATATTGAACAAAAGTAGAAATCAATGCGGGAAACTGTTATTGAAATGATGCGAGACCTAATTTCTTGAGGTAAATTGAAAAGCTGCCATAAATTAGAAAAGAATCCAAAGCTTTTTCCTCAGTCAAAAATCACTTTCCCTAAAACGGTAATGTGATTGTGTGCTGTATAGTGATTTATATGGTCATGGTGGATGTAATCATTTGATATGTAACAATTTCATTCTCAACAAATTAATGGAATGTTTACAAAAAAATCAAGATCTTAATGATGCTTCAAAGAATCGAGATTAATTCATGATGCGTCATGCTTTACATTCTCTACCTTTCATCATTATGCACTTTAATGTTACAATGTCCCAGCAATACTTTTTTTCTATATATATGTTTCAACAAATGTGTTGAGATGGCTTTAAAGGAGCAGTTTGCTGAACAGTATGTTCTTTTGGATGTTTCAGCCAAAATTTGGACAATTTTCACTCAAATATTCCATTAACTTCTTTTTAAATCAGGAAAAGTGTTGAATGAACATTTTCTCATTATTTTCTCATCCTCATGCCATCCCAGATATGTATGACTTTCTTTTCTCTGCAGAACACAAAGGAAGATTTTTAAGAATAATTTCTCAGATCTGTTGGTCCATACAATGCAAGTGAATGGTCACTAAATATTTTAAGCTCCAAAAAGTACATAAAGGCAGCATAAAAGTAATCCACACATCTCCAGTGGTTTAACCCATGTCTTCTGAAGCCATATGATAACTGTGGTGAGAAACAGATAAATATGTAAGTCCTTTTTTACCATAAATCTCCACTTTCACTTTCACATTTGTCTTCATTTGTTTTTTGGTTATTCATATTATTTGTGCATATCGCCACCAACTGGTCGAGGCATGTCAAAGGTAAAGACATAGTAAAAAAGGACTTAAATATTGATCTGTTTCTCACTCACAACTATCATATCTCTTCAAAAAACATGGATTACACAACTGGAGTCAAATGGATTGCTTTTATGCTGCCTTTGTGCTTTTTTGGAGCTTAACATTTTAGGTTACCATTCACTTGCATTGTATAAGAGCTGAAATATTCTTCTAAAAATATGAATATGTGTTCTGCAGAAGAAAGTAAGTCATGCACATCTCGGATGGCATGAGGGTGAGTAAATAATGAGAGAATTTTCATTTTTGGGTGAACTATCCCTTTAAATGTTCTTTCTTATGTTTACACCTAGGATTCTTTGAGGAGTACTGATGTTATCAATATTAGATTAGAACATATTTTTGCTATATTAAAAAAACTGTAATATACAAATGTGAAAGAAAAAACAAACAAAAAAACTATCATCATTGTCATTGATCCAGATGTGTGTTAGTGTTTTTTCCATCCTAACATTCTTTCACATACTGCCCCTTTAAGGTTAAGTCAACAAGAGGCACTCTGTCTCCATCTATAGTTCAACAGTGGTATCACCAAGGTCCGCTCTCTGGGTAATTGGGCACAGCAGCAGGATACTGAGGGAGGCTTGGGCCACTTTCAGAGATGGCGTTGAATCCTGCTTCTCTCACAGGGGCGCTTTTCCACATGCCTGTGCTCCACTCTTCCTGAGCCCGCTCCAAACTGCCACCTCCACCACGGTACAGCCGATGAACCTTTTAGGGGACAAAACTAATGTCAACTTTTCTAACTAATGAATTCCCATGAACTTCCCAATCATTTCTAATTGGGCTGGATATCGATTTTATCTCCTTTTCTCCCAATTTGGAGTGCCCAATTCCCACTACTTACTAGGTTCTTGTGGTGGCACGTTACTCACCTCAATCTGGGTGGCAGAGGACAAGTCTCATTTGCCTCCACTTCTGAGACCGTCAATCCGAGCATCTTATCACAAGGATTCATACAAATCACTCATATTTAGACTGATTCGTTAATGAATCTTTCAGACTGAACTCTGAACAAGTTCAACTGATTCGTTGAAAAGAACCAATTCAAAAGAAAAATGTGTTCACAAGTCGGACAACATTTCATGAGCAAGTTTTACCCTAAACGAGCAATATTTAGTGAGGAAATATACTTGTTTAGAGCATTTGAAAAAACTCAGGTTTTACATGACTATGGGAACCCTAAACATTGCCATACTCTCTGCATGCTGCACACACTGCTTTAAATTAAGGATTTACTCTTTAACAGTAAGATATTTTGTGTGTCAGCTGAGCATGTAAATGTAAAATGGTTACAAATAAGGCAAAGCTTGTATGTATATGCAAATCATACCTTGATGAGAACAAGCCCCATGAGAACAGCGACGACAGTAAAGAGCAGAGTAGCGATGAGCATGAATATAGCAGAGACCACGTTTGTGCTGAAAAACATCACTGTGGCAATCCAACCACTGTCAAGAGAGAGAAACATTCTTCCTTTAGTATCAATGGAATTGTTCAAATTTCCTCTTGAAAAGCCAACTTGACTAAAAATCCTTAAAGGAGAGTTCATCCAAAAATTACAATTCTCTCATCATTTACTCACCCTCACGTCATCACAGAAGTGTACAACTTATTTCTTCTGCTGAACACAAATGAAGATTTTTTTTAGAAGAATATTTCAGCTCTGTAAGTCCATACAATGTAAGTGAATGATGATCAGAACTTTGAAGCTCCAAAAAGCAAATAAAGCATAAAAGTAATCCGTAAGATTCCAATAGTTAAATCCATATATTCAGAAGTGATATGATAGGTGTGGGTGGTTTTTAAGTGCTTTTTAAAGTCTTTTCTTTACTATAAATTCTCCTGTCTGCCCAGTAGGTCGCGATATGCACAAAGAATGTGAATTGACAAAAACAAAAGGAGACTGTAAAAGCGAAAGTGGAGATTGATAGAAAAAAAAAGAACATAAATATTAAATATCTGTTTCTCACCCACACCTAAAGGTGGGCGATATGACCAAAATCTTGTATCAAGATATGAGTAATTTTATAACACTATAACGTTATACAGTATATCACGATATCATACATTTTCTGGGAAAATTAATAGAAATTGGCTTATGAATCAAATAACCACATAATGTCTATTTTGGGTAATTCTTTCAGTGAATTAAATACTTTCAAATGTTTCCTCATTTAATTTTCGTTTTTTTTTTTTTGGAGCTTGACAATAGTCAATGTACAAAAAAATGTACAAAAAACAAAACAATAGTCAATGAACAAAAAGCTAAATTGACCATAATGTTACATTTCATATTACGTCCTATTTCAGTCTATGTTGTTGATCAACAATATTATAAATGTAGAAACCACAATAAAACAGAGAATAATACAGAAGTAAAATAATAATAATGCAACGGAAATAAAAACTTGCAGAAAATTTCCAAAATTATGTAAACACATCTTGTAGAAAATAAACATCAAATAAACCTAAAAACTTCTTAAATAAAAACATTGAGCCGAATGAATGAAATAATATTATTTTGCGTGCTTCATTTTGAGGTTAAATAAATTGCTTGTTTTACAAGTGATTATGGTCGTGCGACACAGTTTGACTTTTTTTTTTTCTCCCCAATTTGGAATGCCCAATTCCCAATGTGCTTTTAAGTCCTCGTGGTGGCGTTGTGACCTCAATCCGGGTGGCGGAGCACGAATATCAGTTGCCTCCTTGTCTGAGACAGTCAATCTGCATGTGGAGGCTCATGCTACTCTCTGCAATCCACGCACAACTTACCACAGGCCCTATTGAGAGCGAGAACCACTGTTCGCGACCATGAGGAGGTTACCCCATGTGACTCTACCCTCCCAAATTGTTTTGTCACAATTCACTTGCATTATATGGACCCACAGAGCTGAAATATTCTTCTAAAAATCTTAGTTTGCGTTCACCAGAAGGAAGAAAGGAAGTCACACATCTCAGATGGCATGAGGGTGATTAAATGACGAGAGAATTTTCATTTTTGGGTGAACTATTCCTTTAACGTTTCATGTTACTCACCATGCACCCCAACCCGATATTCCAATACTCTGGATGAAAGTAAGTACGCATTGCAGGAAGAAAATGAAGAAGAATGCCATGAAGTTGAATGAACTATCAGCCCTGTATAGAGGGACAAGAACAGTTAAATCAAAGCATAACATTAACCTCAGCATTTAGTTTTCCCCAAAAATGGTTTCCTTACCGGAAAGCTTTATAAAGCGGCCTGAACCAGCAGGTGTAACTACATGGGCTGAAAACAAGAAGCCAGAGGAGTGCAAAGCCAAAGTTAATGGCGCTGCCCCCTCCGGCCCACCAGGCTATGCAGGCTACCACATTAACACACAGTGTGATAGAGTACACTGAAAAAACAGAAGTATCAGTCATCAGATACGTACCTTCATTTTAAAGAGACCATTCACGCAAAAATTACAATTCTGTCATAATTTTCCCCACTGTTGCTCATAACCCATACAAAGAACATTACAGTATATGGGTTTGGGACAACATGAGGGTGAGTAAATGATGAAAAAAATAATAATTTTGAGTTAACTGTCTCTTTAAGACCAAATCTGATATCTGTATCAGGATCATTTCACTCACATATCCAAAGGTTGTAAACACGGCGCACAAGCTGGCGGTGGGGTTGTGGAATATCCTCGTCCACGTTCTGGTAAAAACATGGCTTTATGCGAAGAAACTTCGGCAGAGGGGGGAAGTTGTTTGCTCGATCTGTTATGCAAAAATGGAAAGAAATTGAAAATGTAGGACTGTGTTCAAAAAGCAAACCTAAACTATTACAAAGTGATGACAACATGACATTTATGTTAAATTCATTATACACAAAAATATAGCATGCATAGTTTCAATATGTCAACCACATCTGGCTTACCTGTCATCCTTAGTTGCGTGAAAGTTGGTTAAATGTGTTCCTGATGCTGAATACTCCTTTTTTAACTGAAGGACTGCTGTTTTCAGTGCTAAATTAAACCATATAAAGCCATTGTTTACTCACCCATGTGGTGTTATAACCCCTTATGACCGTCTTTCTCTTTCTTAACACAAAGGGAAGCATTTTTTTAAAAAAAAATAGTAAATAATGTCCTATCTCAGGAGCAGGACTGTGTATTCTGTTGTTCTCGTGCACTCTCGTGACACAGCAGAGCAACAATCGGTGAAGATTTTCACAAAATGTTAGTTTTCGGCTTCTTTGTTTCTCACCAAATCTTATCGTATGCCTTCAGAACAGGGCATAAGTCACTTACAATTATTTATAAGACTTCTGAATAATACTTTTATGAGCTTGAAGAGGTGGTCACCATCAACTGCCATTGTATGACATCAATGAGCACAACATTGTGTTACATTTCTCGCTTTGTGTTAACAAGAAAGAAATAAAGAAAGTCATATGTGGTTATAACAACATATGGGTGAGGAAACAACTATTTAATTGTAATTCTTGGGAGAATTTTCCCTTTAAATTAGCAGACAAATAAACACATAACTGTTGCACACTGCACGCCACACAATATCACAGCAGTGTATTCAAACTAAATAAATGACACTCATGTTGCAGTAAATTGGTGTTGCTATTGGTAATATTTCTATATTACATATATCTCACATCACTAGATTTGTTTTGATAACAGCACAGGCCATCTGCTAACGACACACTGCCAAATATAAAGTAGAAATGGTCTAACTCTAGAACACCTAGGACAATAAACGATATCATTTCATGTCATGAGACAAATAAACGCTGCTACATATTACACTAAAACATCAGAGTTACATCCAGTTTATAACACGATACCTGTGCACCGCTAAATAGTTTGATAGGGGATTCGTCTGCAGGACTGGAAGCGTTGTTGGGGGATTATGGGAAATGTAGTTCTAAAATGGTTTCGTTTGTGCTCTGTGAAAGGAAGTTGTCAGCATTGAAGACTACAAGCCCCATCAGAGTCAGTCAAAGGCGTGGTCTCTGTTCTTGTGACTACTGTTTTTCCTGCCCTGTGGCAATCATAAGATACGTTTCGGTTATATTCGTCAGAAAGCAGTGAATATTGATGTCCTTTAGATTTTGCGGTTTTGCGCAATCTTGCGCAAATTTAGACGCAAAAAATGTCCCCTTCAAAACACTAACATTTTTATTTCAGTACAAAGACACATAACATTACAGCCACAGTTTTATAAAACACTTTTTCAAAAAAGCGAAATAACTAAATAAAAGTAAAAGAAGCGAAAAATACAATAGAATTTTTTTTTTTTTAAATTACCTAAATTATCCGAAAGGAAGCGAGAATCGACTCAAAAACTTCTGCTCGGGCGATGTTACAACACCTGTCTGCACTCATAAAAGCAAGAGTCTAACACTTCTCTACTCGTTCTCAATATTTTTACAGTATGTTTGAAAACATTTTGCATAATTGTTTTTCAATATGTAAATTAAAATTATTCTATGAAATCAATGAATCTATGAATTCAAATTCAAAACCAAAATTTTAAATATGCATTATGAAAAATATTGTAATATTATATTAAATAAACCTGTTCAAATAATAATAATAATAATAATAAATATGGATTTTTAAATCTAATGTGTATATTTGGGCATTTTATTTAGTGTACAAAAGGTAGTGGACAATTGCATACTAATATATAACAAGATCAACTGATGTGTGGTAACAGCTCATTTCAATGTAGATAAAAGTTCGAATGTATCCCGACTGAAGCGTTGCACTTTGGAATGTGCATCTAGGACCAAATTTGATACTAGAATAGACCTATAAATAGTCAATGCCATTCATTCTATCACAAATAGTGCAAATGACTCTATAGTGAAAAATAGCTGTTTATTATGATATTTAACTTTACCTCCCTTTATTTAAAAAAAATATCGAAAAAATTAATCTGGAATCGACTCTTGGAATCGATTCAATCAAAATCGATTCAAAAATTTTGGAATCGAACAGCCCTAAAAATCACCAAGTCAAAGCAGTTGAACAAATAACTTAGTGACTTTTTATTGTCGTCTGACCAATCCTTCTCGGGAATCACACTTACTGGCCAATCATATGCCTTTACGGTCCAAAAAGGGCGTGTTACGAGGCAAAGGCTCACAAAATAACCAATCATATTATTCTTCAATATGTGACGTGCTACTCAGTAGGCCAATCACAGCCGGAAATCCTTACCCGCAACAAGCTCCCGCCAATTCTGAGCGGGGAGCGCGAGGGAGTCTGGCAGGGGATGAGAGGGAAGCGACGATCCAGGATTACACACCAAAGAAATAGAAGCTACGACTAACAAAACTTATAGAAGCACGCCACATTTGTAGTTGACAGGTTAATGTTACGATAGGAAAAGTTTGGAAGTCGATGCCTAGCCTTCAGGAGTCCAAAAAAGTCCTCACCGTTTCTGTGTAACGTCAAGTTTCCAGTGTGAGGACAGCGCGAGCGGATGGTGGTGGTGATGCTCGCGGCCGAAGAGCCTTGCGCCTCCACTCCACGCAAAGGTCGCTTGTCTGATGTTAAATGTGGATTCATACGTGAGGAAAGTTACTTAGAGCCGACATTGTAGGGGAAATTTGAGAAATAATAACCGTAGGTGGATAATGGAGCTATTTTAAGTTCATTCCACTTGCAGAAAAACCTGAAAACTCCATCATTCACCTGAGAGACAAACTAAACAGAGTAAAAGTTGAAGTTTAGCTCAGTTGCTTTGGGAAAATGGGAAATGTTCAGTTTAATGTCTTTTCCGAATAACATTGGCGCAGTCAGGGTTTTTACTATCCTAATTAGCATGCTAAGTTTATGGTTAGCCTACGAGCTATTGGCTGGTTTGGCAATTTTGTCTTTTTATATGCAAAGTGTGTGTCTGGCATTACGTACCTTGTGTGTAGAGGATTATATGAGTTCAAATGAAACGACATTGGCTTAATTTGTGCTATTCTGAGTTAAACTATCTCTTTATTCGTCTGTCTTGGGCTAAATAAGGTAACTTTGATGGCTCCCTTTTCACAGGTTCAGTAGCCAAACTCACATTAGCCACAGGCCATCATTCACTGAAAGGCGGGAGATGAATAAAGTAACACATCGCGCTGTTTCCTTTGAAGTCTATAAATGCATCGCACTTTTGTATGGTGTATATAGAGTATTTTCGGCCTTTAAAGAATGAAGTTATTGTTTTGACTCTAAAGGAAAGTCGTCGGCTTTAGTAATGACTGTCAGATGGTGGTGAGCAGCTCGCAGACCTAGCCAGCACCTTTGTTATGAAGAGACATGCTGAGGAAATGAGTACTGTTGTACTATAAACGCTTGTTTTGGCAAGGATTGACGTCAAGAACATGTCAGGTTTCATGTCTGGTTGATATCATAATCTGAGTGTCTCTGATACAGGATTGAAGACGTTTACACACTAACCTTTATCGTTGTATTTCAGGCATGGATTGTGTGGGCAAAACTAATACTGCCAACAAGAAGCTTGTTCAAGGTAACTACCCGATGGAATGTTAAATGATTGTAAATTAAGCATTTGTTTCTCATTACAGCAGACAGTGTTACTGTTATTCATGTAAAACCATCACCAAGCAACAACATATGGTATTTAAATTTTTTTGAGGGGGACTCAAATTATTTTCCCTCCTTTATTATATAAACAAAACAAAACCGGTGGTTACAGTAAGGTGTTTACAATGAAATAGAATGGGGCCCATCCATAAACGTTAAAATATACATTGTTTCAAAAGTACAGCCAGAAAATGTAATCATAATTTTTTTCCTTTTCTCCCCAATTTGGAATGCCCTATTGCCAGTGCGCTTTTAAGTCCTCGTGGTGGCGGAGGACGAATCTGAGTTGCCTCCGCGTCTGAAACCGTCAATCGGCACATCTTATCACGTGGTTTGTTAAGCGCAATACCGTGGAGACATAGCGCGTGTGGAGGCTTCACGATATTCTCCACGGTATCCACGCAAAACTCAGTATGTGCACCACAGAGCAAGAACCACATTATAGTGACCACAAGGAGGTTATCCCATGTGACTCTACCCTCCCTAGCAACAGGGCCAATATGGTTGCTTAGGAGACCTGGCTGGAGTCACTCAGCACACCCTGGAATCTAACTCACGACTCCAGGGGTGGTAGTCAGTGTATTTCCTCGCTGAGCTATTCAGGCCCTCGACATTATACGTCTTAACATGATTTTAGTGTGATAAAATTGCTAATTAACCTTGTATGTGAAAAGGTATATCCCATATTACAGCTTGCCATGAAGCGATTTTGTCACACTAAAATCATGTTAATGTGTCTAATCTTGTGGCTATACAGGGTTTTAACCTGGCTCAAAATGAAGCGGAGGTGGTACCATACTGTGCAGAAAGTGACGTTAAGATCACGTAAACATTTGCTTTGCATTAATACACTCCTAATGACCTGGCAACTGAATAATAGTGTTCATTTTGTCATCTGTTTTTTATTTAGTCTTAATCCTGTGTCAAATGTCCTTTTTAGTTTTTATCATATTTAGTCAACCTTATCCTATTTTTTTTTTTTAGTCAAGTTTTAGTTGACAAAGTCTGGGCATTTTAATGTAATTTTAGTCAATGAAAACTGTTGACATTTTAGTCATATTTTAGTAACATTTAGCCATATTGACATTTTAGTCACTGAACACTGTAAACATTTTTAGCCATAAAGGTATTATTGATAAGCATTTGTCAATCTTGTCTATCCAAAACCAAAATATATATATACACACACACACACACACACACATATGCACATATTAGTGATATTTTTCACATAAGATTGATCTTATCATGATGGTCTCATGATGAAGACGTTGCGAGCTGCAGACAGCGGGGGTGAGAGACGAGCGTCTCTGTGTTAGAGTACGTATCAGCCGGTGGAACTTTAAAACTCTCATGATCTCGACTCTCGCTCAGATTGGATCTCTTCCGCGACTGGTTGAAGCAGCTCTGACCGCACAGAGAATGACAGTTTTGGAGTTTGTGTTTATTTACATGGCACAAGTTCATATTATATTAACTTAAATTAAGGATGAAATAAAAATACATCGGCAAGCTGTGATCTGTTTCTATCAGACACTTGAGCTGCAGCGCTCCTCATATTGCGTGTTATCATTATAGTTATGTATGATCTCAAGTTACTTTAAATTACATCAAGCGACTATTCGACAACGGAATTGTTTTTTATTATTATTGCTGAGATTTGGAGTTACAAATTACAATCCACCGAGTGCAACCCTCGTTAGTGTTTTCCATGAAGACACCCACCAGAGTTCTGTAGACAGCCGGAGGTGGCTCGAAATTTGATGGACGTGGCCACTTAGTAATTCTCTATGCAGGAAAAACCCTGCTATACTTTCGAAACGGTATGTATTTAAATGTTTGTGGACTGGCCACATTCACTTAAACTGTAAGTGCCTTACTGTAACCGTGATTTGGCTTTGGCTTTTTTTTACATTTTTAATAATAAGAGAGGAGTTTAAATGCATTTTGTGGTAATCAAAATTATGCCACAAAAGCTTAACCTTTACTAACTATTTTTATGACTATACCAGGGCTATTCAGCTTTATTGACTAGTGAGCCAGATGGAAAAATCTTCAGGGCATGCAGGACAAACCAGAATATTTAGTTAATCATCAGATATCATGTTAAAGTAGGCCTATAATAATTGTTCACTGTATAATAAAAAACATCTGTGTTAATAATTTTAGATTTTTATCTTGATTTAAAATTGGTCACCTGTAAGCCAGATGGGCCACCAGCTTAATAGGCCTTCTCAATACTGTCTTCATGAACCTTATCTAAAGTAATAGACCGTATTTTATTTAGCTTTTATGACTGACTGTTTTCAACACATTGAAGTTGTTTTTCTTATTGTAAAACCAGCAATCTGTCTGTTCCCTTTTGTCTTGTGCTCTCATACCCCTCCCCCCACACACACACCAGCACGTCTTCCATTCAAAAGGCTTAACCCAGCACCCCAGGAATGCAGTGAGTCTAAAAGAGCCAAAGGTCCAGTTGCCCTCAAGTGTTCTGAACCCAGTGCCTCTGATGGAGAAAATGAAATGGATCACTCTTCTCTGCTACTGCACCACGGCCCAGCTCTGGTTAATGGCCGTGGGCCTCTTGATTGCTTCATGAGCCGACGGAAGCATTCCCCAATCCGCTCTGCACCTGAAGCCACCATTGACCTCACAGAAGACTCCACTGATGCTCCTGTGCCTCCAGTTGCAGCCACCTGCCCCATTAGTGAAGAAACAACAAAGATAGCGGAACACTCCCCACAATCTACAGGACCTACCACACCGCTGACGGAGAAGGATGAGGATGACGGAGAGATCCTCCCACTGCTGGACACCACTCAGGAGTCTGACTCCGAAGAAGAGGAGCAACAAGAGGCTGATGTTAGCCAAGGGAATGAATCTGTGCTTTCGGCTGAGTCCACCAGCTGCCTCTCAGTGGTAGAGAGCTCACCAGAGCCCAGCAAGAGCACACCCACCACCCCTGCCTCAGTGAGTAGACCATTAGCTCCATGGGTGTTAGGGGTGCGCTGCACATTTTTGGCCAATACAACTTTGATAGATAATTTCATCAGTTTTTCCCTAGCTGTGCAAAATAAAATACTTGTATACATACTTTTTTTAGTGTCAGTTGTTATCTAAACCATATTTTTAAAGTTGGTGGAGCCTAGTTGTATTGATGTCAAAAGTATTGAAAGAAGAGCAGTGTAATCACTTGAAAATAAGTTATGTATACTGGCTAATTATGGATACTAACAAAATAACATTTTAGATTCTTTTGACCAGTGTGTATTAAGTGTTGGTTTAGGACTAGAAATTTCAATGCAACACTAATGAAAGTCATTTGTCATTAGTAGATAAGGATTGTACCTGTAATCCAGTGGTGTAATTTTCATGGTGTAATGAGGTCCTTGTAAATGTACTTTGCGATATGTGTCGTGTCATACTTTTTATGACACATTTAAGAGTCCTTTTGATTGTTGAAAGGTCAAAACATTGTTTTTCTTTTCCTGGCACAGGCAATAAAGACAAACGCAGTGAAAAGACGGTCTCTCAAGGTAATCCCACATCTTTACTGAGCATGACGCTAATCTGAACACTGTTGTGAAGATCAAGCTTAAGTGAGTGGTGCGACAAATCGGCGTGGATTGCACTGACAGTCGCAACCATTATTTTTACTTTGCAGAGACCCAAATGTTCAGTCATTTGAGTGAAAATTTTGTCTACTTCCACATTAAAGCTTGCTTGTCTTGTAAAAACAGCAATGATAATTATGGGAGTGAACGAATACACACCCCTTCATCTAATAGCAGGTGTGTTTTTTTTAGCAAGTACAGAACATAGTTGCTCAACTGAGCCATGCCTTATGTTCTGAATATCAGCTTTTACCATCAGGCAGACCCTATAGTCCCCATGTGTAAGAGCAACCATTATAAAACTAATTTGTTCCAGCCTTAATTAACATCCTATATAGCAGGCTATAGAGCATTTTAGAGTATCAAGCAGTTGTCAGGAATTGTTGTGTATCTGGATCTGCCTTACTATTATTTTTATTATTGTTTGTATGTTATTTGTGTATTACTGCAGCTGCCGAGTCCAAGAAAAATTTCCCTAAAGGGCAATAAAATGTAACCTAACATACAAACTCATGGTCATACACTTAATTTGATGCAAAATGCAACCCGATTAGCCCTCGTTATTAAAAGTAGTGTTGTCATGATACAAAAATGACAGTAGTCGGTATCGATACTAGTGAAATTTCATGATTCTTGATACCACAGCAAAAATATACTAACATGATAATTTGCTATTATTGAAAACACTGCTTTAGCCTGTTTAATTATAAATTTCAACGTAAATAATAAATTAAAATGAAGGGATGTTTCCTTCAAGTGTTTCTCAATTAAGTTTGCATTGCTTAAGGGATTTTAAGTAAGGCCCTACTGAAATCTTTTTTACTTTAAAATAATTCTTCCAGAATTCCATGTTTTGGAACTCCATTTAAAGTTGAATTTCATCATTAAAATGGTGTCTAATCAAATTAACTCTAACTTTAAAAATTTCTGTTGCAATTTCTTCTATTTGAGGAGCCTGGCTGTTATTTTAAATCATGCTTTTATTTTGACGCCAGCTTTTATTTTGACAAGTGGTTTTGACGAAAGCTTAATTAGTCAAAAGACAGATAAACGGTTCCCTGCATGGCCCAGTGTGATCGTTAAAGCGCAAATGCTGTAAAGTAATATACAGTGGATACAGAAAGCATTCAGACCAGATTTTTCATAATGATGAAATTATGTTTGATTGGATTCATGTCTGGGCTCTGGCTGGGTGGGCCACTGAAGGACATTATCAGGGTTTGTCCCTAAGCCACTCTTGTATTGTCTTTGCTTAGTGCTTAGGGTCATTGTCCTGTTGGAAGGTGAACCATCAGCCCAGTCTGAGGTCCTGAGTCCTCTGGACCAGGTTTTCATTAAGGATATCTACGTATTTTGCTGCTTTCAGCTTTCCTTCAACCCTGACCAGTCTCTGCTGCTAAAACACCTCCACAGGATAATAATACCCCCGCTGTGCTTCACCGTTGGGATAGTATTGCACAGGTGATGAGTGGTGCTTGGTTTTCTCTAGACATGAAGCTTGGAATTGAGGCCCAACAGTTCAATCTTCATTTCATCAGAGAATCTCGTTTCTCACAGTCTCAGAGTACTTTTGGCGCTTTTTCCAAATTCCAAGCAGGCTTTCATGTGTCTTGCACTTTGGAGTGGCTTCCATGTGGGAGTGGTGGTGGTGTAGTGGTCTAAAGCACATAACTGGTAATCTGGTAATCAGAAGGTCGCTGGTTCGATCCTCACAGCCACCACCATTGTGTCCTTGAGCAAGGCACTTAACTCCAGGTTGCTCCAGGGTGCATTGTCCCTGTAGTAAGGGCTCTGTAAGTCGCTTTGGATAAAAGCGTCTGCCAAATGCATAAATGTAAATGCACTCTGCCATAAAGCCCAGATCATTGGAGTGTTGCAGTTATGGTTGACCTACTGTAAGTTTCTGCCATCTCCACACTTGATCTTTGTACGACAAAATTCTACGGCACACCACTATCCCACATAGGCTAACCATCGTCAGTGTTTTTCCTTTTCAAGAACTTTTTTGTGTCCGTCTTTAGTAGCGTGTTTACTTGTAAAGTTTGAAATTCGGCTATGCTTTAAAAAAAAAAAAATCACATACAGCGCTTGTGTTAGACTTTCTTATCGTCCGTCATTTTGATGGACATGGTCGTAAAAATTCTGTCACAATCTATTATTACCCGAAATTTTAATAAGACATTTAATAGCTTTTATTTTCATTTTGTATCTTGTTTTACACTGAACAAAAAGAATCAACCTACCTGGCGGGGAATTTATTTTTTCACCATTATAATTTTTGCACTTTTTGTTAAGGTGTCCGTATGGATTAATTGATTCTGTTTTATTAAATTGGTGCAATTTGTGCCTAGTTTAAAAAGCCTTTATCAATTGATTGTCTCTTAGAATGTTCAAGAACAAGAGGAGAGGCAGCGACAGAAGGAAGAGAAAGAACGACAGAGACAAGACGCCATAGCTGCCAAGGAGAAGAAAAGAGAGGAGGCACGCAAGCTGAAGGAGGAGAAAGAGAGGGAGAAGAAAGAGAAGAAAGAGAAAGATGAAAAGGAGCGGCGGGAGAAAAAGGAGAAGGAGGAAAAAGAAAAGGCAGAAAAAATACGAGCAAAAGAAGAGCAACGGCAGATGAAGATAGAGTGAGTGCCCATGTATCTCAATAGTACTTGTACAGTTTTTTTGTTGTTTTTTTTTCTCTCTCTCTTCAATTAAGAATTAGTGTTAAACTCTTGTACATTTTTAGAGCCAAACTGGAAGAGAAAAGGAAAAAAGAAGAGGAAAAACGGTTGAAGGAAGTGAAAGAAGTGAGTGTTTTTCCTTCTCTAAGATTTTGTGAGACACTGTGCATTAAAGTTGGTGGGTATGAAATAAACTTTTTTAAACATGAATATACTGTAATATGCAATATAACAATTGCAATAATAAGTTTTTTTTTTTTTTTTTTTTTTTTAGCAGTGACTAATAGAGCAATAGTTACAAGCTAAACAAATGAATGTAAATAACTTGTGCATTTCCGTGACTGGGAAAAAGAAATATGAAAACTTTGGCGCACACACACTTTGAGATACTCACTTAGGGAACATGTAACTACAGCAATGTTATAAACACTCAGATGTCAATAATATTAGTTAACATGTTACAGTAACTTCACCATAAAACGTAGATACATAGTGATCTGACAAGTTTGTAAAAGTATGGCAAGCAATAGAATTTCCAACAATCTTACCAGAAAACAAATTCAAGCATTCTAGCAACTGAAGAACTTTGCCAAATAATTCAGTGCCATAAACATTCTCTCTCTGTTGCACCGCCATCCGCAGTAGGCCTTTATCCCCCTCGGTCACTTGTCAGGCTAAAAAAGCCTCCAAGTGTGTAAAATCACAACCCGGCCCCGCCCTCTGCCCTGTCACAATTGTAAAAACAGCTATTTATAATTTTTGTGTTGGGGCCATTGATAATTTTGTCAGGGCCAGTAAAAATCTGAAGCACTAGTGCAGCTTTTAAGCCCGAAAATACTTCAAGTATGCAGACACAAGCCCTTCAACGCATGTTCCCGTTGAGCATACATTAGGTGCGCTCTTGCGGTTACAAACCTTGGACCACAAGGGGGCGAAAGTTTTTTTTTTTGTTTGTTTAGTTTTTTTTATGCCACGAAACCGGATGTGGTGTAGTCATCAGTTGAGGAGTGTGCTTTTGGATTTGCTGAAAAGATGACAGAAAAATATGCTTGTATAATTAACTTTTTCGGCAAGACCCTCTTCAAATTGCTGCTCCGCCATGACAGTTTTGATTGAAAAAAAGTAAATCCGCTGTAGCACCCCGTGTACTTCCGTTGGGTTATGAATTACACTCTGACACATTTCACAACACAACGACATGTGAAATAGAGCTTGCATAGCAAGATGTGTCTGCTTTCATGTACTTACATAAAGTATGTTTACGTATTGTTAGATGTTCTGTTTTGCTGAAAATGTCAGTAGCTTAAATGATAATGTTTGGTGAGCTGTGTAGGACCTTTTTGTCTGACCTTTGTTAATATCTCTTTAGCGAATCAAAGCAGAGAAGGCTGAGATTACCCGGTTTCTACAGAAGCCTAAGACCCAGCTGGCACCAAAGGTAAGGGCTACTTGATTTAGTGTTTGATAGAGGCGTTTTTTTTTTTTTTTTTTTTTTTTTCAGTAATCTAGTTTATGTAAATACATAATTTTTCTTTTTTTGTTCTCATTACTCTCTCAGCCAACTACTTGTATTGTACATTTACAAATGCAACGTAACTGATTTTATGTTGAGTTACACAAGCTTCCATTAACATGCAGTTGTATATTTTGTTTTCTTTTTTTTAAACATGTTAGTTGTTCTTGGTTTCAGACTCTAGCATCTGCCTGTGGGAAATTTGCTCCGTTTGAGATTAAAGCGTACATGTTTCTGGCACCATTGACTCGAGTACAGTGTGAGGAGGCTGTTCTAGAGGAACTGGACCATTATCTTGCCCAACCAGACAGCACTCTAAATGGACTGAAGGACTGGATGAGTCACAAACCTCGCAGATCGGGTCCAACCAGGCCCAGGTGCATTGATACAGGAAGGTAAAGCAGCATGGGTCTTTTCTTAATGACTGTTGCTTGGATACTACTTTGTATGCCCATCATGTAACCAGGTCGAACACCAGCAGCCATTTTAAGTTATTGTTCTTGTTTTGGTCCTTTTTTCAGTCTGTTTGTTTATGTTCTCTGTCAACAGTGATTGTTTGGTTGTAAGTGAAAGCCTGAAGGCAGATGATGGCGTCCCGGAACGTTGTCGGTTCGGCCGCATGAAACTCCTGCATTTCCATGACAACTATCGTCCAGCTTACTGGGGCACCTGGAGCAAAAAGAGCGCTTGCATCTCTCCACGCTGTCCATTTAGACAGGACAAGGTATAACCAAATACGAAGCTAAATTTACATCTTACACTTTAGTCACTTTAGTAGGCGCAGAAATCTTTAGGCACCTCACTATTTTTATTCAGAGTGTCACATTGTGATTATAAAACAAATCTTGATGCATTTAAAGTTAAAATAATTTTCATCAACAGTATGGATGCAAATATTTAGCAATAAAACATGTGATGGACCTAGTGATTTGCATCTCCTAAATTGAAGTATGAAGAAGCATTGATGCTTACTTGGTTCCCTATATGGAATTGACAGCAGCAAGAACTGTTGTTCCTCCAGCAGGTGAAACTATTGATTTGGATTTTGAATGTATAGGTGTCTTGCAGTGTTAATCTCATCAACGAAAACATTAGTTGATGATGGGTTTTTTGATTTCATCAATGATAACGAAGATGAGACGAAGCAATCATGCTGATAATTAAACAATTTTATTAGAGCACTTTGTCAATGAAAATATGATGATAAAAATGATACTGCAAGATATAAACAGAAGATGAAACATATTGAGAATCTGTTTATAGAAGATATTAGATATAGATTAATCTAAACCATTAATAATTGGGGATTTCTCCACTTGAGCTGGGTGAGTTGAACACATGCAATATGATCCGCTTCAAAGCGGGATAAATACCTCATGCAAACGCATCCTATTTATACATGATATTAATCACTATAGTAGCCTATATCCACAACATATATGTAATTTATCAGTTTACATCTGCACAACGAAATGAATGAATGTGAGCTTGAATTCAATTACATGCTTGTTTGAAAATGCGTAATTTGCATTGCGTAACTTGAGTTGTGAATACACTGTTTCCGTAAGAAACGCTACATGAAAATCCTTTCATGGAAAAAGCTTGAAGAATTCAGAGTACAGTAGGCTAACTTCTGAAAAGTAGCTAATACTTGTTGTTATATTAGGAGGACAGTAGGCGATGTATAGTTGTTTTATAGATTTTTAAATTAGAAAATGTTTATAATTTTTTTTTTTCCCCTAAATGTTTGACTATTTGATTCAAGTTTGGTCTGTTAAAGTATGAAGCACTTTTTTTGTCCATTTTGCACAAGATTTTCTTTTTGTTGACTAAAAGTTTCATTTTCTTCAAACTAAAATTAATGGAATATGAAATGACAAAATATTGAATAATTTTAAAGGACATTTTCATCAAAAGACAAACTGACTAAAACAAAAAAACTGTGAAAAAATTAACACTGGAGTCTTGCACTGCCGAGATAACGTGGCTGCAATGCTCAATGCACATATATTTTTCAGTCATAAGCTTTCATTTAAATAATAATTGGAGACCCAGAGAGTCTGTGTGCATAGACATGTCTCTTAGTGGGTGGGTGTTAAGATTCTCAGTGACTTGACTCTGCTGAGTTAATCACTCTGAAGAGCTAACGAACCATTGTTATTGGCAAGTGTTTCATAGTAGGGCTGGGACGATTCATCGACGTCATCGATTACAGAAATATGTCGATTTGCATAACATTGGAATAATTCAAATGGCAGCACCGGTTTCAACATGGATTCCCCGAAGAACAAACTGCAGCTAAAAAAACTTGCCCATGGTGATCTAAAGTGTGGGAGTATTTTAGCTGGAGACCCAACGATGTGATGTTGTGTAAGATATGCAAATTGGAAATGGCTTATCACAGCCGTACAACCGCCATGAATTAACCCTTGAAGCGAAAGCATCCCGGAGCGCTTGTCAAGACGGCAGCACCGTAAGTCCTGTTTACTTTTTGTCCCCACCCAAACGTGATATAGTATTACAACACGTGTTTCTGTTAGTAGTAGTCACTTCAAATATATTTTCTAAATGTTTCCTCATCGCCCCCATGTTAAAAGTTATTTCTGCACCGCTGCTAACGTAACTACTATGTTACTTTAATGGCCATGCAGCCCACTACATTGCAAGTAAATCACTCGCACTATGCGACCAAAAACGTCTGTTATTAGCCACTGGCAAGTAAACTTTAACATTTCACTCCCCAGTGAGCGCGGAGGAAAAAGCACTTGTGTCTCATTCAGTTGAACTCCAAACATCTCAGGGAACCGCACCACTGACGTCACAAAAGCAGCTCTCTTGAGAGTGTGTGAAGACGAACCACTTAAGCGCTCTGAGCACGCCGTCTACAGAGCCGTGTGCAAAACTCCCGCGAAAATATAAACAAAGTACAAACAGATTCGTTTTGTGAATGCAAAGCGTTCCAGTTTCACATTACGGCCATGTAATGTCAAATATTTGTGGTCATTGTGGGTTGAAGTGTTATAACAGAGGAGATGAGACAGAGGAAATGCTTTATTTCTGTGGAGATGATCAAATGCAAGAAACAGAAACTCAAAGTCTTCCTTTCATGAGAAATAAGGGCTTGTGAGTTAATCAGGGAGCCTTAAAATAATGTGTGAAAGTGAAGAATTTAAAGCAGAAATATTTTACTATTGCATAATATAATATAATATACTATAATAGCTATACAGGTTAGCTGGGTTGCAAAAGAAAACAAAACATTGAAAGTCTAATGGATCAAAAGTAAATCGGACAAATAAGAGATATATTTTAGTAATTTAGCAATATTTTGATAATTAAAATATTATTTTAATTTGATTTAACTGTCATACGTTTTTGAAGCCTGAAAAGGAAATCATATACCCTTATTTTATTATATGACCCAAGCAACATTTGTATAAATGACTTTGTTGTGTGCATGAAGCACACATGAGTTTGTATGTAATTAATCATCATATTTGTGAAACACCTAAAACAGACAATTAATCATCATAATCCTAAAACAGTAATCATAATCGCAATTATTTGTTTGACAATTAATTGTCAGCCAAATTTCACAATCATGACCCCTAATTTTCATTATTAGGTTCCTACCTTGTGAATTGTTACAAATGTTTCTTTAACTGAGAGTTGATTAAGTATGCACACGTTTGAGTTATTCCTGTTAGAAAAACATTTGTGTTACTCAAACTGCTCTAATTTTACTGTAAAATAACTGTTTTACTGCTAAACTCGAGGTTGCACAATGTTTTGATAATCCTCCTGAAAGTGACTTGAATTTTATTTTTGTTTCATTTATTTTGTTGGATTTCTAAATGTAGATCACTTTCCTTTTACTCGAATTGAACAAGTTCTTACTTAAAATCACTCCAAAATAAAATTAAAGTGGTCTACATTTAGAAATCCAACAACAAAATAAATGAAACAAAAATAAAATTCAAGTCACTTTCAGGAGGAATATCAAACATATGCTGTCATTGGCATAACGATATGAGATGTGACTGTTTTGAGATTAAATAAATGACAAATTGAAAATCAAATAAAAATACCTCTGGATATGTCCAAATGTGATCATTAAACAGCAGGAGGATGTAATTTAATTAAATAATATACAGTCACATGTGCTGCATGCTACAGAATGAACAAGAGGTCCCCCTCTGTTCATCTGCTTCACACACAAGGGCGCTCACACAAACTCAAACATGCTACTGGTTCTTAATTTTCATGCAGTGTGTTTATAGTATAAATGGCTGTTAACGCTTAAACGAACTCCTCCGGTGCAGCTCGGAGATTTCATCTCAAGACTATTGATAGGATTATCCCAGCACTAATGGTAAGCTTGATATAACTAACCTGAAAAACAGGAAGAACTCAAAATAAATGTCCCAAATTCAAATGGATGCATGAAATGGAAGACAAAAAAAATTAACTACTGTATTATTCATATTCATAAAGTAGCAATAATACTTGTAATTACAATTATAATATTGATTGGTTGTTTTAATATTATTATTATCTGTACATAATATCACAAATGCATGTGTTTTATCAGCATGTTCCACAGGTATTCAGATTATTATTATTTTTTCAATAAATACTATGAAGCTCTATTGTGCAGCATTTTTTTTTTTACAAAAAATTGTAATATAAAATATATGTCAATGTCATTATCAAATGGTGTTTAATTAAATTGATACATACTGCTTATTAATAATAAAAAAAAATAGTGTATATATATATATATATATATATATATATATATATATATATATATATATATATATATATATACACACACACACACTGCATAATTTGTATCTGTGATCTGGCAGTTCTTTTGATCGTCATTTTCTGTGTATTATCATTAAAAAAATAGGCTTTTTATTTGTTGGTTATAGTATCTATACCAAGGGCTGGTATCTCACTGAATTCTTAAAGCGCATATTGTGTTCATTTGAAACTTCTGTGTTTTTAGGAGCAGTTGGATTATGAGGTGGACAGTGATGAAGAATGGGAGGAAGATGAGCCAGGAGAGTCTTTATCACACAGTGAAGGGGTGAGCAGGAATTTATTACACACTCAAATAAAATAATTGTGTAGGATATTCACTGGTTGCTTTTAAGTCCATACGTGTGTATCAGTATCTTGTTGTGTGGTCCCCATTAGCCTGTGATTGAAAAGCTTCATTATGACTTTCATTTGTCTTGCCGTGGCAGGATGATGACGATGAAGGAGGAGATGATGATGATGATGATGATGGGTTCTTTGTGCCACACGGTTATCTCTCAGAAGGGGAAGGAGGACTTGAAGATGAGGTACATCAAACGTCACCCATTTCATTTATGCCCCTTTTATTCACTCGTTTAGTCATGTCATGATGAAAATGCTCTTGCAGGAGGGTGGAGACCCAGAAAAGCAGAAGGTGCGTCAGAGGATGAAGGCTCGTGAATGGGAGAACGAGCTGATGTCTAAAGGGAAGGTGAAGGTGTTGGAGGCGGTGGTGCGAGGTTGCCTGTGGGAGGGGAAAGAGCCTCCACAGGAACTCCTACAGCCGTACGCTGTCTGTATACTGGAACCATTACCCAGAGACGAGTCCAGCACCCCCGAACAGGATGTCTCACGCCAACAGCGGAATGAGAAATGTGAGTACAGCATGTGTGTTTGACATATTGGCCAGCAGTCATATCACCTTGTAGCTCTAGTCTGCTAACCGACTGAAGCTAAGCAGGGTTGAGCCTGTTCAGTACCTTGATGTAAGAATTCCTGGGGGAGAGCTAATGTTGCTGCTGGAAGAGGTGTTAGTGAGGACTGCAGGGGGTGCTCACCCTGTTCACCTGGGCTTATCAGATCACATCTCTATAGACCTGATGCCATCCTATAGACCTCTGATCTGCAGAACAAGACCAACTGTCAAAACGGTCCAGGTCTGGAATGAGGAATCTACTGCACGCCTGCAGGACTGTTTCGGAAATACAGACTGGGATCTGTTTGCGAGCACAGACCTGGAAGAATATAGCTCATCTGTTTTAGCATACATAGCCTTCTGCATTGACGCTGTGTTAACGACCAAGACCAGCATGGTGTACCCAAATCAAAAACCATGGCTTGATGGGAATGTACACTCATTATTGAAAGTGAGGAATGCTGCCTACAGGTCAGGGGACAGGTTGGCTTATAGTAATGCTCGGAGAGATCTCAAGAAGGGCATAAAAGCAGCCAAACACAGGTATCAACAACGCATTGAGGGCCATTTTAAAGATAACAACCCCCGCAGTATGTGGACAGGCGTTAAATCTCTAACGGACTATAAGAACAGCCCCTCCTTGTCCGGCCATGATGCCACGCCTCCTGACACCCTAAACCAGTTCTTTGCGCGCTTTGACGGTCACTCCAACAGCATGGAAATCCAGACAGCACCATCACCCATAGAGGAGCCGGTACCTGTCTTCAAACGCCATCAAGTGAGATCCACACTAAGGAGGATCAATGTCAATAAAGCAGCAGGACCAGACAAAGTTCCAGGTCGCACGCTCGTCATGTGCTGACCAACTGGCGGGGGTGTTCACCAGCATCTTCAATCTGTCTCTGCAGCAGGCTGTAGTCCCAACATGCCTAAAATCAACTACTATTATTCCTGTGCCTAAAAAACAGTCAGTAAAATGTCTGAATGACTATCGCCCAGTCGCTCTAACACTAATTATTATGAAGTGCTTTGAGAGATTGGTTCTTTCATACATCAAAGCCAACATCCCTGCTGACCTGGACAGCTTACAGTTTGCTTACTGTAAGAACAGATCTACAGAGGATGCAATCTCAATCGCACTTCACACCAGTCTTACTCATTTGGAGCATCCCAATACATATGTTAGGATGCTATTTGTAGATTTCAGCTCGGCATTTAACACCATCGTGCCATACAAACTTGTAAACAAGCTGAATGACTTGGGTCTAAACACCACACTTTGTTCATGGATCTTGGATTTCCTCACTAACAGACCACAGAATGTTAGGATAGGCAGTCATACATCATCTGTTATCATCATTAACACAGGAGTACCACAGGGATGCGTTCTTAGTCCAGCTCTTTTCACCCCATTCACACACGACTGTAAACCCATCCATTCCTCTTCTAATACCATAGTGAAGTTTGCTGACGACACCACTATAGTGGGAAGGATATCAGAAAACAATGAGTCTCACTACAGAGAGGATGTCCAACACCTAATCAAATGGTTTGTGAATAACGGTTTGGTTCTGAACACTGCCAAAACAAAGGAGATCGTTGTAGACTACAGGAGAGTCAAGAAAACAACATCACCCCCCCTCTACATAAATGGTGAGGAAGTTGAAAGGGTGAATGACATCAAATTCCTGGGTCTACACATAACAAAATATCTCACATGGACCATTAACACATCCCACTTAGTGAAGAAAGCACAGCAGAGACTTTTTTTCCTAAGAAAACTCAAAAAAACAAAAGTGCCAACCCAGCTCTTAGTACATTTTTACAGGAGCACAATAGAGAGCATCCTCTGTTATTGCATCACAGTGTGGTATTCCAGCTGCACTGCAGAAAACCGCCGAGCTTTGACCCGGATCGTCAAAACTGCTCAGAGGATCATAGGAACCAAACTCCCGAACCTTGATATGATCTACGATATCCACCTACGAAAGCGAGCCAGCAATATCATCAAGGATTCAACTCATCCAGGACATAGTCTTTTTGTATCCCTTCCATCAGGGAAAAGATATAGAACACTCAGAACCCGTACAAACAGACTTAAGAACAGCTTTTTCCCCAGAGCTGTAGCCTGTGCCACCCCCCCAACACATAAATAGTTAATCTTTCTTTTCTTTTCCCTTTTTCATGTTTGCTGCTAATGTACAAAAACACTCATTGGACATAATGTTGGTATTAAATTACCATATTTATCTTGTTTGTTTATTATACTAAGTGCCTTTTTAATTATTTATTTTTATACTTATACTTTATATTTTATACTTTTATTACATTTATTATGTTATGTGTGTTGCTTTCTTGTTTTTTATGGCTGCTGTCCTCTGTGAGCTACCAAACAAATTTCGTTGTATAACTACAATGACAATAAAGTTTCTTCTTCTATGTGAGTCCTTACGCCACAATATATACTGTAAAAAAGGCACACTATTTCAGATGAGAGGTTAAACTGAGATCCTTGCTCTCTGTGGTTATTAAAAATCTCAGGGCAGTTCTTGTAAAAGAGCAGGGATGTAATCCCCGGTGTCCTTGCCAAATTGGCTGTCTGGCCCTTATCAATCATGGCCTCCTAATAATCCCCATTCATTAATTGGCTGTATCACTCTACTATCACCTCTGTGGTCTGTGGTGAGCTTACTGGTGCACTATGGCTGCTGTTGTATCATCCTGGTGGATGCTGCACACTGGTGGTTGTTGAGGAGAGTCCCCTGTTCACTATGTAAAGTGCTTTTAGTGTAGTGTCAGAAAAGATGTATGCAAGTGTACCATTCATACATTCATTCATGTTTGCATGGGAGTTCAAAGAAACAGTTGGCAGTGAAGTATTAATTTGTCTGTATTCCTTTTTTCCATGTTTGATCACAAATTATGTACAAAATATTAACATGCCGTAATGTATTGCAGAAGTTTGTTTTCAGTCTGATCGTCTCATTTATTGTTACACTAAGGCTTTACAAGCCATGTCAATGATTGTTAGATATCATATAAGATTTACATTTCCATTGCGATGAAGTGGACATATCATGTTAATTGCTGTTCTAAAGCTCAGATAATGCACAAAGACGAGCCTAAAGGCCCGTTCACACCAGAAATTATGCAAATCGCAACAAAGCAATGCAAATCACAAGCACAAGTTCACAACAGAAACTGTTCATGCAAAGCACAATGTGAATTTTTAAAAGTGCTCAAGTAAATCGGAAGAATCTTGTGAGTGTTTACATTTATTAGTGAAATAAACATGTTTTTAATTTCTCTTCAGTGCTGTTACAGCTGCTGCCATTGCTGCATGGTAATGTGAACAGCTCTAAGATCATAATCAGTGAGTTCCTGGAGTTCTGTCGCCAGCAAACATCATCCCCCACAGAAACCACTCTGAGCTCTAATGAAAATGTCCCAACCAGGTAAGCTAGCTAACAAGAGTATCTTACTGATCCTTAGCAACAATAGTCTTTACACAAAACAAAATTTCTGTTGTCCTTTAAAAATAAAAATTACGGCTTTTCTGTCATCTGTTCTTAATAATATAATAAAGTGTGTTTCTTCAAGCACGTGTCTGTGTATATGGGCAAATTATTTGTAATATTAATTTGATAATACTAATTTAATACATTAATGGGAAAATGAGCCTAATATCATCTTGAAATCGTCAAATGCATCAGCTATTGGCTGTCTGACCAGATCATTTTCTGTTGGCAAAACCCTAATGTGCATTACTCTCTGTAAATTAACAAAATGTTCAGACAGTCTCCTTGATGGTTTTTCCGACACATTCATAATCATTGCCGCTTTTGCCGGTGTCACTGCAGCTCGCTGCTTGCTTGCTCTTGTAAAATTTAATTTTAAAAGCTCAGTATTACGGTTTAGTATTTCTATGTAATGTAGAACAGTGTTAGCAATGTTACTGCTAACATTCTCAGCCCTGGAACTCAAACCATTTTCTGATGCCCCCCCCAATCATATATATATATTTAATTAAGTTAATATCATAAACGTGCGACCAACTAGTCGACTAACGGCTTAAACAAACAACTACTCTTTGGTCGGGGCACCCCTAAAACTAGATGAATCATCTGTTTAATTCCTGTTTAAATCTGTTTCTTTTTGTTGAAAATGGCTTTTGACTGTCTGAATGTGGGGAGTGTTATTTTGTGAAGTTTTATTTAGAAATTTGTGCAGGAATGTGAATGTGTGGCTTTATCTGTGTGTATTGATTTGTTTTCATTTGGCAATAGGATCCATATCAGACGTCTCATAAAGGAGTACGCTGTGTATGAAAAACGCTCCACTTACAGACGATGCTGCTGGTACGTGCATGCAGAGGTTCTTGCCCGTTATTCTCAGGAGGCCTTGCCTGTGCCCTGCCAGTGGACCTACCTCACCACTGGAGCTCAGATGACCCGCGATGAGGCTACTGGGTCACAGGGCAACTCGCCCACCACATCCAGCTCCACCACACCCTCCAACAAGAGGAAGAGTGCCAGCAGCCACTCCATAACGAAGTATATGAAGAAATGCGGCGATTCTGAACAGGTGCAGGAAAAAAACAAGACTGCATGCTTTATTTTATTCTGAGCTATTGTGAATACACATTTGCAGGGTTGTCACAGTAGGCAATACCAGTGAAATGCACCTGCAAAAAAAGTAACATTTAGTGCAGCGACTCTCTCGTCTATGGCTTGTCATTTCTAAAACTGTCCCTTTCCTTTGCTTCCTGTCATGAAATGTCCTGCTCATTCAAGCTTGCCATTGTTGTTCAAATTTCATTAATTGATATATTTAGAATAAATCCTAATAATTCAAGATGCACTGTAGAAGTATGTGACCATTGCATTTTGTTAAAACAACGGTGAAATTTTTTTTTTTTTTAACTATTTTGTCAGATGGGAAGGAGAATTTATACCTCATCTTTCCTCATTTCAATTGTTTTTCATATAAATACGTTTTTGCTGTTTTAGACACCATAAAAACGTTTAAAAAAAAAAAAAAGGGGGGGGGGGGGAAGACACCTGCCTTAGTTATTGTGCTGCATCTTGTTGTTTTTTGTTTTGTTTTTTTGTGCAAGAACGCATTTAGTCTGAACCAGTGTCAGAAATTAACAAGGGCTCGGTGCAAAAATGCCACTGAAGGTGACAAATGACCTCCGAATTGAAACCGTGGGGTCAAAAAAGTGCAGCTTTTATGATTTCTATTTCTTTTTTGTAACATCGGATGTTTACTTTTCTATTCTAGACCTAGTATATACGCATCACTTGAAATGTATTTTATTGTTAATTTTGCTTATCTAATATCCGTTTTAAATGTATTTAAGGAATTGATTAATTTGCAGTGATTGATGTAACACTGATGTCATATTGTCATAAGTATGGTTAGAAAACAAATATGTCCTAACAATTCCCTCATAATGGGAAACAAATGCCACTAAATACAACTCCAGGGAGCAAATGTTGCCCCCTTTAATAGAAAAGTTCATTTCTGACACTAGTCTAAATGGCTTCTTTTTGAATTTATTGCTTTGGTGGTGTTTTGACAAAAATGTCTCCCTGCTAGAGGCTTTTAATGTTTTTAAATATAATATAAAAACAAATAACAATATATGTTGATAGTTGCATGTCACAAAAATTACATTTCCCAACCCTGTTCACGAGCTAAGCGTTTAGTATAGTATGATGTGTAATTTAGCTACCCACATTCCTATTTGCAAAAAGAAAAAAGTGTATTATTTTTGTGTAGTATTGCTGTTGAATTTTGTACAATGTTTAATTGGTACTTCAAGCAAACTTTTCAACATGTTTGTTTACATTTATGTCTTTGCTAACTCATATGTCTGTTTACACATCTTATGTAGATTGGAGCCATGGAGACCGACGGCTTTCAAGCAGACACAGAGGATGATGACGATGACGACTGCATTATCGTTGGAGAACCGTCCGGTGAGTAAACTCTGACTTAATTCTGTCTTCATTGTGAAGCTTTGGTAGGACGAGCTGTAACTGTTGTTTTCCTAACAGGATCCTCTGAACAAGATGCCAACACATCCTTGGCACAAACCAAGAGAAACATGGAGCCTATAGACACAAATGAATCTGAAACTGCTGCTCTTGTCGTACCCTGCCTCACTTCAGCCACTGACTGAGATCCAACACCTTTACTGTTGGGGTTTTGTAAGGGCTCAAAATAAGATCTACAATTCGAAGGAACACAGAGTCAGACACAGTATTAAAGGTCCCCAGAATGAATCACTTGTTTCCTCCATTAAGTTGGCGGTCTGTTAGATGAAATTTCACCAGTACACAATGTCAGTGGACTACACTATATCTTGTTGGCTCTTTTGAAGAATAGGGTTTACCGCCCTTCATAGATGAGGTCCCACTTTTTGAAAGTGTGTTAAATCTCTGCCGGTACACAGTCAATCAAGCTGACATATTCTTCAGCTCTGACTCCAATCATGAGCTTGTTGCTGTCTGCTGGGCTTAGTGCTCAATGCCATTTTGTTTTAAATTGTTTTTGTTTTCTCAGAATACTTGAACTGGTGTATTACTTTCAAAAATAATGACAGTTGAAATATATTGCACTTTTATATTCCATTTCTGTTTATTTCTTTCTTCCACTCATCTTAAAGATAGTTCACCCAAACATTTAAATTCAGTCATTTAAGACCGAATTGTGATTTTTTTTTTATTTTTTTTTTTATTTTATTTTTTTTTTGGGTGAAATATCCCTTTAACTTCTGTGTTAGCCCCTTCAGAAGTCCTTTTCTTCCGAGATGTTTTGTATAAAAATAGCACGTGCCGTTTTTTGTCCAGGCTGCTAAATGTGGTGTACATACTATTTCAATTTTTTTTTTTTTTTTTCCCCTTCTAAAGAATGGTGTAGAGGCTGAAATTGTCAGTGGCTGTCCAACACAGTACAAAAAACAGCAGCATTGGGGTCTTTTGGCTTAAGTGTTTTCTTAATTTTTCTGAATAAACTGCGCAAAAGTTTGCAGTTGTAATGGGTTTCCTACAAAGCTTGTTTAAATAAAGCATTATTTAAAAAGAATGATAAACAACTTTGATATGCTATTAACAAGATTTTTTTTTTCATTCCATTCTTTTGCTTAGAATTTGATCATATTTACAAGACATTCTGCACACCTAAAGAATAGCTGAAGCTGTATTGTTGTAATTTCATGTACATATCATCTGACAATGCTTTTTATTTCATACATTATGTCAAAACCAACTGAATACAACATTTGGAACTACAAGTCTAAATGTAAAATACAGCACTGGTCATTTTTAACAATATAGCACAGTGTAATAAAGGAACACTTGACAAACTAGTTATTAGACATCCAAATCTGTGGCCATTATAGTTTGTGCTAACTATACGGGCCAGTTAATTGGTATTGTGACAGTTGAAATAGTGGATATTTATTGGTGTGTTAGGAGGTAGATGATTGTTACCAAAAGACCAGAGCTTTAGTCCAACTTAATTGGCAATATAACATTTGTGTGTAGCAGAAAACAAAGATTCTTAATACAAAAGACAATTGGTAGTGCTCATGTTAGACTAATTTCAAACACAGTGCTTCTGTTGTCAGAGTAAGATTTTATGGGACATTACTTTTTTTTGTCCTCTCAGCAGTAGTTAATAAAGTTCAATTGCTGCATTACAACGGTTTCCCATTTGAACACATGCCAATTCATTGGAGACAGAAACTGAGCATTTCCAGTCTTAACCTCCTGTAAGTCGGCCAGTCATGAAACAACAAAGCATTATCATAGGATGATGAATAATTTCATCTAGCTAGCACTCCCAATAACACCACTGATTTACCCACAGCAAATAAAAAATATTTGGATGTTTCTGATCCTGCAGTTTTATAGCACCATTTAAATCAACCTAATTTATGCTGTGGATGCAACCAATGCATCAGGCTCATTTTGTGAAACAGTGATGGGATCTCTAGAAATGGGTGGGTAGACGATGGGAGAGGAACTCGTTAAGAGTGGCAAGAGAATGCAGGCAGGGATAGCAACACTAATTATTCAGCTCAAGATCTTAATGTTCTCTAATAGTGCTGGTTTAAGCAAAACCATAGTCTTTCCTCCTGCAGCAGCAATATCAGCCTGCACAGCAGCGTCCCACAAGAAGGTCAACAGAGCTGCTGGAGCCTGGAAGATGGAGAAATAAAGTCAAAATTGATCTTATTTCTTAAACCGGTTCCTGGTCTTGTGCATGACTCAGAGCAAATTAGTTTAAAAAAAACAAAATGAAATTACTTTCTATATCTCAAACTAATTTTTGACTAACAATTGCCTTGTAGCAAGAAAAATAAATACTAAACTGTATTATCATCTCTTAACATTTCATGACAATACAATCTGGATGACTAAAATTAAGCCTCACCCAAAAGAATATTGTTTTACTAAAAAAAATACATCAGTTAAAGGTGCACTCAGTATATGACTCCAGTCATATCAGTAACCTTATAAAAGCTGTTTTATTCTACATGGAGAGGGTCCGCACATGGGGGCTGCCATGATAGAATCACATGACCAGCTGAATACTACTCACTTAATCTCAGTAACCGTCCTGTTACTTAACATTTCACTCATTGATCAAAGTAATTGTGGCTGACTGTGAAAACTACATTTCTACAATGGCAACTGATGCTAAAAACTATTGATTTTAAATGATGCCGCATCCAAGCCGCTAGGTGCCAGTGTAAGTCCAAGATGACACAAAGACCAAACTTACCTTTAAATGTGTTGTAAATGGGGTTCATGCAGTCCAGAATGGAAAAATCCTAAATGTTCTGAGAGCACTACTGGACAACAGTTAAACAAAATTGTTGTGAATAATGTCACAAATACTTTGCTCTTTACCTACCAGGCTAAACTCATTCAGGGCTAACTCATTATCATCTTTCAGCTTTTGTCCACCAGGTGCAACCAGCTCAAAGGGCTGCCAGCCGTTCTCCAGTGAATCACGCACAAACTGGTACACTGCTGCCACCCTCTCCCATGCCAGGAATGTACCTGCAAAACATTTATTGGTAAAATGAATCAACACACAGTGATGATTATTCAGTACAAAGATGTTAAGTATAGTCTTTAAATCAAAGCGTGTAATGTTGAGATTGCTTTTGTTGGGACACAGAGCAGGTTGATTTGGCGTATGTCTTAGATCTCTTTTATGATGGATTTTATTACATTTCTATGGAAAACACATCTGGAACCAAGTCGGCAAAAAAAAGTGGGCCGGCACTGTTGCACACTATTACATTGAAAATATTGTAGAACCGGTACAACAAAATAGGTAATAGCTCACAGGTAATAGCTAATGGGGATATTTTGTGTGTGTGCTATTCCATTGAGAAATCACAGCACCTTTAAGCCAAAATAATTGTCCATACCCATTACTTTTCTCTAGAATCTTCTTCTTTTGAATGTGTTCAATTTAAACTGAATCAAGAGACAAGTGTGAACTCATCAAACAGAGGAACTGCCAACCCTGGAGTATATTTCCATCTGGTAACCGCACTCTCAGAAGGGCGTAGTTGTATTTTCTTCTCTCTCTCTGCTCGTCTTTCTCTCGCATGGCTTTTGTTCGCAGCATTGCGTTTCTCTCCACCATTTCACTCCTGAATTATGAAAGATTATAAAAAAACATTGTTGGATCTGATCAACTTTTTATACGTTTTAGGAACTTGTTTTGTTTTGGCGTGAGTACTTTTGTTTCCTCACTTAATTTGCTGTTCTTTCTTCAGTTCCTCTGCGGTCAGATTGTAGAAGTCGGGGGGCAGCTCAAAGTGAGTTGCATGCTGAGAGGGTCTGAAGACCTGTGGCTGACGGTCCAGCTTTGCTCTGATTGGCTCCCCGTTCTGCAGACACGCCAAATGAACCTTCAGAACCTCCAGAGCCTCGGATTCCTGAGGCGGCAATACCAAGTACTCCTCTGTCCTTTCTATGAGGATTTATGGGATGGAGAGACAAGTCAGGCAAGAACAGAGGAACGTTCCAGGTTCAATACATAACGCTGACATTTCAGTCCATAAATGTTAAAACTGCCACATGATGTATACATTATACGTTACCATTTTAGTGTGATAACACGCATACTAACGTTATCTGTGTAAGTTATTTTCACCCTGAAAACCCTAAAAATGGACTCAATTGATGGAATAAACTTGTTCCCTCAATTCAACTGAGTAATGGCATCTCCAAAACATCTGTAATTAAGTTCACTTAATGTGGTTTTCATATTGCCCTGTTTCCTGTGACTTCACTGTATGACCGCACCGCCATGTTCCTGACCAATATTCAATTTACCTTAATTGTAATGCGCTGAGAGATGCAACAAAAATCTTCATCAGGAGTTAAAAGAAGCTCTTACGTTCATACAGATGGGATCATCTCAGACGTTTTTTAATACTGTGACTAAATCTGACCAGAAAGCAACACAATAATGTGTGTAACTTCTGAATGAGAGACATTTATGGTGAGGTACAATGACATCACTGAAATGGGTCAACAGAATAAACTTAACTATTTAAGGTAACTAGATACAAATAGACTTAACTCAGATTTGCTATTTAAATGTTATCGTTTCAACTTAATCTTTTTAATCAAATGGCCTCAAATTTAGATAACAACAATAAAACAGCTTTCTAGGTCAATTCTCAATTGATTCAAGGTCAATCATTAAATTGACTTAACAGAAATGCATAGCCTCCTGCTCTTCAGTTGCACATGCATAAGGATAACTGTGATAGAATTAACAACAGGGTCCAACTTGACCAATGGGGACACAGATCACCCTAATGATGACATCACATGAAGCAACTATTTGCAATAAAACAACATAAATAATACTACAAGAGCGAAAACCTCTATGGATTCTTAATAACAACTATTTAAATGTTCCCATGTTTCCTTTGACCAAGTAAACATAATTAAATAATTCAAGCGCAAGGGATTGTGGGTAATCCCCATAGCCTTAATTCTGAACTATTAACAATTAAAATCTTAAATCTATATATTTATAATAAAAATAAGTGCAAGGAAGATAGATATTTGAGTTATGAGCCCAAAACTTAACATTTCAAGTAATGTTTAATTAAGATGTCTTGATTTTTCCAGTAATGACAACATTAGTGTTTACAGTGCAATATTACAACTTTGTTGTCATGATGATGTAATGCTGGTAAACTCAGTAATCGAACCTCAGTAAACAGGTTCTTTTTTTTTTTTTATAAACGACGGACGAGTCAAAATAATTTTTTGTATGAATCAATTATTTTACGACAAATGATGTCAATTGAGCTTAACTTGTTTTGAATGTATGAAGATTTGCCAATGATGGATGTTCAGGAAAATCAGTGTCTTCAGAATCAATACATTTTCCAATAAATCTCCACTTTCACTTCCATATCCTTCTTTTGTTTTTTGGCGATTCACATTCTTCGTGCATATCGCCACCTACTGGTCAGGCTGAACGGAGGTAGAGATTTAAATTAAAAATGGATTTAAATATTTATCTATTGCTCACCCACATCTATCATATCGCATCTGAGGATTGGATTTAACCACTGGAGTTTCAAAGTTTTAGTCACGATTAATTTGATTTATATGGACCTACAGAGCTTTCAGCAGAAGAAAGTCAGTCATACACATCAAGGATGACATGAGGGCGAGTAAATTATGAGAAAATTGTCATTTTTGGGTGAACTATCCCTTTAAATAGTTCAAATTATAATTATTAATTATAATACCTTCACCATCTACTGGCAGCATGGTGCTCTCAAACCCCAAGGCCTGCAGGTACTCCCGAGTTCCGTCAATTCCGCTAACCTTCTCCTTTGTGGGTAAAACAGTGCAACTTGAATAAATAGTTTTTATTAATGCCAGTTTTGCTTTATTTGTCCCAACAATACAGATGCTCTCTTACCTGAAACACTTTGTTGCTGACTTTGAGCTTCCGATACTTTTCCTCAGTTGGATTCTTACAAATGTTATCAATGTACCTGCATATTATAGGTACTGAATTAAACGTTATACAGTTGAAGTCAGATGTTTGCATACACTTAATTTGAAGTCATTAAAACTAATTTAACCACTCCACAGATTTCATATTGCCAAACTGTAGTTTTGGCAAGTCGTTTAGGACATCTACTTTGTGCATGACATGAGTAATTTTCCAACAATTGTTTACAGACAGATTGTTTTACTTTTAATTGATTATATCACAATTCCAGTGGGTCAGAAGTTTACATACACCAAGTTAACTGTTTAAGCAGCTTGGAAAATTCCAGAAAATGATGTCAAGCCTTTAAGCAATTAGCTTCTGATAGATGTACTGAATTGGAGGTGTACCCGTGGATGTGTTTTAAGGCCTACCTTCAAACTCAGTGTCTCTTTGCTTGATACCATGGGGAAAATCAAAAGAAATCAGCCAAGACCTCAGAAAACTGTGGACCACCATAAGTCTGGTTGATCCTTGGGAGCAATTTCCAAATGCCTGAAGATACCACGTACATCTGTACAAACAATAGTATGCAAGTATAAAAACTATGGGACTACACAGCCATCATACCGCTCAGGAAGATGGATTTGGTCTCCTAGAGATTAATGTAGTTTGGTGCGAAAAGTGCACCTCAATCCCAGAACAACAGCAAAGGACCTTGTGAAGATGCTGGAGGACACAGGTAAACAAGTATCTATATCTACAGTAAAACCAGTCTTGCACCAACATAACCTGAAAGGCTGCTCAGCAAGGAAGACACTGCTACAAAACCACCTTTAAAAAGCCAGACTACAGTTTGCAAGTGCACATGGGGACAAAGATTTCACTTTTTGGAGAAACGTCCTCTTAATTAAAAAAAATTAGAACTGTTTGTCCATAATGACCATCGTTATGTTTGGAGGAAAAAGGATGAGGCTTGCAACCCGAAGAACACCATCCCAACTGTGAAGCATGGGGGTGGCAGCCTCATGTTGTGGGGATGCTTTGCTGCAGGAGGGACTGGTGCACTTCACAAAATAGATGGCATCATGAGGAAGGAAAATTATGAGGATATATTGAACCAACATCTCAAGATATCAGCCAGGAAGTTAAAGTTCGATCACAAATGGGTCTTCCAAATGTAAAATGACCCCAAGCATACCTCCAAAGTTGTGGCAAAATGGCTTAAGGACAACAAAGTCAAGGTACTGGAGTGGCCATCACAAAGCCCTGACCTCAATCTGATAGAAAATTCGGCAGAACTGAAAAAGCATGTGCGAGCAGGGAGGCCTACAAACCTGACTCAGTGACACCAGTTCTGTCTGCAGGAATGGGCCTAAATTCCAGCAACTTATTGTGAGAAGCTTGTGGAAGGATACCCAAAATATTTTACCCAAGTTAAACAATTTAAAGGCAATACCACCAAATACTAACAATGTGTATGTAAGCGACTGACCCTCTGGGAATAAATCACTCTACTCTTATTCTGACATTTGACATTCTTAAAATAAAGAAGTGATCATAACTGACCAAATGTTTTCTACCATTAAATGTCAGGAATTGTGAAAAACTGAGTTTAAATATATTTGGTTAAGGTGTATGTAAACTTCTGACTTCAAATGTACAAGCATCAAAACATGATTGTTTCACAAACCTCAATTAACAAATTGAACACTCCTTACTTGCAGATGATGTCCATGGCGGCCTTTACTTTCTCTTTATCTTTATTAAAAGTGTGAACCATCATAATTGAGGCCTCCATTGCATCCTCTGAAAACCGCTATGAAGAAAAAAAAAACATCTTTATTAAAAAAGGAACCTACCTTGAATATTTTGTCTATAGTTAATAATCTCACCATCAGAATGGCCTCCTTGATGTGCGACTCTCTCTCGCTCTTTGTTAAGGTTTTTCCAGTGAGAGGACAGATGAAATACACTCCCGACACGGAGAAACATGACGGGTCCTTCTGTGCAACACTGGTGCCCTAGAAAAGGTACATTTTTGGATGAGCTATGCCTTTTAATGCTGGGCCACCACCACCACAAATACATATGTGGAACTTGCCTTGACATCTGCATCCTTTTGACCAGCCGCTGTGGCAGCTGCCTCTGCTTCAAGCTCCCGCCTTACTGAAATACAAAAGAAATGGGTAACTTCACTTTGAATTCAAACACTGGTGCCAACACAGAGCAAGTGGCTATGCATATATGTCCATGCGTTACCTTGGTTCCTTATTACATCCTGTGATGTTTGCACTCTCGGCCGGTGCTGTTGCTCGATCCTGGCCAGGGCGGCAGCCCCCGCCCTCTGCGCACCCTCGGTGGGTGTGTGTCTGTGCGCTGAATGAGCAGCCTGTGGGGCCTGATGTTTGGAGCTGTTTAAAAACAAGAAGTCACCTACACATATGTGTGGTTATAACAGTTGTTGCAATCAATAACATCAGTGCAAGCTTCAGCGTTAAGGCGGAAACCACTACCATGTGACTAACACAAGAGCTTTACTAAGCCTGTTAACTTCTGAGTAATTATAGAGATAAGGTTAAGCTCCCAGCTTAAAGGGATAGTTCACCCAAAAATGAAAATTCCAAAATATTTCAGCTCTGTAGGTCCATACAATGGAAGTGAATGGTGACTAAAACTTTGAAGCTCCAAAAAGTACAAAGGCAGCATAAAATTATCCAAGTTACGCTGGCTTTACTTGCATTGTATGGACCTACAGAGCTGAAATATTCTTAAAATCTTCATTTGTGTTCTGCAGAAGTCATTCACATACATCTGGCCAGTTGAGCTTGCTGTTTCTCTTTCTGGGATGGCATGAGGGTGAGTAAATGATGAGTGAATTTTCATTTTTGGGTGAACTATTCCTTCAACATCTCGGATGAAAACAACGTCATGGTTAAAATAGCTTTACAATCTTGATTCATGTCAAGCATTTATATTCTGTGCATGCTGTTAGACCAGTCTACTGAACATCCCATCTGCATTGAAATGCAGTCAGAACTCATACAGGTATAAATGCAGTTTGTATACAATTATGTTAGACATTGCAATAAACTCGGCGTAAAGTGAAGCTAACTTCCATATCTGGATTGTAAAACTATTCTTAATGAATACATGATGCAAATGTCAAGCAGGTCTGAAAATATGACCCTAGATTGGACTTTTACTATCTAGAAAGCAATTGTGTCATGTAATAATAACCAGGTGAAAAGTTATTTAGAATGACAGAAGCAACCCAGCTGGTTTCCAATGGGGGAAAGTCAGTGTTTATCCTTCATTAATAAGACGAAACGCGAATCATGATGCAGCTGTCTAAATGCTGTCTAATGATCAGAGTAGTTGCCATAACAAATATCTCGTTAAACAGCTGCTAATTTACCTTGACTCTTCTGTAAGTTTCTTTCCTGGCCCTGCCGTCTTGAATTTTATATCCTTCTTGATGTCCTCGAAGAACTTCTTCATTCTTAGCTAATGACACAACAACATATGTAAAGTAATATGCAGGTTTTAAATTAAAAAATAAGTTGCTTTTAATTATTAATAACTGTCACACTACCGTCCAAGCGATGTGTTTACAACGGGATGTGGGCAGTTCTGGACCGGAAGTGAGTGACGATCGCTTTCGAAACACCGCTTCGTAAAGCTTCGGAGCCTTCACGAATCATTTGTTTCAGACCAAAGCTTCGGAGCGCTGAACAACTGTTTTTTTTTTTTTTTACAGTGTAGATATGCATGGAAAAGAAAACATACATGGGAGGAGTCGCAGATTTATCTTCCAAAAGTCTTGAATAATAGATGTATGGGGTCATAGTACATTACAAGTTAGACATCTAAATTCAAGCAAACATTCCACATTTTGATGGCTTTTTTGTTGGAAGAAGTGGACAGGGTTTTAATGTAAAATCCTCTTTTGGGAAATGAGGAAAAAAAAAATAGGCTTAATTTTCAATACTTTACACTTATGAAGTACTTAAAAAATAAAACTCTTCATATTGTTTATTAAAAATAATAAACCCAAACAATACATTATCAAAAAAAAAAAAAAGTTGAAAGTCTTTATGGATAGAATCTATAATGAATTGAGATACACCTTGCCAAAATTTCTTTGTGTCGTCACAGTAGCAAAAGAAATGTATGTATGTTGTGTATCACAAAAAATGCTGTTCACATCAATGTTCATTGAAAATCTTGATTCAATAAAAGATTTAACTGGATAGTATCGATGAAGAAGTTTAAAAGAAACCTCTTTCACTTCATTTACTAACAGATAAGTGTCCAGATCTTTTCCCACACAATATTCTTTACAGATCTATTCCAAGTTACAATTGCATATGGCCTGTGAACACAATCATTTAGGAAAAAAATCTAAAATATGTCATTATTTTTCATATTAGGAAGGTTATAACAAATTTGACCTACTGGTGTGTCAGCTGGATCTGGTGGAGTTATATATGAACAAAATGAATAAAAGTGCTTATGACCTTTAAATAACATATTGACTCCAGTCAGAATAGCATCAAAGACAACAGAATACACTTTGGGGGTTATAGGGATTTTATAATGAAATATAAATACTTGATATGTGAACAGATGACTATCCTTATTGAATAATTGGCTCACAAGATTAATACCATTTATAAACCACTTTTCAAAAAACAAGGACAGGTTTGTAACCAATATCAATTTTATTCCAGATTAAATAGCTAGTTGGAGAATAATTGTGCTTGAAAATAATTGATAATGCTAAAAGAGCCTGCTTGTGGAAATGAGACATTTGTGGAATTTTGTCTATCTTGAAATGACATAATCAGAAATGTTAATTCTCCCATATTTGAAACAAGAGTTTCTGATTTTAATTCCCTGTTGAATACCTTCAGCTGTGTTCCCAAAGGACAGAAAATCAAACTGTTGAGTTTGTGAGACAGAAATGAAAGAGAGAGACATTTCGTGACATTTAAAGAGATTTGTTTGTTTTACAACAAGTGAATCTGGAATTTCGACTAGTGTACATGATAACACGCCTTCACTTTCTTTTTTATTATTTAGTACGCCTTCTTTTCAAACAGCAGGAATTCTGCATAGAGTTGCGGTTAATGCACTTGACATCTTTTAAGCACTTGATGTGTGAGTATTGACTGATTGAAACTTATTACAATAAGGTTTCTGTTTCAAATGTTTATTGCTCAATCTGTCGAAGCTTGAATATTTAGAATAATAATAATATATATATAAAAAAAACAAGTCATAATAAAAAAGGCCAATTTATATAAGAAAGTTATCATATTCTGAAAATATTAAGATCTGTTTATTCCAGGATATTGTAGACAACCATGAAAAATATATGATAAAACAGGCAGTCAATGAATGTTAATGCATCGAGTCATTGTAGCTGCAATTGACTGGAGTGTTCTCGTTGCATTTACACACCTGTGACCAGCAGGTGTCCTCTCTCTCTCTCTCTCTCTCTCTCTCTCTCTCTCTCTCTCTCTCTCTCTTTTTAAATCGAGGTTGCAGGGAGGCACTTACAATGAATGGGGCCAATTTTTGGAGGGTTTAAAGACAGAAATGTGACACTTATAATTTTATAAAAGCACTTAGATTAATTCTTCAGTTGAAACTAGTGTATTATTTGATCCGTAAATTTGTTTAAATCTTCGTTTTTGCTGCAGACTTCTGTGCTAGGCGGATGAACTTCTAGCTATTTGGCACCGACATCGTCATGGCAACAAAGTTGAAACAATTGGCTTTAACTTTACACAGATGCAGTTAGTAATTGAACTTATCACATTAAAATAACGTTAACATTCATATTGTTTAGGTTTTGTGTCTATAATTGATTATTTAGTCTATAACAGCTATGTTTTAACGTTTTCAGATTGGCCCCCATTCACTTCCATTGTAAGGTCCTCACTGTAACACAGAGTTTTTGCTTTTTAAAGAAATGGAGGAATGAGTCGGAATTAATTTTCGTGTTAATCAAAATTATGCCACAAATTAATTCGTTTAAACCCAGAATATACCTTTAATTTTAATGTGACAATTGAAATAATAGTTTTTAACACAAATTGTGAGTGTACAATTATTGTTTCTTGCAAAAAAATTTTTGTTGCATTAAATAATTTTCCAGTCCTCCCAATGCGTTAGCCCATGCAATTCGTTGTTTTATTCGCAAGATTTGCATTAATAACACATGTTGATTATCCAGAATGAAGATATAAGTCGTTTTCAAAATTTTCATTTCATAATCTGGTCAACGCGAATGTAATTACTATACTATTAAATTGAAGTCTTTAGCGGCGTACACATTGTACATTTCTATTGGTAGACAGAAAGGGTGACACCAGTGTTGACAGCCCATCCCTCCAATCGTTGACCTCAAGGGGGAGGGACTTCCGCTGATAGAAATGGTTTGGCGGAAACTACTTCAGAAACCAACCTCCTTTCCTCGCGCGCACTGCCTGAAACAGGTCTCACATTCGGCCTTAAAAACGGACCGCAGACGGTCACAAACCAGCAGAACGAGGAAGCGGTGCATAGAGGGACTACAGGATGCCGCACAACTTTCGGCCCGGCGATCTTGTCTTCGCTAAAATGAAGGGATATCCCCATTGGCCGGCCCGGGTGAGTACAGCAGCGAGCAACCCCCCCCCCCCCCCCCATCAACCCCAATGACCAGCTTTACTGTTGTGTCTTTCCATTTGCATTTTATATTCTGCAGATATATTCAAGCCCGTCTTATATCTATATTTACTATCCAAACCCACTTTATTATGTATTTGTTTCATATTGTTGACATAGTAATGAATGTATGAATGGGCTTCCTGGCTAACTAATGTCGCGTGATCGCATAGTCAATGTGTATTTTGTGTTACTTGAATTTGGGGATCTTCTTAACTTTTTTACTTCTCTTTCGTCTTGAACGTTAATAGTGTTTTGGTGTTTATTTAAATGAGATATTTTATAATAATTTTGACTAAGTTGTTTAGGGAATTCTATAAAGCTATTTTTTTCAGTATAGACATATTTCTTAAGTTCAAGAGATCATGTTGTTAATTTTTTTTTTTTTTAATTAAATTTGTATTTCTGTCTCTCCTCAAGATTGAAGATGTTGCAGAGGGGGCCGTGAAACCACCACCTAATAAAATTCCCATTTTCTTCTTTGGGACCCATGAAACGTAGGTATCCCTGGACTTCAATGATCACCTGGGTAGGGTTGCACTTGCTGTGTGGAAGGTCTCACTTAAGTTGAGACGTAATGTTCACATTAAGGGCTTAAAACTACTAGTTAGTTTGTAACTAAGTCAGTGCTTAATTTGGCTGTACCACCTGTTTTTAAGGCAAGACTTAGCTAATAGGTCGTAAACTCTCCGTAATGTGTAGTCGCATAAAGTTACCATCTTCAAATTTGTCTTCAAATTTGTACACAGAAGTGTTCAAAAGCCATCAGTTTGATCTTGTTACGTTAAGTAATTTTTTTTCTCTCTCTCAAATGTAAACGAGTCACGTAAAATATGAGCTCATTAAACATCATAAAATATCAATCTGCTTTTTTATTTCATCAGGTACTCTTGGTTTGAGTCTTCATAAATATTTAGTTTATATGTAGGTTAAAACTAAGTTTAATGGTGTAACGCTCAAATACTTAGTAGTGGGTAAATTGTGACTTAGTGCCCATTTATGCCACAACTAGGGTAAGTTGTAACTTGCGTATAACTGGTGCAACTGGCCCCTGGTCATTAATAATGATAAATGGATATATTATTTTTGGTCTTGTTATGTCTAGAGACCAAATAACAGAAGGATCAGCACTAACTGTAATAGAGCTGTTTGCAATACCTCAGCTGTTTTCTTCTTGTTGTGTTTATTCATGTTAACTTATCAGTGCAGCATGTTTCAGTTATTACATTTAAGGCTTTGAATTCCCTGTTAAAAGTGTGAGGATGCCTTGCTTGACAACTATTGACATGTCCTCAGGAGATAACAGGTGGCACTAGAAGAACCTTTTTCTAGACATCACTCCAATGATAATTTTTGGTTTCCTTTTATATCCACACACACATTATATTTATCTGGTGTTTTGTTGATGAAGACCCTGGAATACCACCTACACATTTATTCATCAAATACATGTCTGATTTGTACTTTATTTTATCCACTTCAGAGCATTCCTTGGACCCAAGGACCTTTTTGCATTTGAAGAGTACAAAGACCGTTACGGGAAGCCCAGCAAAAGGAAAGGGTTCAACGAAGGCTTGTGGGAAATCCAAAACAATCCTCATGCCTCTTACAGTGCACATGTGGTACCTTTAGATTTTGCATCAGAAATCATTGTTAATGCTTGAACTTTGGCAGAAAACAGTGATTTTAGATTTAATTTTTTTCCCTCTCACTTGCATACTGTATGTTTAGTCTGAATCATCATCTGACAGCGAGGACAACGAACCTGCAGCAGCAAGTGATGCAGGAGATGATGAGGAAGCAGTGGTACCAAGGAAAGCTGAAACGGGAAGTGATGATTCCAACTCTGGGAGTGAAGATCAAAGGAAGGTAGCCATGAAGCGGAAAGCTCCTGCTGCAAAGGTACGCAAACAAACATCTCTGCTGTGAAGGCTAACATGATCTCCATTAGTATGCCCTCTAACAATGTTTAGTTGTCAGATGAATAGATCTAAATAGATTTTGCATCACTATATATTGTTATCTCTTCTCTGGCATGCTTCTGAAGTATTACTCATTGTACTTTCAGGTGCTGTATAAATGTGTCCTTTCAAAGCTCTTAATGCCATATCTTCGTTTTAGTTGGAGTACAGAATGTTACACTATGATTAATAACATTAGTGATTGTACAGTAATCATTGTGCAGTGTTTAGCTTAACTGTGTAGAACATGAGCTTGTAGATTTTGTGTATGGTTTTCATTGAAACGTTGACAGTGTTTTTTTTTTTATTTTATTTTTTTTATTTAACTTTGCAGAAGCCGCCGCCGGTGAAGAGAACACGACCATCATCCAGTGATCAAGATGGAGAGGAGAGTGAATCTCCATCAGAACCAAAACCATCGGCAAGTTCTGACTCCGATTCCGGCAAAAACAGTGACCAGGTATTCTGCTCTGTGAAATTGTACAGCTCCAATTCCAAACAAGTTTGGACTTTATGGAAAATGCTAATAAAAACAATTTTATTTTAGTATTGTAGCGTTGCAATGAAGACACTCAATGCCGATCTTATCAACAGTGTGTTCTTTAAGGCTGTTATCAGCCACGCCATGCACTCTGTAACTCTTTAGAGAATCACACTTAAAACAAAAGTGAACCCCTTCTGCCCACAGTCTCAATTGGAACACGTTCCAAAAAAGTTGGGACAGTAGAGTGTTTACCACTGTGTAGCATCACCATTTCTTCAAATAACATGTATTAAGCGTTTGAGCACTGAAGACACAAGTTTAAATTTAGCAAGCAGAATTTTCCCCCCTTCATCCATTATGCAGGTCTTCAGCTGCACAATTGTATGGACCCTTCATTGTCATATTTTTCGCTTCATAATGCACCACACATTCTCAGTTGGAGACCAACGAGGACTGCAGGCAGGCCATTCTAGCAGCCGCACTCCCTGCTTATACAGCCATGCACTTGTAACCTGGGCGGTATGTGGTTTGGTTTTGTCCTGCTGGAAAATGCAGGAACGTCCCTGGAAAAGATGACATCTAGATGGCAGTATATGGTGCTCCAAAATTTGTATACATCTTTCTGCTTTCATCTATCTTTAACGGTACCCTCACAGATGCAAAGTTACCCATGCCATGGGTACTGACACACCTCCATAACATAAGAGACACTGACTTTTGGACCTGACACTAATAACTGCTTGGTAGGTACTTTTCCTCTTTGGCTTGGAAAACATGACGGCCATTTTTTTCCCCAAAACTGTTTGAAATGTAATCTTGTCAGATCAGAAATCACGATTCCACTGTTCTATCCATCTCAGATGAGACCTAATAGTGCTTCTGGACCGTATTGATGTATGGCTTCTCCTTTGCATAATAAAGCCTTAACTTCCATCTGTGGATGTGGCGATAAATGGTGTTGACCGACAAAGGTTTACCGAAGTATTCCCATGCATGATATCCATTACAGACGAATGACGGTTTCTAAAACTGTGATGTCTGAGGGATCTCCGCGGTTTTCATCTTAGCACTGTACACACAGAAATTTTAATATATTCCTTGAATCTTTTCACTATTTTGTGCACCGTAGAGAGTGAAATTTGTTTTTGGGCAACATTGTTCTCAAATTGCTGGACTATTTGCTGATGATTCTGTTGGCAAATTGGCACACTTGACCCATCCTTGCTCTTGAAAGATTAGGTTTTTATTGGAGACTCCATATATACTATAACGTGATTTGCATTACCTGTTTAACATCTCCTGATCATGTCACCTGAAAATGAAATATTTTTGGTGCTATTGATGCCTAAAAAATACTGTCTGGGTTGACGGCTTAATATGTTTTGAGAAAAAATATATATAAATAAATTTGTTAGCTGAGAGTAATTTATATATTTTGTCAGAGTTGAGTTGAGCAGTTTTAATAACACGATGTTTCTTGTAATAATTTAATTTTAATAAATGTATTTATAAGCTACTTGTGTATTATCCAGGACTTCACACCACAGAAAGAGTCAAGCGGTCGAGGCGGCAAGAAGCCAGCTGGCAAAGGCAGAGGAAAGGTGAGAAGAGATCCATTAATGCATGAAAGTCACTATCTATTTCAATGTACCTGCATGGTAAAATATTGTTTTTGTACCTTTTTAGAAGGCGGCATCATGCTCTGATTCAGATTCGGGCTCCCAGTCAGATCCCAGAGCCGCCGGGAGTGACTCGGAAGACGAGAAGCCACGACCGGCCATCTCTGGATCAGAATCACAATCTGGATCCAAATCTGACTCCGATTCGGAACCACCTCCCAAGAAAGTCCCTCGAGGGCGCAAGAAAGGTGAGAACATGCGCTTTGCAACTTGACCCCAGCACATTGCTAACATATAATTTGTTTTAATAGTTGAGTAATTGCGTTGAAGAGCATCACAATGAGTGAAAACCTTACCCGAGGTGCGCTTGGATATCAGAAAACCTAGAAAAGTACATTCGAATGCTAAAGGACAGTTTTTGCATTATTTTCCAAGCTGAGAAACCTCCACCAAAGCCACGAGGAAGGAAGCCCAAACCAGCTCCAGAGAGAGCGCCTTCAACATCTTCAGATGATAGGTGAGCTTGGTTTATCTTTTTGTTTTTTTTTCCCCCCCATGTCCACAAAACCTTCATGTTGTCAAATGCATATATTGCACTATTCACTGCAAGAACATCCATTAAAAGTATTTTTGTGAATTGAAGACCACATATTGTTGGTGACTGTTTGGGTTTGTCTTGTTTGTTTATTCGCAGTGACAGCGAGACGGACCGTGTCAGCGAGTGGAAGAAGAGAGACGAGGAGCGACGGAGGGAACTGGAGGAGAAAAGGAAGAGGGAGGAGGCAGAGGAGCTTCGTCGGCTCAGGGAGCGAGAGAAAGAAGAGGAGGAGAAAAGGAAGAAGGAAAAGGAGACCAAAGTCAGGAGAGGCAGCAGCAGTAGTAGCAGCAGCAGCAGCAGCAGCTCAGACGATGAAGTGGACGATCACCCCCTCAAAAAATCGAAGAAAGCTCCACCTCCCCCGATCCCTGCACCATCAGACTCGGATTCCCCTGCTGAGGTTAGCCATCAGAATTTCCAAACCATTTATATGGTACTGTCCTGCAAATGTAAAATGCATGAACTATGTGTTTTGTCAAATTTTTGTTATAACCAAAATTGTGCTTGTTTCTTTTTACTCTTTAGGTGAAGAAATCTGCCAAGCGTCAAGACCGCCAGAAAGGGCGACAAAAGAAAGAGAAGGAGGTGAAAGAGAAAAAGGAGCGGCAGATAAAAGAAAAGAAGCCAAATAGATCGGAGGAGAAACACAAAACGAGGTAAAACATTTAGACATTTACTGTCTGATGTGCCAAGATTTCTCCAGTCTTAAGGCGATTACATTATTTCTCTAAAATAGACTTAAGCCTGAGAAGCCGAAAAGAAGACCATCACGTCGACCTGAAAAGACAGTCGAGAAGAAAAAAGGTCTAAATCCCATAAAACAGTCCTTTTTAATTATTTTTTATAAATGTAATGCAAACAGACTTTAAACTGTTATTTTGCTTGCTCTATATAAATCCAGAACCCTCTCCTGAAGAGAAACTGCAGCAGCTCCACACAGACATCAAGTTTGCACTGAAGGTTGACAACCCAGTAAGTACTGACAACCCTACTGCCCATGTGTCCGTATTTTTGTATGAACCTTTTGCATTTCATAAAGTACCAGAAAAGTTTCTTGCAATTGTAGCTGCTGGGCTTTGAAACGGGGTAAATCTAAAGGGATGGTTCACCTAAAAATGTATATTTTCCTTCTCATTTACTCACCCTCATGCCATCCCAGATGTGCATGACTTACTTTCTTCTGCAGAACACAAATTAAGATTTTTAGAATAATATCGCTGCTCTGTTGGTCTATACAATGCAGAGGGTATACAATGCAACAGGGTCCAAAATGTTAAAGTTCAGAAAAACATAAAGGGAGCATAAAACAAATCCATAAGACTCGAGTGGTTTAATCCATATCTTCAGAAGCAATATGATAAGTGTGTTGAGAATCAGATCAGTGAGTCCCTTTTTATTCTAAATCACTTTCTTCACTTTATTTGTGCATATCGCCACCTAATGGGCAGGAAGGAGAATTTATTAGAGAATTTCCACAGATTTCCCAATTTGAAATGTATTGTGATTTTGAGATAAAAACTTACTAAAAAGATGAGAAAAATTAACTCCTTTTTCTCAGAAAGAAATGTCTATTGAAGAACAGTTGTGTCTGAAATGACAATTGTTTTCACTCTGTAATCTATAATTTGCATTTGCAGGTAAAAAGTAGGGATGTGTAAAACTATCCATTGACCAGTCAGTGCGTTGTCTGAACTTGGCGACTAGTTGGTGTAAAGGAACTCCTGTATAAGGCTCCATTATGTCCATTTGTGTTAAATATATACAACATATTTTAACTTATCAAACTAATTTTGTTATTTTAGAATATAACATAGAACATAACCATAGGTTCTTACTATTATCATAATGATAATTTTCAACATATAAATGGAGGCTAAAGATTAAACTTGTTCAAGAATCGTTGCTGGGGCTGTACATGATACACATGACAATTCACCTATAGTCCCAATGTCATTGCATGTTATTTGCATATGCATCCTAAGATAGTCTGAGATCAAATGCAGCATTCTCATAGACTGCATTATTGGCTTGGAGAGAAAACGTGAGATTTGCACGCGTTCTGCGAGACACGGTCAAGCTGCGAGTGTTGCCGACAATGCACAATTGAACTTCTGAACAAAAAAGCAAACCAGACATGCTCATCTCTGGCATTTCTTTCGTCTGTTCTTCAAAATATAATTAGGGGTGTTACCTCAAGCACACGTCTTTTTGTCTAGTGGCATTTCTTGTCGACAGTGGTGGGTAAATGTGCAAAATTACTCACCACTGCACATGAACACCCTGGCTTTTAGATCATAAATATTGCGCAACATGTAGTTTACACCATCCAACAGTTTGTTCAGTCTTTTTACAGTTAAATTATTTGTTAAAGCAGTGTCCGATAGAATCTGCAGAATGACTTCTGACAAATACTCTCCAACCCTCTCAAATAAACTTTTGGATTATGCATAATAACAGAAACATTGATCAATAGTGAACAAACAGCGCTTGATCCACACACACACAACTCGCCATGCGCCCCACCAAGAGCGACCACAAGGAGGTTACCCCATGTGACTCTACCCTACCTAACAACCGAGCCAATTTGGTTGCTTAGGAGACCTGGCTGGAGTCACTCAGCACACCCTGGATTCAAACTCGCGCGCGACTCCAGGGGTGGTAGTCGGCATCAATACTCGCTGAACTACCCAGGCCCCCTTCACACGACTTCTAAATGGGGGAAAAAAAAAAAAGGCTTTATGTATTAAGCTTCCTTGTGTGTCATTCTGTTTTCTTTTGCTTCCTTTCACCCTTCAGGACATAGAGAAGTGTCTACAGGCCTTGCAGGAGCTTGGCTCTGTACAAGTGACCTCTCACATCTTACAGAAAAATGCTGACGTAATTGCCACACTCAAAAAGGTGAACTCCGATTAACCTGGAAGTCACACTTCAGCATCGCAAGTTTTGCTTTCAATTACGTATTATATATATATATACACAAGTATATTTATTTATTTATTTTTTAATTTAAATGTATACAATTCATCATAAACATAAATGCACACCATTAAGTGTCCTGACTGTTTTGTCTTATAAGATTCGCCGATATAAGGCAAGCAGTGAAGTTATGGAAAAGGCCACTCTTGTTTACAATAAACTGAAACTCCAGTTTGTTGGCAAGACTGAGTCCGGTAAACCAAAACCAGATGAAAAGATCCAAGAAAGCGATGCAAAAGATACACAAAACACAGGTGAAACATTCTGACAGTTTCAAAATCTTTTTCCCATTAATTCAAATGATGAAACAAATCAATGATTTGCTCAGTGCTTGGATAATTTACCTTCATTTTGATTCGTCTTACTTTGGATCTTCCTTCCAGCAGACTCCAAACCAGTAAATGGGGAGACGGAGAATGAGAGAAAAGAGGTTTCTGAATCCGAAAGTAGTCCAAAACCCACAGGCCAAGAGAACCAGGATGAGAACAAATCCCCAAACACCATCAGGTGAAGAATGTCCAAAGATTGCCTTTCGTTTTTTATGTTAGGACATGTTCCCCACAACTATGGCTGAATTGGAATTTACATATATTTCTGCTGAAGCACATCTCTGTTGCGAGACTCATGTTGTCGTAAACGGTGCAAACAATAATTTATCATTTCCAGCTCGCTTATTGTCTGCCCAAAGAATTTGGGCTTGAATGTGAACTCTACAAATGAACTCTGAGACCATCTCAAATGTCCACAGTGAACAGTTTATGGTCATGTTCACAGACACCGATCAGAAACATTTCTGAGCGATACATGGATGAGTGCAGCACATAAATGGGAGAACTGACAGATATTGAACAAATAAACAGACCCGTGCTTTTATGGTTGTAGCGGAGAAGCTATAAAGGGGATGAATTTAGAGACACAACTTCTGTAACAATTAGGGGCCGTTCTGATGTGTTTGTGCAAAAAGTTTTGGAAGCAGTGCTACGAATGGAACAAAATGCAACTTGACATGGCGGCAAAATGCTAAAGGAAAAAAAGCAGTGTTTTTCAACAAATTAAAGCATTCAGACCAAACTTATATTTTTTCTTGCGCTAAAACATTAGATGCAGCGCTTCTGCGTGGAATGCTGAAAAAAAGTCAAAGACGTCAGGTTAGCACATATTGTTTTTCAACAAATAAATAGACTTACAGATTATGCATAACAGGCCAAAAGTAATTGTCTTCCAATTTATTGTTGAATGTTAAAGAATATGTTCAAAAGCTGTGCTTTGATGGTTTTAGTGGTGATGCTTAAAGGAGATGAATTTAGTGATGCCATTTTCTTAGGGGGCTGTTCAGACTAAATGCGTTCTTGTGCCAAAAAAGTTAAATGCAGCGCTATATATATATATATATATATATATATATATATAAATCTCTCTATCTTGACACTTCCTTTAAAAAGCTTGTGGCACTCCGGCGAGAGATGCTGTTTATTTATTTTTTTTATCATCCAACTTGCGCTACTTTTTTGCGATTTCATGTTGGATTTGTATGTATTTGTCTTTAAGGCCTAATCCAGATAGCCCAACAGAGCAGCAGTCACTCAATGACTCTACAGATCCCGATCCAACAGTAGATACAGAAGCAGTAAAGGAGGACTGCAAAGAACAGGACGAGCAGATGTCTGATGAGAGCTGAATGGTGAACTGCTGTCAGTGATACATGGATTCTGGACTGCATCCCTCTTTTAAACTTACAAACACACTCTGGCTTCCTTCATTCATTTTTGTTGCTTTTTGTCTGCCCATTTTTGTCAGCTACATGAGTTATGTGACATGAACATTGTTAGCACTTTTTTAATTAAAGACGTTATGAGGCAGACAGGCACCTTAATATAATGTTTGATGTGATGGAAATTATTCTGCACTGACAACATTTGTTCGATCGAGGGAGAAAAGTTTATTTTAGAACCACACAGATGTGAAGGGGGAAACATCAAAGCCCAAAAGGATATCAGGACAGTGCTTGTACTATGTAGCTGCCTTTTTATGAGTGAAACTTTTTTTTTTCCACTTTTGTTTTTGTATGAAAAAGGAAAATGTAAAAAAACAAAGCAATCTGGTTTTGCATTGATCAAGAAGATTAACTAATAATTAAGCCAGACAGCAAGCGATTTATCATCATTAAGCCTCTGTCTGGTATGGATTTCAATTACTGTCTATGGACTAAATACTGTAGACGTGTCTGGTCCTCTGAAAACAACTTTCATCTGCATACTGATTAGGATAAAAACCTAAATGGGTTGACCCAATAATGCTATTATTTTCTTGGATGTCGTAAAACGTGCTTATGCATATTATAAACATGTTTCTAGTGCTATGTAACTTAGTCCAAGCACATTTTTCTAAGCATCCGTGAAGCATTAATAAAAAAATCTGCATGATGGCCACAATTTAATATGCTTTTAAACAATGGCCACATGGAACACACGCCTGCATATCATTGGATATGTTCAAAGTAAAATACTGTAAAATAATGTACTGCCTAGTGGATATTACATGCGAGATTGCATGATGCTAAAAACTATACTGAAAAATATTTATGCAAATTCAATTTAACATAATGGTCGTGCATGAATAATCAACACGATGACTTTTAATTCCTCATATACTGAAAAGCTGTAACATTATGGAATCGCTGTGCATATACATTACTAGCATCACGTTCCAATGGCCTTTTATTGGTAGTTGCAACGTCATTACACACGCAACCTTGAAATACACGTCGCCGGCTCGTAGTTTAAATAGCTTCTGTGATTCTAACGGTACGCTAATAACTACAAAGAAATTAAAATAATACAAAACTGCCATTAGCGGGAAAAAAAGCACAAATGAATAAATAATTAATACAAATACAAATACAAACACCCCCCAAAAAATGGCTAAATATCTTAAAGGTGCACTCAACTATTTTTTTCCCATGACAAAAATGTTTACGCCAAAAAATTAAACGTTTATAAAGAAAAATCATGACCTCTCAAGCGAGATAAAGACATCCGCCATAGCATTGGCCTTATAATACCTGTTTTATTCTGCAAGGAGAGGGTCTCCTTATGGGGGCGGCCATATTTGGATCACATGACCAGCCAAATACTACTCCATTAATCTCAGTAACTGCCCTAGGTTATTAGATACTTGCACTCAGAATAAATTAATTATGCCTGACAGTACATTTATACAATGGCATTAATAACAGAAAACTTTGTCTCAGAATGATTTTGCCTCCATGCTCCTAGGTGTGCCCCCTTTAAATTTAAATATACAAACCACAAGTCTTTTTTTATTATTATTTAAACAGTCTCTTAATATGTTGGGTTAAAAAAATGCTAATTGTGTAAGAAACAAAATTCTGCCAATATTACAATGAGTAATAGCTTCTCTAAAATAATTTGTGAAACCAGCGAAGACATTTTCCCATTTCAAGAAACTAGAATAATTAATTTTCTCATATTTTAATTATTTTACCATAGTGTGACGGGAGCGTCCTAGTTCGTCGCGTCTTTTGCTTCAGTGTGGATGGGTTTGTCAATCAGCAGACTCAGTCGCCATTTTGTCAGCCATTTCCTAGACGGGTCCACTGCAGATCAGCACTCACAGAAAGGAACCCCTCCTGCACAGGCTGCTGTTCGGGACTGAATGAGAGACAAGCGCTCCAGCGGGCCGGTCAGTACTCACATTAAGCCCGTGTTCGCGGTTCGGACAGGAGGGAAATCATCATGGCTCTGAAGATCGTGAAGGGAAGCATCGATCGGATGTTCGATAAAAACCTGCAGGATTTAGTACGTGGCATTAGGAACCATAAGGAAGATGAGGTGAGACTATTTTATACGTTTATTTGAATTTATATGGTCAAAATCAGAATCGGCAAGTTTAATACAGTTGTACAAAGTGCAGCTGGTATAAATTAATAAAGTTAATCTGGTGTCAATGATCCCAAATCACCTGATATCAGGTGAGCTAACCAAAGATAACCTGCTTTCAAATCAAATTATTGTTATCGTTATACAATAAATGATTATTTCAATAATTTCACAAATCCTGTGTGGCAGGGTACAGCTGTTAGTGTTGTTATAATACTGTGTCATCGATTTGTTTATCATGGATGAGGCCAGTTAGCATTGCTAACGGTCAACACATACTGAAATACATTCTGTAAAATACGTGCAAATTTGAGGAAATGTGTATGACATCTTGCTTTAGACACAAACCGACTAGTTATAAATAAAACGCACATGTTCTGTACGCTTCAGAATAGATGTTAATTAAATATAGCGTGCCACACAGTATGTATGTGTCATGAGATTGGTTGTGTCTCAAAACCTAGTGAGCTGCCTTCCTAGACAGCATTATTTCGACGTTGTAGGTGCATTCCTAAAACGTTCAATCTCCTCTAAAATGCCCAAAATGTTCGAATCGAATGTTTACGATGCCCAAATCGTGCGATCCGAACACGCTTATGATGCCCAAAACGTGCGATCCGAACACGCTTATGATGCCCAAATCGTGCGATCCGAACACGCTTATGATGCCCAAATCGTGCGATCCGAACACGCTTATGATGCCCAAATCGTGCGATCCGAACACGCTTATGATGCCCAAATCGTGCGATCCGAACACGCTTATGATGCCCAAATCGTGCGATCCGAACACGCTTATGATGCCCAAATCGTGCGATCCGAACACGCTTATGATGCCCAAAACGTTCGATCCGAACACGCGTATGATGCCCAAAACGTTCGATCCGAACACGCGTATGATGCCCAAAACGTTCGATCCGAACACGCGTATGATGCCCAAAACGTTCGATCCGAACACGCTTATGATGCCCAAAACGTGCGATCCGAACACGCTTATGATGCCCAAATCGTGCGATTCGAACACGCTTATGATGCCCAAATCGTGCGATCCGAACACGCTTATGATGCCCAAATCGTGCGATCCGAACACGCTTATGATGCCCAAATCGTGCGATCCGAACACGCGTATGATGCCCAAATCGTGCGATCCGAACACGCTTATGATGCCCAAATCGTGCGATCCGAACACGCGTATGATGCCCAAATCGTGCGATCCGAACACGCGTATGATGCCCAAAACGTTCGATCCGAACACGCGTATGATGCCCAAAACGTTCGATCCGAACACGCGTATGATGCCCAAAACGTTCGATCCGAACACGCGTATGATGCCCAAAACGTGCGATCCGAACACGCTTCTGATGCCCAAAGCGTGCGATCCGAACACGCTTATGATGCCCAAAACGTGCGATCCGAACACGCTTATGATGCCCAAAACGTTCGATCCGAACACGCGTATGATGCCCAAAACGTTCGATCCGAACACGCTTATGATGCCCAAATCGTGTGATCCGAACACGCTTATGATGCCCAAAGCGTGCGATCCGAACACGCTTATGATGCTCAATATGATATGATGTTCGTACTTTTGAACAAATTTTCAATTTATACTATCAAACCCGCATATGATGACCAAAATGTTTGATTTGTACTTTCGAAGGTGCTTATGATGCTCAAAAATGTTCTATTTGTATGTTCAAACGCACATATTATCCTAAACTTTTATTTGTAAGTTTGAGCATGCTTATGTTAACATTTTTTAGATTCGTACAATTTAGTTTTTATGTTCAAAGTCACTTATAATTTAAAAAAAATATCAATTTGTATGTTCAGACATGCCTATTATTTAAAAAATTGTAAGTTTGACCGTGCTTATGATGCTCAAAAATTTTCAATTCGTACATTCGAACACCATTATGATGCTGAAAAATGGGCGATTTGTATTTTCAAACACACTTCTGATGCTCAGTTTTTTGATTTGTTTGTTCAAAAACACATTATTTTCAAAAGTGTTCAATTTGTATGTTCAAGCGTGCTTATGATGCACAATGTTTGATTCGCACGTTCGAACACTCCTATGATGCTTAAAGGTATGCAATTTGTCAGTTTCAACCCGCTTATCATGCTAAAAATATTCTATTTGAACGTTCCAACCTGCCTGCCCAAAAAAAGTTCGATTCCAATGCATGATGCCCAAAATGGTGCCTAGGTAGGCAGCTTACTTGGCTTTGAGACACTTTGAGCCATTATATTGGACATGACATCACTACTGTCAGCTTGACAACAGCATTTTGGATCAGGATAAATCTTTCCTTGTGATTCTTTTTGTGATATATAAATACAGATGAAATTATAAATGAATGATTTGCTGTGAGAGTAGGCCTCAGGCTGTTACCTATAATGACAAGGCTAAATTTTCAATAGCAATATGCATCTTGCTTGCCACTCCCTTCGAAAAAAAGGGAACAAGATGCTCTGACAGTGTGCTCTGACATTTATACTCTGAAACTGGGTTTCCCCTCTTATCTTGCATTATGGTATTAAAATTCCTTTCCTTTATTTGGTTAAATAAAGTCTCAAATTGATTCCAGTTACGAGTTTGCCCTAACCAGAGACATCAGGTCAGTAATTTACGTCTTATGGGATGCAAAATCTAAACATTGAACACAAATGTCATGTGTTTCTGATGACATTAGTGATAAGCCATAGCCATCAAAAGTGTCAGTTTGATGCAGGACAGACCTACCTGGCCAGGCCATCTGTGTCCGATCCATGGTCAAACTATCTACCCCTACTTATACTTAGCAAAATGTCAAGAGTTAATGAGGAAATGCATGAGTGACACAAGTTTGTTTTATCAATAGTGACGCAAACTTTTCAAACCATCAATCATTAGGTTACTGAATGTTTGTTTTATACAGTGTATTGATTTGGAGTAAACCTTGAAACACACACAGGTGTGGTGTTTAGTCCTTAAAACGACACACATTTAACTGTTACAGAGCCCCATGGATGCCCAGTACATTGACTTTGCTGTAGAGCTGCAACTAACAATTGTTTTGATAATAGATTAATCAGTCTATTATTAGTACGATTAATCGGATAGTGAAGCCAAACTTTATTTTTGGCACTTTGTTAAAAAGTATGTTATTTCAAATCTTGTCCAATCAAATTAGGGCTGGGTAAAAATGTTAAGTTTACAATTAATCACAATCTTCACGATATCTACTTTTAGAATCCCAAGATCGATCTTTACTTTTAAGCTTACTTTTCTTTTAGTTGATTATTATGCTTGATGTCATTGACCAGGTCGCGGGCAAGGTCAGGGGTCACAAAGCAAGAAAGGCCAGTCAGGGCCACGCCGGTGTCGCTTCAATAATTAGCTATTGAGCTGCATTGAGCCTTGTTAATGTTTGTGATTAATACTTAAGGTTCCCTGTATAGTTAAAGCATTCGATGTGAGAGGATTTCTTTTGTATTTAAGCAAAATGGATATTATAACTTAAATATACCCAAATTAATCACAATCGAATCAAATCAAATACAAATTGGTATCAAATGAAATGGAGAAATCTGTATCAATACCCAGCCCTACTAAAAACAATTAAATAAAGAAATGTACACTATACATCAATCATTATTGTTCCAATATAAGAGCATAGTCCCAACTAGCTAATCAATACAGAGTGCATTTACATGCACACCAGTATGCTGAAAACCACCCCAATAAAAAAATCAGCTTTTTCAAAGAAATGCGGCAACGCAAGAACATCTCGTTTACATAAGATTTGACATTTTTTGATTACTCTCTGCTTTTGAAGTTGAAACATAAACCGGACTGTGCACAACACTCAGTTAAAACAGTGCCAGCTAGGCCTATGTTAAAAGTGATTAAAATCTTGATGCTGGTCTGTCTGGTTCTGCCTACTTTCGTTTTAGTTGATTATCAAACTATGCTTAAGTTGCTTTTCACATTCAATTATCCCAAAGTGAAAGATCGTTCAGATGTGCTTGGGACAGTATCTATTTTATCAATGTGTTGGCTGTTGGCTGCTTTTATTTTACAGTACATCCAATGCATGCTCTCTGTGCCCTGTTTAATCTGCAAACATCTGGAGTCAGGTATCAGCAAGACTTCGTCAATGTAAGCTGTACTAGTGTACCTAGATACCGTGTCTGTTACCCGGCCAACAGTGGACAGTGCTTTGAAATATTCATACTCTCCTGAATGAACTGTCAGACTGTGTGTGTTCACTGGTCTGCTTGCTCTCTGCCTGTGGTTTCATATGAGACCTCTATATTTGTTTTCCACAAGAGGTGGGTGTACTTCCCATAAGCACTGGCTGTGTCTCAAAATCTAGTGAGGTGCCTACCTAGACAATATCGTGTATTGGTGTTCATTTTTTTTTTTTTTTTTCAATTGAATGTTCAGAATGTGCGTATGATGCCTTAATCTGGTCTTTGTAGGTAGCTAAGTTGGTTTAGCAATGCAGCTTCTGCCTTACCATATTTAACCTACAGGGTCATGTGTGTTTCATTCTTGTTACCTGACTTTCATACTGTGCAGCAACCGGTAATGTCCACGAAATTGCCCTACTTGTGTGTATTTTGTACTAGTAGTGTTTGAATAGGAGGGAAGAATTCTTCTCTAACTGTGCTCTCTTGTCTGCCTGAGAAGGACATCGAGTTCATCTTCATACTTCTCAGATGCTTTGCTGAGCTGGTCAAATCCAACTCTTGGAAAATAACAAACATTTCCCAGCAATAGGGCTGGGTATCGAGTTCGACAACCGAATTGCCTCTAAACAATCGAGTATTGAAAAATGTCTTGTCATTCGGTACCAAATTTCTATACCTAAGGGGTTAATCTCGTCAACGTCAGTGATAAGCATGTAACATGTTAGATGTGCCCAAATCTAAAAGTGCTGGGCATTTACATGACTGTATTTAGGCATCAAGGAAAAACACTAGTATCAGAAAATGGTTTGAGTTCCAGGGCTGAGAATGTTAGCAGTAATATTGCTAACACTGTTTCTACATTACAGAGAAGTACTAAACCGTAATACTGAGCCTTTAAAATATAATTTTTACAAGCGCACGCACGAAGCAAGCCGCAGTGACACAGGGAAAAGCAGTAATGATTCTGAATGTGTTGGAAAAACCAGCAAGAGACTCTGAACATTAGTTAATTTATAGAGAGAAATGCACGCTCAGGTTGAGCAAACAGACGATAATCTCTGGATCAATGATGGTCAGAGTGATCACCAATAGCTGATGCCTTTGACCATGTCATGAAGATATCTGGCTAGTTTTCCTATTAATCTATTAAATTATTATTAGATTTATTAGACTTATTATTATTATTATTATTATTATTCTTATTATCATCAAATTAATATTACAAATAATTTGCCCATTGACAAAAAGACACATTTGAAGAAACACTCTTTATTATATTATTAAGTACAGATAAGCTGTATATGGGCATATATGACGCGCTGATACAGAGGCGTGCAGTCTCGTGGAACACGCGCATCTAAGGATCTCACACTTTGTTTCTGCCTACCAATTTTAATTTTTATGTGTGCTGCAAATGACTTTAGACATCTCAGTTCAGGAGGTGCTTTGAGTTCAGTTCACTTTATTTCCACAGAGCAGTTTATTGTAACGCAACTCCGCAGCCTGTAAAATAATACAAACTATATCAAATACAAAAAAAGTTCACCTCGAACATGATTTATATTTCAGTGATTATTATCATCATTATAATTATTATTATTGCATTTATAATTGTTTTTATGTCTTAATTTGTTTAAGTAATTTTCCGCCTGCATATTTAGACGGATTCTTGCGTATGTACGTGAACTTAAGGGACAGTTGATATTTTACAATGGTGTACTGTATAGTTTATGTGCTTTTCCCACTGACTGTACTCCCAGAAATGTTGAATTTTTTCCACTGTGTTGACTTGTTGTTGGGCTCCAATCTCTGACATTAGTTTTTCAGTCTGTTCACACACATGGCACATACGCTTTCCTCAAGAACCTGTAAGAATGCTGTTTATGTGTTTACACGCCACATAAGCCGCATTCCCTAGGAGAAACCCAGGTATATTAAATCACTTACTCTTAATCCCTTAAATGGCATAAAGAAAACAGCGTTCACGTTTACATGCCATTTCAGAGTGCGCCGTTCTACAAAAATTCTTGAATAAACCGTTTTCTCATGTGCTTGTAAACGTGGTCATTGATTAGTTTTGTGAATATGTGATGGGGAAACCTTCCAGAGAACATTTTTATACCTCATCTTTTTGCTTTCTATTCCATTTTAGATGTCTTGTTATACATACCTCTGTTAAATAAGGGTTTGTGCACATGTAGTAGTTCTGGCTGTCTCATGACTTAAAACACATGACCACAACACTCATTCCATACAACAGCACTGTGTGCGTGCGTGTGTGTGCGCGTGCCTGAGATGCACAAAGTCATATTTTTTTTCTTGAATATCTCTTTATTAGTTTGTAAATAAATTCTCTAACTTGTTTGCAACCATGCAGCCCCCTACCCATTTAATGTTACTGGTCATGAGATATTGTGGTTTATAAGCTATTTTAGTCAGTCAGTGATTCCACAAATTCTGACCTAGATTTGAGGTGTTTTATTTTAAGATTTTGGGTTGCAACCATTTACCCTAAATTGTGGCTTGTGTATATATGATGTGAAGCACAACTGAAAAATCAAAGCAGTTAAGGATATCATTTATGGCTTTTAAGTCCTGGCGCCTAGATTTCATGGACCATCACTCTGGTTCTCCTCGGCTCTAACTGCACCAAAAGGTCTAGAGAAGCCTTATTTTATGGATTATAACTGATATTCCAGTTACGGGTCTAAGGGGGGCCTGGGGGGGCATTGCCCTCTTAGATTTTCCTTGTGCCCACCAGAAACTTTCACGCCACCACCACGGTCAATTGGCGAAAATACCAAGCCCATAGTTTTTAAGTAAATGGCAATATGTTTTCTGTTAAAGGGATGTGTATGTGAAACCTTTTATTGTGGCATGGAAAACCTCAAATCATTCTCCTTTTCAAAGTTCTTTATTTTAAAACTCAACATTTCTCAGTTGAGGTGAGAGGGATTTGACAGACGGCAGAGAACAGGAAGTTCAATGATACCCTAGGGTGGAGAGTAGTGTTTGTTTTTATTTTTGGCTCACTCTGTCTAACAATACGTCGTCCTCTTCCTTCTACAGGCCAAATACATCTCCACATGCATCGATGAGATCAAACAAGAACTCAAACAGGACAACATCGCTGTCAAAGCCAACGCAGTCTGCAAGCTGACCTACGTAAGATCCGTTTATAGAATCTCTCATAGGTCTGGTTATTGCCAGCCACCTCACAATATATATCGCATTACATATGTCACAATTCAGCATGTCACGATGCATCATATTATAATTGGATCGCAATTGAACTACACCAAACACATGATAGAGACCAAGCATGCTCTTGAGAGAAAGTGTGAACCCTGTGTGTTCAGTTTCAGTTGCTCTCACTCCTCATAGAAATTCTTCTGATCGCAATGAGAACATTGGACCAAGTGTTTGTGCTTATTTAGATGACCTGCTACTTCGTCATTGAACTGTAGGACAGGATTTGAATACACAAATAGATGAAAAAAACATCAGTACAGGAATCTAAATTATCGATACAATATAGTGTACACAATTTTTATTGGCATAGTTTCTGATAAATGTTATAAATGCTTTCATCTCTTTGTTTATTTGGCATTCTCTTATAGTTGCAAATGCTGGGCTATGATGTCAGCTGGGCTGCTTTCAACATCGTGGAGGTGATGAGCTCCTCCAAATTCACATACAAGGTGAGAAACTATATCGAAATAAATTGTTGCACTCTTTAAGACCAGGCCCACAATTTCATGACTATATTTTCTTACTTTTTCAGCGAATTGGCTATCTTGCAGCATCTCAATGCTTTCATGAGAGCACTGATGTCATCATGCTGACAACCAATCAGATCCGCAAGGTTAGTTTGCCACTTCCTATATATTTTTTGCAGTGCTTGCTAAGGTAAGCATACATTAAGTTGGTTAAACAGATCGCCATATCACATTTATCACATTTCTCCATTTCTGTTTCATAAGGATCTTAGTAGTCCCAACCAGTACGACACCGGCGTGGCCCTGACTGGGCTTTCCTGCTTTGTGACCCCTGACCTTGCCCGCGACCTGGCCAATGACATCATGACTTTGGTAAAGCCTACAATAAAAACATAGAGAACTGTAAACTAAGCTTGCAGCAGCAGTTGATTGAACAACCATTCAGATTGTTTACTCTTGGCTCATGTTCACTCCCCTTCACCCCATCTCCATTTCAGATGTCCCACACTAAGCCATACATTAGGAAGAAGGCGGTGCTAATCATGTATAAAGTGTTCCTGAAGTACCCTGAATCCCTCCGTCCCGCCTTCCCCCGACTCAAAGAGAAACTGGAGGATCCAGATCCCGGTAAGAGTGCCATATCCTCACCTTATTGTAACTTTCAGGTTTTTACGGTCATGGGGAAACCTGGAAATATCAGGAAATGTCAACATTTCCAGGCCTCAAAGTAATGGAAATGGAATTAAATCATTCAAGTCTTGTGAATTTCAATATTAAATGTACATTTCTATTGTAATGCTCTACATGGGGCCCAGAAAACCGAATTCTTCATTGAACCACATGTTGATCTAATTTTTTATCTTTTTCAGAGACATTTGTACACTAATAAAAAAATAGCCATTTACATCAATAACTATCCAAGGATGAGTATCTGACATACACATATGAATCCTCCCAAAAAGCTTTGTAAAATTATTTTTGAAAGTTCTTGTGCTGTGTTCATAAATTATTGGAAAAGTAATGAAAATCCATTGGAACCTTGTAACTCGTAGAGTTGTCACTAATATTTCAGACTTCCACCTGTGATCAGTGTTTGATTTGTTTGTGTTGCAGGTGTCCAGTCAGCAGCTGTGAATGTCATCTGTGAGCTGGCCAGGAGAAACCCCAAGAACTATCTTTCCTTGGCTCCCTTGTTCTTCAAACTTATGACCTCCTCCACCAACAACTGGGTGCTCATTAAGATCATTAAGCTGGTAAGAAAACAGCCCAGCCCAGCACATGCACATGATTGTTTTTTTTTTTGAGGGGAGGGTTATTTGTTATGCCTCCTTTAAATATGTGTTTATTTCAGTTTGGTGCACTCACTCCCCTGGAGCCTCGTTTGGGAAAGAAGCTAATTGAGCCACTTACAAACCTCATTCACAGGTGAGAACTTCGAAACTGAACATATCCTTGAAAACTTTCCAGCTGGCCAAAAATATTGGTGTTTAAACGTGTTCTTTTTTATGTGTGTGTCCTTCCTCTCATTCACTCTCTCAGCACCTCGGCTATGTCTCTTCTTTATGAGTGCGTCAACACTGTTATAGCAGGTCAGTATTATCTGGTGCCGTGACCCTGTGTTGTAGCAAGTGTGAGATTCTTAACAGTACTTTTGATTTCTGTTCTCTTTTTCTGTTTCCCCTCAGTGCTGATCTCACTGTCCTCTGGGATGCCCAATCACAGTGCTAGCATACAGGTGGGCAATTGTCACAAATGATGTCAAAAGGTTACCCGAACCCTAATTTAAATCATAGTTTGAAAAGATAATACTAATAATAATACCTTCTCAAAATTCATGCAAATATCTGAAAACAGACATTTCAAAATGGCCAAACATCGCCCGATTAATCACTTAGTCTATCACTATACTTTTGTTGTCGGAAGGCTCCAGACTAAAAAATTATTTTGGAACCAGATTGCTGTTTTCAGTTGCCAAATCCCAGAATTGCTTGATTTAGATCAAGATTCAGAAACAAGACAGAGAGACGAAAAAATGTAGACAGCTGATAACCCTATGTGTGTATGTATGTATATATTGTGTATATATACGAACTATTTTTGGCAAGTCATTTAGGACTTTGTACTTTGTACATAACACAAGTCATTTCAACAATTGTTTACAGACAGATTGTTTCACTTTTAATTGACGATATATAATTCTGTGGGTCAGAAGTTTACATACACCAAGTTAGCTGTGCCTTTAAGCAGATTGGAAAATTCCAGAAAATTATGTCAAGCCTTTAAACAATTAGCTTTTGATAGGAGGTGTATTGAATTAGAGGTGTACTCGTGGATGTGTTTTTTGGCCTACATTCAAACTCCGTGCCTCTTTGCTTAACATAATCAGAAAATCAAAAGAATTCAACCAAGACCTCAGAAAAAAGAACCATTGGAACCTCCAAGTCTGGAAACAATAGTACACAAGTATAAACCCCATGGGACCACGCAGCCATCATAACGCTCCGGAATGAGAGAGAAGCGTAGTTTTGTGTAAAAAGTGCACCTCAATCCCAGGACAACAGCAAAGGACCTTGTGAAGTTGCTTGAGGAAACTGGTAGACAAGTATCTATATCCACAGTAAAACGAGTCCTATAATGACATAACCTGAAAGCCAGACTACAGTTTGCAAATACACATGGGGACAAAGATCTTACTTTTTTGGAGAAATGTCCTCTGGTCTGATAAAAATGTTTTGTTTGGCTATAATGGCCGTTGTTGTGTTTGTAGGATAAAGGATAAGGCTTGCAAGCCAAAGATCACCATCCCAATCGTGAAGCATGGGGGTGGCAGCATCATTTTGCGGAGGTGATTTGCTGCAGGGGGTACTGGTGCACTTCACAAAATAGATGGCATCATGAGGAAAGAAAATTATGTGGATATATTGAAGCAACATCTCAAGACATCAGCCAGGTAGCTGAAGCTCGGTCACCAATGGGTCTTCCAAATGGACAATGACCCCAAGCATACCTCCAAAATTGTGGCAAAATGGCTTAAGGACAACAAAGTCAAGGTACTGGAGTGACCATCACAAAGCCCTGACGTCAATCCATTAGAAAATTTGTCGGCAGAACTGAAAAAGCATGTGCGAACAAGAAGCAAACCTTACTCAGTGACACCAGTTCTGTCTGGAGGAATGGGGCAAAATTCCAGCAACCTATTGTGAGAAGCTTGTGGAAGGATACCCAAGTTAAACAATTTAAAGGCAATTCTACCAAATACTCACAAAGTGTATGTAAACTTCTGACCCACTGGGAATGAGATAATGAAATAAAATATCTAAAATAAAATATGTCTTATTCTGACATTTCACATTTTTAAAGTAAATTGGTGATCATAACTGACCTAAGACAGGGAATGTTTTCTACGATTAAATGTCAGGAATTGTGAAAAACTGAGTTTAAATGTATTTGGCTACGGTGTATGTAAACTTCTGACTTCTTCAACTATATATAAGCATAATAAATATATAATAATTCTTTATTTGCTGTGACCGGATGGTCCAGACAGTCTACAAGAGCAGAAATTAAATGAAATCCCAGATGCAATTTATTGTGCTTTTATTGTCTTTTTAATGACAAAGAAGCCTGAAATACATCCGGGACTCATATTTTGAAATGTCTGCGCTCCCAGTTGTAAACTGACTGGCGATTCGATTTTAAATGATTGTCACAATCATTTATTTTTGGATGCATTTGTGACCATTTTAGTCGCAGTCTGTAGCCCTGAGTCACATCAGTATTATATGCTCCTTTAATTCTTAAAGCTTACTATTTTGCAAATGGTAATGTGGCAAAAGTCCACAAATTGAACTCCCAACACTCAGACTTTTATGTAGTTGAAGTTGCCAGAAAGTCCTTGGATTGCTAGCAAGCACCTAATCCACCTTGACTATGTAATCTGGAGTGGAAAGGTTTTAAATATGGTAGTAATGGCTTTGTACACTTGTGTCTCTCTCTCTTTCCTATTTCTACTCTCACATCTGCAGCTATGTGTGCAGAAACTGCGAATCCTGATTGAAGACTCGGACCAGAACTGTGAGCCTTCTGTCAATGCCTGCAGTGTGTCATTCTCTCATTGTCTGTGTGTTTCTGAGTACCCCCCTGTAGATGGCCCTGTAAATGGAGTCTGTGTACATCTCTTGTCCTGTATAGCTCAAAGAAACCGCAGTGCTACAATATAGAATTGGCAAGAGATCTTGAGGAACTTCCAGACCCTCAATGGCTTTCTAAAATTTTCCTCATTGGAGTATCTTATATTTTAAGACCTGTGCATAAGAAAATCTGAGTTATGGCAATAGTGCAATAATGCAATAGTTCTGAGTTATCAGTGTCCCAGTGAGAGCTGGCTGTAGGATAGCTCTGTGAATCCTGGACCTCCATGTTTTGTTTATCAACAAGCACAGAGTTCCCTTTTAGAACCTTCTATTAATCCTGAAGCTCCTTGATTTCTTTAAATAGACTAGTGAGTTACATTACATACATTTCGGCATGGAAGTGATGAAGCTAGACAATGAGGGCTAATCCTGCTGTTCTATTGAACAGACCACAGAACTGTGGCTTAAAATGTTTGTATTTAGAATTGGTCTACAATTGGTTTCATGACCATTTAATACAATATACAATTAACTGGTTATGACTAATACAATTACCTTAAAGAATTTGGCAAGGAGTCAAACAAAACTGAAGTCCTTTTGTGGGGGTGTGTGTTTGTGAGTGTGTTTGCGGGGTGAATTCTTGTGTGTTTGTTGTCCTTCATGTTTGTGTTTTCTTTACCCATTGTCTTGTGATTTATTTTGGTCTCTATGTCTTAATTTGCTGTGGACTTGCAACAATTTTGTTATTAATAAATGGTATAAATAGCAGGGCTGTTAAAAATATAACAATTTTTAATCCTCATTTGAGCAATTCAATTGAAATATTCACAAATGAATAAAAATTGGTATCAAATCTAGACCTTGTTAATTGGAATCTACTCAAATCACTGCCAAAACCTAGCCCTAATAAATGGTGTTTAAAATGGTTACATTTGAATTTCTTTAGCATTCTCTAAGCCAAAATTGTTGAATCAGAATTCATATTTCATTACTATTGTATTGGCATAGCCCTGCGATGGACTGGCGACCTGTCCAGGGTGTACCCCGCCTTTCGCCCAATGTTAGCTGGGATAGGCTCCAGCCCCCGCGACCCTGTACACCGGATAAGCGGTTGACGATGGATGTATTGGCATATATGGTCAGATTGCAACAAGCTGAATGAAGATTGCATAAAACCTAAAAAAAACTCTAGTTAACAATAAATAGAAGAACTGCAGTATAGCTTGAACTTTGCTAAGCAGTTAGTGATCATCTCTGCTAGTGTACAGTGAGACTGTCCATCATTGCATGAATCGCTTAGGCACTGTGGTGTGTTGCAGTGAAGTACTTGGGTCTGCTGGCCATGTCAAAGATCCTGAAGACCCATCCCAAGTCTGTGCAGTCACACAAGGACCTGATCCTGCAATGTTTGGACGACAAAGATGAGTCTATTCGTCTAAGAGCCCTGGATCTGCTCTACGGCATGGTGCGTTCAGCATCAACAACAACATTTTTATTTAATTAACGTTCCTGTAGATGTCAATTCGTAATCTCCAAATGTAATGCTGAATTTAGCATGATGGTAAATGTGTGTAACTAGGTGTCGAAGAAGAACTTGATGGAGATAGTGAAGAAACTGATGCTGCATGTGGACAAAGCCGAGGGAACCACTTACAGAGATGAATTGCTCACCAAGATTATTGACATCTGCAGCCAGAGCAACTACCAGTACATCACCAACTTTGAGTGGTAAGACTAGTCAGCAAAGTATGTCATAATCACACCAAAGACTGCTACTTCTAGAATATACTCGCATGTTGTTTTGAGCATGTAAGACATGCTGCTGCAGCATAATTAGGCATACATACAATTGCCATAAACAGATCTAGCCAAGTGGTGCTGGGGAGGTGGAGGGTTTCGGAGAGAACTCTCGTTGCGCACTGCAGTAAAACCGCAGCACAGATGCAACTGTAAACAACTGAGGCAATTTAAATGTTATAGAAACTATCAGCATGCACCATGTAGAGTTTCAAACTTTGAATCATTTCAGTGTGTTAGCATTGTGAACGTACTAGCAAAAGTCATTGGATAAGTGTCTTCTATTTGACTAATAATAACAATACCAACTCCAAAAAATTGATCTGAACTGAGAAAAATAACTTGAATTTCACTTTGCTATGTTTGACTGTTAAGGGTTTTGTTTCTATTAATGTGCACAGTTATCGGTCCCTAATCCCGAAATGGCCAAATATCGATCTATCACTAGTCTTATGTTATTCATGTACAATATGAGAATTGTTTTATTGTCTGAGGCTGAAAGTCTAGAAATCAACCTCATGTGTCTTCCAGGTACATCAGTATTCTGGTGGAGTTGACTCGTCTGGAGGGTACAAGGCACGGTCACCTGATTGCCTCGCAGATGCTGGATGTCGCCATCCGAGTCAAAGCAATCCGAGGCTTCGCTGTTGCTCAAATGGCGACTCTGCTGGACAATGCACATCTGCTGACTGGCAACACACAGCGAAATGGCATCTGTGAGGTTCTCTACGCTGCTGCATGGATCTGCGGAGAGTTTTCAGAGTAGGTGTTGGTGTAGCCTAGTGATTTAAAATCTGGGCTGGAAAGGTTGAAGGTTCAAACCCAGGGTTTGTTCACTGCACACAAATACTACACAGAGTTGGTAGTTATAAAAATGACATTGGTGTCAACACAACGCCAAGAGACTTTCTTCAACCATTAACACCAGCATTCAGTGTGGAAAGTTAGGAAGTAAAACGTGAAATTTTGCTTATGTCCATCATAACATCTTGCTACAGCAATGTACTTAAAAGATGCAGGATATAAGCAAAAAGCATTTTACACATTAATACATAATCCGTGTTCAATACATAGTGAATTTTACATTTACTTTTGAGTAAAGGTGAGTGAAGAAAAGTATTTTATTTGGACAAACCTCCAATATTTTCCACTCCTAGAATGTTACATATGCATTGCATCCTGATCAACAAAGAGCAACTACATATGGATTTTTTCTAATTACGTATGTGGTTTGGATCATGTTAACATTAGATTTTATGTGTTTGTTGCTGTTCAGACTATTCAAAACAAAACCGATTTTAATAAAATGCACAAAAAAAATCTGAAAAATGACACTGAACAGCATGCTAAAGTAAATATCCTTGCAGGCATTTGGAAGATCCCATGCAGACATTGGAGGCCATGTTGAGACCCAAAGTGGCCACACTTCCTGGTCATATTCAGGCAGTGTACGTACAGAACGCTGCAAAGCTGTTTGCTACCGTGCTGCAAAAACACGAAGGGGAGACGGACAGCCAGGCTGCACAAGAGACGAGCCAACTTCTCATAGACAGACTGCCACTGTTCGTCCAGAGTGCTAACCTGGAAGTGCAGGAGAGGGTAAGGAGAGGTCACACACACAAGTTCTGTTCTGAAACCTAGAGAGCTGCCTACCTAGACAGGATAATTTTAGGCATCATATAGATTGTATTCTCCTAACATATAGTTTAACAGTAGACAGCAAAGTTATGTAGACTGATAAGATACCTCATTAAGTCTAAAGGTTCAGGTATACATCTTTTTTGCGTGTTCTGAACTGCCTCACGCCTGGTCGACCGTGTTGCCTTTGTAAGTATACTTTTCTGACCGTGAACTGTTAGGAACGTGTTAGACACATGCACACTACAACTGCTTTGTGGCACTTTTTACGTACAGTCAATGGCCAGTGCAGATGAGTCAAGAAAATATAAGAGGCACGCTGTCAAGCAGCTCGGCTGTGCTGATGACCCAATTTCCGTCATACATAATGTGCACAGAGCATTCTGAAACACACACACACCTGAAGTATACTTTGGCCTTAAGGTTGCATCACGTGTATTCTTCAAAGGCAATCTAGGAAGGAATTGAAACAAGTTAAGTTACAATTTTTGTCTAAAAACGAAATGTTGATTATTACTATAAAATAACTGAAAAGTGTTGATATTTAATCTTGATTAAAATGCACTGTTTCAGCCAATATGTGTGTGCTATGTATTTTTTTTTATTTTTAGTTTCATGCTGTCATATAGGTCTAACCAACGTTTGTGTGTGCTATGTATTTTTTGCCCTTTTTGGAGATTCACGCCTGTTAGATTATCAACATCGTAACATCTTAGCATACACAAGTATTAGTATGTATTTTTTGCGCTTTTGAGTTTCATACTGTTAGCTTGGCAACATGCTAACATCTTGCAATATTTGTATGCGCTATGTATTTTTTCTGCTTTTTAGTTTCAAGCTGTTAGCTTAGCAACATCATAACATTACTAATTCTTGTGTGTGCTGTATATTTTTTGCGCTTTTTAGAGTTTCATACTGTTAGCTTAGCAACATGCTACCATCTTGCAATATTTGTATGCGCTATGTATTTTTTTGTACTTTTTTAGTTTCAAGCTGTTAGCTTAGCAACATACTAGCATCTTACCAGTGTTTGTTTGCACAATTTTTTTTTTTTCACTTTTTAGTTTCACACAATTTACAATTCTACAATTTCTCCCTTTCATAAGTATACCAATGTCTCTGGTCTTACTCTTTTGAAATCAACTACGAGTCTTCATTTCTTGTTTGTGTGGGGTGAGAAGCATATCATATCTGTCACTTACGAGTTTCCAAATTGGTTATAGTGCTGCAATTAGAATGAGAGGGAATTTTTAAAACAAAACTACACGGTCAACAATTTTGTGTGACTCTTTGTAGCATTTATTCATATTGACATCATGGTATGAGTCATTTCACACAGACACTGATATGTAAACTGCAGCACTAACTGTAACATTCCCCTGCAGGCGTCCTGCATTCTGCAGCTGGTGAAGTACATCCAGAAGCTGCAGCAGAAAAATGTGGAGGTTGCAGACGAAGTGACGGCTCTCTTTGCTGGAGAGCTCAACCCTGTGGCCCCCAAGGCCCAGAAGAAAGTGCCTATACCACAAGGGTGAGTTTGTTTTTAAACCATAACAGTAAAGGTTAGATCACCAAAAAATTTATTCCAGTCATTCTCTACTCACCCTAATTTTTTTATTTTTAGTAAGTTTGATAAAAGAATACATAAAAGGTTTATTCACGACATCATTCCAATCAAAATGTTCAGTGATCATAATTCAACATGATTCCCGCCCCCCCCCCCCCCCCCCCCCCCCCCCCAGGCTGGATCTGGATGCCTGGATCAATGAGCCTCCGTCAGAGAGCGAGTCTGAGGATGAGAAACCCAAAGCCGTGTTTGCTAAAGAAGAACCCAAGCATTCCAGAACAAAACACACTGAGGTGGATGAGAAGGAGCTGGCCAGGGTGCGTTTTAGCACACACATACACACTTTATAACTTGCATCCTTACTGATATCGATACAGATTTAGAAGTCAAAACGTCCACCAGCAAACATGATGTACGGTAGTTTTATTTGTGCTTTGCCCATGTCTGTTTGCCATGCTGATCTTCTTAATGTTGATTTTAAACAGAGAAGGGAAGTCAGGAAGCAGGAACAGGCCAGCAACCCATTCTACATCAAAGCCTCTCCATCATCTCAGAAGGTATGGAGTCAGTCATGATTTCTGTGATCAAATGATCTATAGACCAGAATGTATTTTTAAATGCCTGAATACTTGCAGTTGCCTTATGTTTGGCAGTATTTATTTTTGGTTTGAACTGTTGTCTTGAAAGAGTTCTGTTAGAGCCTGTAGATGTTCCCACAATTGCAGGTGTATGATGCGCCAGGTGTAGAACACATTCCAGTGGTGCAGATTGACCTTAGCGTGCCTCTCAAAGTCCCAGGTGAGCAAATCTACACTCTTTTTAACTACATCTGAATCCACATTAGCTTCAACTGCATGGTTTTGAACAAGGCTCAATAAAATCTGTTCTTCCATCTCATTATCTTAATTTGCTCCGCCTTACTCAGGGATGCCCATGTCAGACCAGTACGTTAAGCTGGAGGAAGAGCGCCGGCAGAAGGCAAAGTCGGAGAGGAAGAAGAAAGAGAAGAAGAAAAAGAGAGAGAAGCGAGGCAAAGAGAGGAAGGCAGATTCAGGTCCTGAGAGTGAGGAAGACATCGCACCTGCTCACCAGGTGGACATAGTCACAGAGGAAATGCCAGAGGTATGTTACAGTACATCTGGGACACATTTTTTTAATGTTATCTACAGACAAGAAGAATTTTCAAGCAATGTTTGTTTTTTGTTTTTTTTCACAGAATGCCTTACCAAGTGACGATGATGACAAAGATCCCAATGACCCTCACAAAGCTCTGGACATCGATCTTGACAAGTATGTGCTGTATTTTTCTATCTTTAATTTATATATGTGCAGTCTGCACCTGAATTTACCAGGTAATTTTTGGCTTCTCATAGACATAAATTAATTAAGTTTGTTTGGTCCATAGTAGTTTGAGTTTGTCCTGAATAGTAGTACAATGCACTGAAAATTCGGCCATCAAAAATGCCATAATGTAGTACTGGTATTAAAATGTAATATTACTGTAATAAATCTTCTTACTATTCATATTAACTTTGACAATGAGAGAAAACGGCATGCAAGTGAAATGATCCAACAGAAATGTAACCCTCAAATTTCTCCTAGCTAAATACTAAGTAGGCACACGCATTTTTTACTCCTTTTCGAATTTGACATTTGGGATAAAATGAATGTATGAATACACAATTAAAATGAAATAAAATTCATGCTGTATAATAATATGGTTATTAAACAGTCTGCATGTGTTTTATGCTTCAAAGTGAATGTGTGAAGCTGGTCGATCATGCCCTGACAACATGCTCTGTGTGTAGTAGATGACCGTGAGCAAGAGCGCTTTTTTAGTTTGAAGCGGGCAGCTCATGCAGCCTATATATTTTATCAAATCAAATCTTTTTTTGGTTTAATAAAATCCTAATCAGGAAACTTACAACCTTTATCTTTGTTTTACTCCATTGTCTGGTCCAAAACACTTTCTACTTTGAAAACAAGAACTACCACTTAATTTTCAGTATCCAGAGCTGAAGGAATCATGTCTTCGCCAGTTTTTCCCCCCAGTTATTGTTTTCAATTTCATGCTTTTTGCCACTGTCATTACTTGAACCGCCTTCAGCATATGCTGTATGATTAGACCACAATCCCGTCCACACAACGATTTCAGCATCATCTTATTAAACCAACTGAGCAAAACAAGGATGCTATTAGTGTCCTTTTGCATCTCTTGAGTCTCTGGTATCCAGCTCCTACTCCAGGATCTTGTACTGTACCTTCTCCACTCACATACTAGCAGTCTGCTACTCTCTTACTTCATCTCTCTCTCCCTCATGCACACGCACACCTCTGCTCTCCTGAAAGTCTGCTCTCTGGTGCTAGCTCGAGGTGAGTACTTCCTGTGGTCGCATGACCCAACGGACCCGGTCATCTGCCCAATTACCAGCTCCTGTTCCTCCCCTTCACACAGCACTTGCAGTTGGTCACTATTGAAAGGTTGTAGGCTAATATTCATAAAGAAGACATAATGCATGACGGATCAGCTCACCTGCCGATTGGGCCTTGGCTCATATTGCAATGATATTAGCATTCAACAACCTTGCCTGGCTTCAACCTGGTCAATCTCGGTCCTGGAATACCCCCAACACAGTTTGATTAGGGAGACATCCAAAATGGACAGTGTTGGGGTCCTCCAGGACCTGGATTGAGAACCACTGCCTTAAAACCTGGTTGCAGATTCAGTTTTTGTGTTACCGCAGTTGTTTTTAGCTTTACTATATAGGAGCAGTCTGCAAGGTTCACACCAGGTCTGAATTTCCTGTAAAAAAAAAAAAAAAAATAACAATATGAATTAAACAAGCACAACCAGATTTTGCAACCATATGATCACCTTCATAGTCCAAAGTATCGTACTTTAATGCTAAACCATTCATTCAGTCCAAATGCAGACATTCAAGAACCGGTCATTTAACGTGATTAATTTGGTGGTTTTGTGATGATTCTTTTTTATTGAACCAAAAAATGACTACTTCACATCCCCCAGCACAGTTTGAATAGAGTTGGGAGCAATTGTGAATATTTTGTACTTTGCTGTTGGTTACTTGCATCTGACTTGTTGCGAACAGGCCTTTTGGACTTGTTTTGACCACCGAATGTTTAATAAGCCGAAGTCTTTCCCCGTTCCAATTTGAATGTCTCCTGGTTGTCTCGCTCTCTCTCCCCATCTGTTCATCTAATCTCATTTGCTTTGTCTTACTCTTTCCAGGCCACTTGCAGACAACGAGAAGCTTCCTGTGAGAACTCACCGTCCAGAGGTGCTGAAGAGCCCTGCTGATGACCGAGAGAATGAGAGCATCCCACTGGAGACCAAGAAGAAGAGCAGTAAGGAGAAGAAAGAAAAGAAGGATAAGGACAGGAGGGTGAGGCATTCAGTAGAGGGCGGTGTTTGTTTGCAAGTCACTTTGGTAATAATAAAAGTGTTCAGTCCCAAAATAAGCAAAAAATTATTATGTAAGTATATTCAACAGTTCTTTAGTAGAAAATCTCGAATTGCAACTACAGTGCATTGAACTCGGCATAACCTGAGAAATTGGCGGATAACGGAAATTCATTTCTTCGATTCAAATGTCATTCACTAAAACATACAGATTTTGAAATTGTGATGGATCTAAAAGATTCAAGTCACAAACCCAAAGTTGGCACCAGGAATATTGAGACCCTGCCTAATCATTATGCCAAATTTCACTACTACTTTCCATACACTTCTAGAGATGCTTTTTCCCAAATCGACTAGTCTGTGGGTTTACTGAATGACTAGACAAATAATTGGTCTGTAAGTATTGCGTATTAAGTGCAGCGGCCATGTGTAATAATCGGTATTGTTCAGACAAATGTTTCAAATTTCAAAATTACCACATCAGTATCTCCACAATATGAATATTTATGTTTTTAGAAGAGCAAAGAGGAAAAGAAGAAAAAGAAGAAACGCAAAGAAGTGGACGAGCCGCCTCTGGAATCCCAGCTAGAAGAGGCTGTCCAATCAGAGGAGATCCAAGAGGTGGCAGCCCTGCCCACATCTGCTGAGGTATGATCCGTTTTGTTGCTTTTGGTTGTTGTCATTAATAAAGTATTGTGATATATAATATCATGTCTTATTTCCCTCCCATCACTAACAGTTGGCGGTTTGTTGGCTTTATTTCAACGGCTCTGAAATATTCCATTGCTCTGTTGAAACTAAATGAAATTTATTTTGCCACATTGTAGACGTGTCAGAAATTAGTAAAACATAATTTTTACATAGTGAAGCGTAATTCAGTGGTTTCATTTTAAACATTTAGCAACAACTTGATAGAAGGCCATTCAGGGTTTTTCCTGTGACCAAAAATGGTCTTCAGTGGTGGCCGATGTACACATTCATTGCAATGCAGCTTTTTTTACTCATAATTCCAATTAATATTTAAGATGTTGTTGCATTTCATGTTTTTAAAGAATATTATTTATTTTTGATAATCTGAGCATCTAGAAACTTCTCAATTTAACAGATTTTTTTGTACTTCAAGTTGCTGTGGGAAATCATTTTTTTAGGCCTAGTTATAATATTCATGAGTAAACCACTTTACTGATTTTAGACTGTGCTTCTATAGTAAATATGTTTGTTTCTTCAAAACAGATATTGTTTTTCTTTTATCAGACTCTTTTATAATCATTTATAACCAGACCAGTTTGTTACCTTCTTTCAAACATCATTAGAATGGGGAATATATTACAATATCAAATATGACTTTCTTCATTCATACTTTATATTCTACATTGTAGCCTACTTGTCCATGTGTTTAGCATAGTTAAGACAATGGATTGCTCTTCAGTGGTTAATTAGGTAGTCTTAAAAAATAAACTTGTTTATTTGTTATGAATAAATAATAGCCTAAATGCATTAAAAAAATTAACAAATGTTAGTAAGGGTGTGTAGATGTGAAAAGTCTTGTAATTGATCCTGGTTTGAAATGGTTGAATTGCCCAATAGCGCTTTAAAATTGAAAATTCTCACAGGGCATTCAAATGGGTCGCATTGGGTATGTTTTGTGGCATGATATCGAGGGAAGCCCAGTTTAATCGCGCATGTGATCCGCTATGCTCTATCCTGTTACCGGAGCTTGCATATCAATGGAAGCCCAGCTAACGCGCGCACAAATGCGTGCTCTAGTATTTAATTTAGTTATTATGATATTTAAAAGGGGAATACATGGTCATAAAACAAGTATGATCAAACAACATGTTTACAAGATCTTATTCATTTTTCAAAAGTAGAGATATCTTAGCTTTTTTTATTGTTCTTTAGGGAAACTAATTATTATAAAAGATTTCAGAGGAAAATAGTCTGATGTTTGGCATATTTTACATACATTTTGCTTTATGTATATGATATTTCCGAAACAAGACTAGAATTTTAATTGCATAGTCTATCGCTATTGAACCGGTATCACAAACCATAAACAAGACCATAGCATCACTTATTTGAATAGTTCTATGAAAAACCTCAAAAATAATTAGGGATACTTGAGACCAAAATGATTTTCAATAAATCGGTGTGAGATTGTTTCTGATTCCTCTTTGCAAAAGAAACATTGTGATTCCTTAAACTTCTCAATAAAGGCATTGCAGGGATAATATCGATTTAGTACTTTAAAAATGAATCTCTGTAACTTTCTATTCAGAATTTACATTTATTCATTTGGCAGATGCTTTTATCCAAAGCAACTTACAAAAGAGGAAAACATAAGCGAATCATCTTAAGGAGACATTTGTATGAAAAGTGCCATACTACAAAGTTTTACTAGTATTAGAATAGCATTCAAAACAGATTTAAGTGCAACAAGATTTTTATTTTTTCAGTGACTGATTAAGAGCTCTTGAAAAAAATATGTTTTTAGCCATTTTTTGAAGATGGAGTTGGGAAGGTCATTCCACCAACGTGGTATGTTGAAACTGAGAGTCCGGTAAAGAGTTTTGGTGCCTTTTTGTGTTGGTACAACAAGGCGATGTTCCTTAGCCGACTGCAAGCTTCTGGCAAGAGTGTAGATCTGCATAAATTATTTTAGGTATGCTGGAGCAGACCCAGTGACTGTTTTGTATGCCAGCATCAGAGCCTTGAATTTAATACGTGCATCAACCGGCAACCAGTGGAGAGAGACAAAGAGTGGTGTAACATGCGCTCTCTTTGGTTAAAGACCAGATGTGCTGCTGCTTTCTGAATCATTTGCAGAGGTCTAATGTCGTTGGGCTGAAAAGACAAGTAGAGTTGCGTGTCGTCAGCCTAGCAGTGGTAAGAGAAACCATGTGACTGAATGATGGGTTCCAGTGATGTTGTGTATATGGAGAAGAGAAGTGGCCCAAGCACTGATCCCTGAGGTACCCCAGTAAGTTACTGATGTGGCTTGGATACCTCACCTCTCCAGGCTACCTTGAAGGACCTAGCTGAGAGATAGGAGGTCAACCAGTCAAGCACAGTTCCTCTGATGCCAAGAGTAGAGAGGGTGGAGAGAAGGATCTGATAGTTGACTGTGCCAAAGGCTGCAGAAAGGTCCAGCAGAATCAGAAGGGATGATTTGGATTCAGCTTTCGCCTGTCTCTGTGACAGACAGCAGTGCAGTCTCGGTTGAGTGTCCACTATTGAAGCATTTGAAGAGATAGGCAGAGATCTGATTGAAAACTGCCTTTCAAGTGTTTTTGCCATGAATGGGATGAGAGAGACTGGTCTGTAGTGTTCTATCTGTGTGGGGTTAAGTGCAGGTTTTTTCAGCAGTGGGGTTACTTGAGCCTGCTTAAATGTAGTGGGAAAAGTTGCCTGTAAGTAGAGATTTGTTAATTATGTGTGTGAGTGCAGGTAAGATGGATGGAGAGATGGCCTGGAGAAGGTGGGATGGAATGGGCTCAAGGGAACAGGTGGTGGGGTGGTTGGAGAGGAGGAGTTTAGAGACCTCAGTGTCAGTCAGAGGAGAGAACATAGAATGGTTGCATACAGGGTGTGGTGTAGTGAATGTATTGCTGATGGTTGTAACCTTATTGGTTAAATATGTGGCGAAGATATCTGCTGTTAATGATGTGTCAGGTGGTGGAGGGGGAGGACAGAGAAGTGTGTTGAATGTTCTAAATAAGCTATGAGTGTGTGTGGTGCTGTTGATCTTAGTCTGGTAATAGGAGGTTTTTGCATCTTTAACGTTATCTGAAAAAGTTGCAAGCAGAAGTTGATTTTTACCTAGATCTGCTGGATCTCTAGATTTCCGCCATCTCCTCTCAGTTGCTCTGAAATCAGTCCGATGTTCACGAAGAACGTCTGACAGCTAGGGGCTGGGTGGTGTAGTACGAGCTGGTCTAGAGGAGAGAGGACAAATGTTGTCTAGACAGGTTGTTAAAGTAGAGTTAAGTGTGTCTGTGGCAGTTTACATCAGTCGTGGAAAATACATTTATTGTGGGGATAGAGACATCAGAGGAAAGGTGAGAGGGAACGGAGGTTACGGCGAAAGGAGACCAACGGTGGAGTCGGTTTTACTACAGATGGGAGAGTCCTGTTGAATTGAACAAAGAAGTGATCAGAGACATGTAAAGGTGTAATAAGAATATTTGAGGTGGTATAGTTACATGTAAAAATGAGGTCCAGCTGGTTGCCTGATCTGTGAGTTGCTGTGGTGTGTAGTCTTTCCAAATCAAATGAGGCCAGAAAATAAAAATATAGAATTTGTGGTTGGACATTAATAAATATGTAATTACAAACAAAAGATAATTTTGCTTCCACTTCATAATGACACTAAAGAAGAGACTAGTATCTTTGGTTAAGGACTTTCTAATATACAAGTTGTTAAAATTTTTATCCCTGAGGTCAGTGCCCCCAACTGTAAGACCTGGAAGTGAACCAGCTACAGGTTTATACATATTTTCTGCTTTTATGAGATTTAGTTTCGAGGAAATACAATGAACTATAATTCTACCACATGAAGCATATTTAGTGCTTAATCCTTTTGCTTTTGGTGCTTTTTTTCATATAATTTTCTTCTTTTCTTATTGTAAATTATGTAAATGCATTAAAAGGTACATAATGCAAAGATTCATATTTGTAAATGCATTTAAAACTATTGGTTGTGCAATGTTTACCAAAACAATTAAACTTACGTTATTTTTCCACATTTCCGTAATTCTTATTATTTACATTATTATTTTTGCAAATTATGTGAACGTATTCATATTTACATTATGCACAAATGTATTTTTAAATGCAGTATATACTACTGGGGGTGCAATGTTTACCTAAACATTTTTGTTATTTTACTTTTTTTATACTTTCCTTTATTTCCTTGATTCTTATTATTTACATTATTTTTCCTTATTGTAAGCAATGTAAATAGATTTGCATATTACAAACATTTACATTTGTAAATGCATTAAAAACAACTGGGGAACTTTTTACCAAAACCTTTTTCTTATTTTCCTTATTCCTCCTCATTTTCTTAATAGATACATAAATAGGTTAACATAATAACCGTTCATAATTGTACATTTATTCTGTACTCATGGGGAGTGCAGTGTTTACCAAAATATTTTCATTATTTTACTAAAGAAAATTAATATTAACTTTGTTACATATTTCAAACAAATTCATATTAAATAAATTAGTCTGTTCAAAAAAATGCACAAAGTTCATCATTCATATCAGTACTCAAAATGTGTTAATTTTACTCCAATAAAAGTGGCCATAACAGACATGGTGATGGAATATCTGCTTATTTTGCTTTTTGAGGTTGTCAGAAAGCATATGTATGGGGTCAAGTTTGGGCCATACAGGAACCAGACTCATTTTCCCCCACCCTGCCTTTTCTGTTCTAGGCCTCCGATCTGGATTTCTGGCTCTCTACCGCTCCTGTTCCCCCCGCCACCCAGGTCCGGTCCCTCATGCTTTCTTTCTCCCCCCTCTGGTCATACTGCTGTCGGTCTGTCTTGTTTTTAATGATCGTCTGTTCATGTTTTACTCTGGGCTATCTCCGATCTCTTTGTCTCTTGCATGTCTTTCCACTTTATTTTACAGGTCTCACATATTTTTGTCTGTTTGGGTTTGCTTGTTTCAGTTCTGAATGCATGTGTGCAAGTGCAGTGGTAGAAATGTGCATTGATGACTGATGTGAGAACAACGAAATGTCTTCAGTATTACCAATTCTTTGGGCCATTGGTGTTTTTTACCATCATAAACAACCAGGACTCCTGCTTGACAGTTCTCGTGGTTCCAGTCAAACAGCTAACATGTACGATGCAGTTCTTGCTGCTCTTTAAACTAAATGTAGGTCTCCTAAGACAGGAAGTACTTGGAAGGAATAGTTCACCAAAACTGAACATTCTCTCTTAATTTACTCTATTTCTTCATATTCCTTTCTCCCTAAACTTCACAGTTCTGTTACTGTAGTATTTAAGTGTTACCAAACTTGCCCTCTTTCAGTTCAGTTCTGCCTCCTTAAATCTGTTTGTGGGAAACATTAAATCAATTTGGTCAGAGGAGTTTTTTTTCTCAATCATATTGCATGCTTCATAGTAGGAAGATCATTTTTCAATTTTTAGACTGTGTTTAAAAGCAGAAACATCATCTAGCTTGTGTGTATTAATAAATGGGTTGTTTACAGGACGTAATAGCGCCTCCGTCAGCCGTGTCTGTAGCCGCAAGCTCTGCGGCCGCGCCAGATTCTGAGCCAGAGGAGCCTAAAGAGACAGAACCAGAGGACACGGTGAGTCTTTAAGTAATTCTTATTAAAGGGATAGTTCACCCAAAACTTTAAATTCTGTCATTTACTTGCCCTTTTGTTTTTCCAAACCCATTTGTCTTTTGTTTTATTTTAAAGAAATTCCTGGCTGCTCATTTCATACAATGAAAGTTAAAGGAAATTGGGCTGTCGAACTCCAAAATGAAAAAATAAACACCATAATAGTAGTCCATATGACTCAGTCCATAATATAGTCCACTATTTTGCACTATGATAACTTGAAAATATAACTTGATAACTGAAAAGACCAGAATCGTTATTAGCTGAAAATCTTTGCCCTCCGCTGTAGCTTCAAATCTCATTTGAATATATTCAAATATTGCTTGTCAAGAGACATTGCACCAGGATTGACATCTACAGTGTTGGGTTAGTTACTCAAAAATGTAATCCACACCATATGACTTCTCTAAATTTGTAATCAAATTAATTTACTGTTTACTTTATGGAAAAAATAATCACATTACTCAATACTTTACTTTTTTAAATTACTGTCCAAAACACTTTTCACAGAAAAGTTGATTTGTCACGCTCAACAATTATTTCCTCCTTGTTCATTCTAGCTCTCAAGTCATAAACTTGACAGTCGGCACCATTCATCTTCCACTCACAGAAATGCAAACAGATGTACATATGAACACAATTCTTGTTTTGTTTGCATTCTAAATATTATTTTAGAAATGTGTAAAAATATGTAATATGTACTTAAAAGTAATTAACTTAATTGAAAGTCAAAGTAATTGTATTCTGATTACAAAAATGTAATATTACACTACTTTTGACCCCCAAAAATGTTAGATTACAGTCATTTAATCCGATTACAGTCAACACTGGACACTTGGCGCAACGCAAACGCATTTACGTTTTTGGGTGAACTATGCTTTTAGTTGTGGGCGAATTATTCTTTAAAGTTAAAATAATATCTAGAAAGGCACAGTTTTGTGCTTCTTAAACCAGAGGAGCAGTTAAGTAGCATGAATCTTTATTGCGTTCATTACATTTATATATTATTGCTCCTGCTGGATTCATTTATTTATTAATTTCCTGTTCAGAAATTATCCAAACACAAGAAAAAGAAGCAGAAGAAAGAGAAAGAGAAGGAGGAGAAGGAAAAGAAAAAGAAGAAACGACACCATCATCACCATCACAGTGACGGAGGAGAGGATTCAGTGCAGAATGGCACTGTGGAGGAGGAGGAGGAGGAGGAGGAACCTCTTCCAGTCAGTGTCAATATAAGTAGCCAATCACAACAGAGCTAAAGTAGCAATACTGTGTCAAACCACTGTCCAAAATCTGCTCTATGCAATTACGCAAACACTTCGTGCTCTGCAAGCTCCATTTTAAGTGCTGTTGTGTTCTGAATTGCCAGAGCCCAAGTTCATAACACAAGTACGTCTTGTATTCTTAGCGCTGCCACAAGTGGCGCTATATGTTAGAAATTGACAGAAACTGTATTTTGAAAATTAGTTTTTTAAACTCTCGACATGTTATAGCTAACTACCTGAATAATAACACATCCAATTTAAAGGCACATACATTTGAAGGTGAGTACTGGAGTATTAAGGTTTTTTTACTGCCAAAGTAATGCGAGACAGTGCAATTGCAATGCATTGGCCAAACCTTCACGTCTACGTTTGCGTATTTGCACAGACTTTCTTGTTGAAGTAGACAATATATTGGTTTTACCTATTAATCGGTGGCAATGGTTGCTTTTTGAAACGATCGGTTATTGATATCCGGCATACATTTTTATTACTCTCTGGTCGGCACTGGATGATTCTACAGTTAGAATGGCTTGATTCTGCCAGAATCAGAACAGCTTGAACAGTGGCCTATAGAGGTGAAATAAAAACAATCTCTGGTACCTTGTGGGGATTTACTGTATCTAAATCTTTCATCATTGACAGTATTCATCCATGTTTTTATCCTCACTTCAATGTATATTTTGTTATTTTGATTAGAAAGTCAAGTGTTCTAAATTGAAGCAACGGCATTCAAAGAAAAATGCAATTATGTGGAAACGTGCCTCGTGAGCGCATACATCGTATCTCCAACTTATTTGTGAATAATAATAATAATAATAATAATAATAATAATAATAAACCTCATTCCTTTTATACATATAAAATAAAATACATATACAAAACCCTTTTTAACAACCTCTGGGGTGTGTGTGTGTGTATGTGTGTGTGTATATATATATAGAGAGAGAGAGAGAGAGACTTTAAATTGATTAATTTGGTAGATAGCCTACTTGACTATAGTGTGTTGTAATTGAGCCAAGTCTCCATTTCAAAATAAGAGTCCCCAGTGTGGTTCAGGCTTGATTTATAGTTTAAAATCCTCCATTTTGCACCAAATCATAATTTTTATTTTTCAGATTATTGCGAATTTGGTTGAAAAAAAAACTGCATCTGGGATTGTATTCATTTTGGATTCTTGTGTCTTTGCACATCACAGTGAGGAAAGATCGTTTTTAAAAAATAATCCACTGTTTAATCTGTTATCGACCTTTTCCGCCACTTTAGTAATCTGTATCGACAAAATCCACTATCAGTCAACCTCTCATTTCTAGCCTAAATTATGAAAACTAACACTTTACCCTTAAATAATGAATTTTTACATTGTAAATTGCTGCCATATTGGAGCTCCCCAGAGAAACTATTTGTTAATAGCTTTTATATTATTGACTCTTGTCTAATCTAACCTCCACCTCATTTCAGCCAATGTCCAACTACTCTCTGCTGGCTGAGAACACCTACATCAAGATGGTGAGTGTGATTCCAGATATGAGTCAATCAGTTGTTTGTTTCCTCCACCAGAACAAGCCTCAGGCTGTAATTGAGATCTTATGATGCTGAGACACTGTTGTTGGTTGTTGTATTTGCTAAATCGAGCTGACTCATTGCTTTAAGTGAATCTGTTCCCTCATTTATAAATGATGTATTGTTCCATGTGCCTCTGCATGTATGTTTTAAGATGATGGAAGATGCTGATCAGGTAACAATAGTAAACGACTACTAACGTTGCTACTAACTTGTGGCGATGTTGACTTAAGTCAGAGTAGATGCCATATTTAATTGACAACACTTTAAAACAAGGCTTGGAGGTCTGTTCAATATGTTGTACTATTGATTACCTCTGTTTTCAGCCAACAAAATATGCACTGTAACCGAAATATCCATATCCACTACTATATATTATGCCAAAAATAGTATGCCAATAGAGTAGTATGTCCATATCCTCAGTATTCATAAAACAGAAAGCAAGAAATACCCGAATAACCAACTATTTCCGGCAAGTGTGCATCGACTGCACACTTTACGATCCCTTTGGAGCTGAGGAGATTTCACATTCAAAACACTGGATTAAAAAGAACGGTGATGAACAGTAAGTGATGTGTGTGTGTGTGTGTATATACACTACCGTTCAAAAGTTTGGGGTCACCCAAACAATTTTGTGTTTTCCTGAAAAGTCACACTTATTCACCACCATACGTTGTGAAATGAATAGAAAATAGAGTCAAGTCATTGACAAGGTTAGAAATAATGATTTGTATTTGAAATAAGATTTTTTTTACATCAAACTTTGCTTTCGTCAAAGAATCCTCCATTTGCAGCAATTACAGCATTGCAGACCTTTGGCATTCTAGCTGTTAATTTGTTGAGGTAATCTGGAGAAATTGCACCCCACGCTTCCAGAAGCAGCTCCCACAAGTTGGATTGGTTGGATGGGCACTTCTTGCGTACCATACGGTCAAGCTGCTCCCACAACAGCTCAATGGGGTTCAGATCTGGTGACTGCGCTGGCCACTCCATTACCGATAGAATACCAGCTGCCTGCTTCTGCTCTAAATAGTTCTTGCACAATTTGGAGGTGTGTTTAGGGTCATTGTCCTGTTGTAGGATGAAATTGGCTCCAATCAAGCGCTGTCCACTGGGTATGGCATGGCGTTGCAAAATGGAGTGATAGCCTTCCTTATTCAGAATCCCTTTTACCCTGTACAAATCTCCCACCTTACCAGCACCAAAGCAACCCCAGACCATTATATTACCTCCACCATGCTTAACAGATGGCGTCAGGCATTCTTCCAGCATCTTTTCATTTGTTCTGCGTCTCACAAACGTTCTTCTTTGTGATCCAAACACCTCAAACTTGGATTCATCTGTCCACAACACTTTTTTCCAGTCTTCCTCTGTCCAATGTCTGTGTTCTTTTGCCCATCTTAATCTTTTTCTTTTATTGGCCAGTCTCAGATATGGCTTTTTCTTTGCCACTCTGCCCTGAAGCCCAGAATCCCGCAGCCGCCTCTTCACTGTACATGTTGACACTGGTGTTTTGCGGGTACTATTTAATGAAGATGCCAGTTGGGGACCTGTGAGGCGTCTGTTTCTCAAACTAGAGACTCTAATGTACTTATCTTCTTGCTCAGTTGTGCAACGCGGCCTCCCACTTCTTTTTCTACTCTGGTTAGAGCCTGTTTGTGCTGTCCTCTGAAGGGAGTAGTACACACCGTTGTAGGAAATCTTCAATTTCTTAGCAATGTCTCGCATGGAATAGCCTTCATTTCTAAGGACAAGAATAGACTGTCGAGTTTCAGATGAAAGTTCTCTTTTTCTGGCCATTTTGAGCGTTTAATTGACCCCACAAATGTGATGCTCCAGAAACTCAATCTGCTCAAAGGAAGGTCAGTTTTGTAGCTTCTGTAACGACCTAAACTGTTTTCAGATGTGTGAACATGATTGCACAAGGGTTTTCTAATCATCAATTAGCCTTCTGAGCCAATGAGCAAACACATTGTACCATTAGAACACTGGAGTGATAGTTGCTGGAAATGGGCCTCTATACACCTATGTACATATTGCACCAAAAACCAGACATTTGCAGCTAGAATAGTCATTTACCACATTAGCAATGTATAGAGTGTATTTCTTCAAAGTTAAGACTAGTTTAAAGTTGTCTTCATTGAAAAGTACAGTGCTTTTCCTTCAAAAATAAGAACATTTCAATGTGACCCCAAACTTTTGAACGGTAGTGTGTGTATATATATATATATATATATATATATATATATATATATATATATATATATATATATTTATATAACGCAAGTTGTTCCTTTGCTTAAATGTTGCTTGTTTAACAAAACACAAAGTAGATTATTTACACGGTTGTTGTTGTCATATATTCGGATTGTGGGTCAATGCCCTCATCCCCAGATGAAGTACATTGCTGTTCAATGTTTGGGGTCTCTTACTCATTTGTTATTCTTCACATTTTAGAATAATTGTAAAGTCATCAAAATTATGGAACAACATAAATGGAATTATGGGAATTATGTTGTGACTAAAAAAAATCTAAAATCAAAAATATGTGCTTTGCTTAGAATTTGCAGAAATGTACGCTTTAATTTTTTACACCAACTTCTTGAGATATCCCCCTGGAATGATTTTTAAACAGTATTGAAGTAGTTCCCATCTATGTTGGGCATTTAGTGGCTACTTTTCTTAATTATTCTGTCCAAGTCATCAATTTCAAAAACTATATATATATAGATAGATAGATAGATAGATAGATAGATAGATAGATAGATAGATAATTTTTGTTTAATAATTAATTAAATGAATATGGTGGCACAATTATATTTTTGTCTTAAATATAATTTCAAACATTTAAACATACACCTTCAGATCAAAAGGTTTTTAAGATCACGTGAAACATGTCAGTAAAGTCACCCCAAACTTTTGAATGGCAGTGTATGTTCTGAATCTATTCATACTACCTGCATGCCTAAAGAAGTTTACCATCCGATAAGTTCATCAAATACTAGGGATTCACAGATACCATTTGTTTGTTTCCCGATCCGATTCCGGCACTTGAACACTAAGTATCTGCCGATATTGATCCAATACCAGTGTTCTTAATCAGTTTAGAATTTCAATACATCAATGTGTGGAACTGATTGGGAGTACGCTTGTATTTTTAAAAGAACAAAAACATTAATTATAAAATAGAGAAGCCCAAGTAAATCCAGTGATCGTCTTCTGTTGAAAAGAAGCCAGTTATCTTTACACATTTTTTTCAGTTTGTATCTGGACTTGGATTCAGTTGTAATAGAATATCAGTCCACTTTTATATCTTTTAAATTTTTTTTTTTTTTTTAAACAGTCAATTTAGATATTTTTGTAATTTAATATAAATTATAATAGTTGTTGTTTGTATTATTAATAGCAACAATAATAACACTAATAAAAATAATAATAAATATTAGAATTTTATTATACAATATGTATTTTAGTTATATTTTCTCACTTTTATAACCTTGGGGCTTTTATTTTGATAGTACAGGAAGTAGTGACCTCAGAGTGTCTGTGTGGGCTAGTTCACAGTAATTTAAAATGCTTTTCATTCATAATCTGGAGAAATGCTCCTCTGTTTCTGACCCAATGCATGTTATAAACAAACCAAACCATCAAATACAGTACATACTCTGGCAGTACTTGATTTCCGATGCAGGGATGGACTTTCCATAAAAACTCAAAAACGTGTTGTCAAAGTTAGTCTTGTCCTTATGACATTCACAACAGTGCGACAAATTGAACAGACTGTATATCCACCTGTCACTATTTTGTTCATGTCCAATTTAATATGCCGTCTACTCTGAGTGCTGTAAGACTGTTCGCCTTTGAGCTCTGACTTTAAAACATTAGTTGTTAAATTGGGTGTCATTAAGGGTAATGTGGTCTTATCCTCGCTCATGTTTGGGATGCTGATGTTACAGGCCTTTTGCCATCAACTGTCTTGGATTTACCTGTATCAAGTGTCTTCATTTTAGTTTGTTTTGCGTTCTTCAGGACTCAACTGTTTTCCGTCCCATCTCTTCTAGCCTTTTCTAACATCTGGGATCTGAGTGTTCTCTGTGTTGGTGTGGAGTATTAGTGCCTCTTTTTTGGTTTTCTACTACTAAATCTTCCCTTGTTGCTTTGGCAGGTGTATGATATCCAGGGCAACCACCAGGATGAGAGCAAGGTTGTAGTGTCTGTCATCTTTGAGAACAAGAGTGACAGTTTCCTCAAGTCTATGGAGTTCAATGTGCTAGATTCCCTCAATTCCAAACTGCAGCGACCGGAGGGAGCCGGACCTCATGACAGTCTCACCGTCCCCTTCCAACTGCCACCAGGTCAGAACAGCAGAATAAAAGGGCAAGATGCTGCCATAAGTGCCATTTACTGGATTTTCGAAGGGTGATTCGATTTCAGACTTGAAAGGTGATATCTTTTTTTCAGGGGTGTCAAATGAGGCCCGGTTTGTTTTCTCAGTGCAGAGTATCGTCATGCCTCAGAAACTAAAGGGAACCCTCACCTTTATCGTTAAGGTGAGAAAAGTCCCATTTCCAATACATTACCAATGAATGATTGATCAGTGAGTGGCAGTATTGTTGACCTGTGTATTTCTGTTTCCTGGTAGTCAGAAGACTCCTCTACTCATGAGAAACTGGACTTCAGACTGCACTTTACATGCACGTCATACCTAATCACCACTCCCTGCTACAGGTGAGGAGCACAAACCTGTTTAAACGCATTGTTGCATTCAAACAAAGCTGGACGGAGCTCAATTCTGAATGCAGGGCTCACAGGACATGTTTTTTTAAGTTTTAAACTGTTTAACTTGACACAGTGACCTAAAAACGTTGTTTATCCAAAGTGAGAATGGCTTCTTCACTCAGAGCCAAAAAGAAGTTTGAAACAGCCGAGCAACAACATACTGTTTGCAAACATTCAGACTCTGTCCAGACAGCTGGGTGAGATGTTTAGAGGTACATTTAAATATGAGGACGATCAAGACTACATGTAAAACATCAAATAATATGATATTAAAATGTGTTATCAATGACTTCATTCCTCATTCTACGAATAGAATTTGCATGAGATCAGGGGGAGAAAAAACCGTTTTAACAACTTGATGATTTAAAGTAACATATGTGGTTGATAATGTGTAATTTGTAATGTTTACCTTACATGATATACGCAGCCATAATATGTGGCGATCACACACCAGTTCGATTATAACTCTGCACGCCAATGTGTTCATGTTGTCTGATCTTTACTGACTGACACAGAATTTAGCTCTCCGCCTGAAAGTAGGTGGAGCTCCAGGTTATACCTACCGATGACATGGATCAATGACAGTAAGAAGGTCTTTAGCAGCCGGTACGAAGTTGTCCTGAAAGTTTGCCTTGGCGATCTGTTACAAGCCACTGAAATGAACTCAAAAACACTCAGAACAATTCAATCTGGACCATACCTGCCAACATTGGATTGTGAAAAATAGGGAGATTTTTTTTATTATTATTTATTTATTTATTCTGGTGGGGGGGATGGTGTCGTGGTGCGAGGAACGAGTTTTTGCTGTCCCCCAGGGTAAGATGGTGCTCTTGTAGGGAGTAGGTGCCACCAGACTGAATAAAATATATATATATATATATATATATATATATATATATATATATATATATATATATATGAAGTGACAGTACCACTTTTTTAGCACAATATATGGACATTTCAGACCCACCGTTTAAAAAATGTCCAACTTGTTTCTCATATATTAAATTAACGGTCTGGAATGGTTTCACCATGATGCCATCGGACCAGCTTACGGGACAAATCGCGGCCCTTATTCGATACAGGATATATCATTTCATATTTAAATAAGGGTCAGTCCCATATGAGTGAAGAGTGGATGCAGAAAATCCTGAGTTTATTGGGAGAAATTGTAAATCGGGAGTTCAGCAGGAGGAGTGGTGGAAAATCGGGAGAAACCCGGTAAAATCGGAAATGTTGGCAGGTATGATCTGGACCGAGATCTAAATCTTTGTGCTAGTTATCCGACACCTGGCTAAGTGATTGTGTAGGCATATGTGCGATTCTCACTTTAAGGAAAATATAAAAATGTTCCATTCAGACTTACAAATTTGTAAATGTTCTGTTTAGTATTTTTCATTTATTTTACAAAGTGCTATTGCCAATGTGGCAAGTTATAAAAACTATTCAAAAATATAATAGAATATAATTTCATAGCCATATGGCACTATGTAAGCTACGTATTATTATCCGGACCTTTGCTGGAAAGAAAATGTAGAGACGGTCCTCTTTGAACTTTAATTGTGTCTAGTGGTTAAAAGATCTGGCAATAAAAGATTCTATTCGAGTCTGAAAGTGTATGTGATTTGTGTTGTCAGTGATGCATATGCTAAACTGCTGGAGTCGGGCAACCTGAAGGGGACTTCTCTACGGCTAGAGGGGATCAACATGCCCTTCCATCACCTGCTGGCCAGGATCTGCTTCCACCATCACTTCTCTGGTACCCTGACTTCAGAACAGCAAAAAAGATGTGCTTGTTATCAATTTAGAGGTAAAAACCTTTAATGTTTCTGTCTTTGCTTCCTGTTTTGCAGTTGTGGAGAGGATTGACTCCTGCTCATCCATGTACAGCAGATCGATCCAAGGTCACCATGTCTGTTTGCTGGTCAAAACCGTAAGTGCTCCTGACCTTTCATTGAATATTTGGAAAATGATTAGGCATGGGAATTGGAAGGAATTTTAACGATTTTGGATCGGAATTAGATTCCACTAACAATACTTTAAGAGCCCTGCGAATAATTAGCCCTAAGTATTCTCAACCAAAAAATACTATACAAAAGCAACTACTACTATTTCTGTTTTTTTTATTTTTTTATTTAATAATTTTAAATAGAATAATTCAGATAATTAAAAATGCATTACACTATTGTGGCAGACAAGTAAAGCTTTGAGACAACATGAAAAGTGGGTTCGTGTACCTTCGGATAATTAGTTTTCTCCGAAATAGAATAACCAATAAACCGACCATGTACTAATTTTTCCTTTTGAAAGTAATGGGTAAAATTGAGAAACACTTTTTTTCCCACTTTGTTTGGTTCATATATGAAACAGAAAAAAAATAATTCATCTACTTTTTAAAAAAAACAATTTCATTCAAGTGTCCATTTCTACTGATTGGTCAACCTGCAATGTCATCTGTTCTTCTTTCTGTTGCCCTTTCACATGGGATGTGGCGAGCACTAAATCACTAAGTTTATCGTGTATATTGAGGGCTATTGAAGGGCTATTGGCTAATGTTATTGAAAAATATATCTCTTTTTTTTTTTTTTGGTCAAAAAGTGTCAGACGGCTACAATCAGAAAGGACATGTCTATCTGCATAAATGTTTTAAAAGTGTAATATGGGGGAATAAATGTGTGTTAACCAAATCCTTTGGTATTATAAGTAAATGTGTTAAATGACCCTTACATTTAAAGACTACAAGTAGTTTTCATTCATTGTAAGACAGCAACTAATCACTAAAATGGCACCTGTATCTCTATTTTTCAGTACAGTTTTTCAGTTCTCTTTAACGTCTGCATACTGACAATATGTTACATATTTCACTTTGCACAATATTCAACCAATACACACTAAAATACTAAGATTGGACAGCAAAATGTGTTTAAATTGAACTGGAATGAAGTAAAATAGTCTTGTTGTTTGGCGTTCTTGGCTTACTTGGTGAGTTCTATTCTAGCCACAATAAAATTGTGTTTTTTAATGTAATAACCTTATTATAATAGCCAGGCTTTTTAATATTATACCCCACGTGAGTGCCTTGGATTTTTGCCATGAAATGTTGAGACCAGCAATGTGATTGGGGGAATCCCAGAGTTTTACTGCATTGCAATTCAGCTGCAGGTCGCGAAAGTACATTTAGGAAACAAACACAGCAACAACTCTGGAATATTTGGAAATAAAGTGAATCAACAGAGTAAAACAGTGAAGTGATACTCTGATGCCATGTTTGTTTGCACAAGCATTGCAGGAAAATTACATTGTTGTGGAGAAAGCTGCTTACAGACTGAGCCATGTATACGGGAGTAAAGAGTACACTGCTTAAACTGTTCATGTAAACGGGAACGCTGTTTTCTCGCTAACAACCCCCTTTTTCGTAATAAGCAGTCATTGAAAAGATTTGAATCTGTCTGGCAAACTTTAACTCTGTTGAACTCTTGTTCTTATTGATGGGGTTGTGGAAAAACAGATGACGTTGTGCATTGACCAATCAGTGGAAATGGGTGTGTCAGGCACAGGTGCTAATCAGATAATCAAGTTATCAGCTCTGTTTACTGTATATGCATAAATAAAAAAAACTTTCCTTGTTTTTTGACTTTCTTTTATAAATACAAAAAACAAATGAATAAAACATAAATTGCTGTATTGTGTTAATGCTATATATCAGAAATGGGATAAATAAACAGTAAAAAGTTTTTTGGTTACTCCTAACCTGTTCATAAATGTGAGAACAAATTATCCGAATAATAATTTGGACCAAAGTGGCTTCAGAAGGCAATATGTTTTTTTTATTTCCACATTATTGAACATAAGCCTATCATTGGCCTACAGTCCACAGCAATCTGTCTGTCCGAGATTGAACACAATGTCTTTTCTTAGGACGTGAATGTACACATGCATCAGATCATATATATAAAAAAATAACGTTTATGATGCAGCTCAACCAAAGTGAGAAGCTCTAAAAACGTCCATTTTTTTTTATATATATATATATATATATATATATATATATATATATATATATATATATATATATATATATATATATATATATAAAATTAATAGCACGGAATTAATGAGTTAAATCGACAACCTTTCATCTTTCTTTGCGGTGACCAGAAAGTACATAAGAATTGGAAGATATGTTGTCTGTTTATTGAGCATTCATTTTAAACTGCAAGAGTACTGCCTAAGAGAATTTTAGTATGGAGTTTTATTCACATCAGCGGAAGAGTGCAGATGTTCAAGACACAGTTGAAAGCTATTTGGTTCGTAAAATTAACCTAAACATTGTCTTTGTGTTTGTTTTTGAGTTGCCACAGTATGTAATAGACTGGCATGTCTTAAGGTCAATATTAGGTAAAAAAAAGGCAAAAAAGAAACTGCTCTCTCTAGAAACTCGTCAGTCAATCATTGTTTTGAGGAATGAAGGCTATACAATGCTTGAAATTGCCAAAAACTGAAGATTTCATACAAAGGTGTACACTACAGTCAAAGGACAACTGGCTCTAACAAGGGCAGAAAGAGATGTGGAAGACCAGATGTACATCTAAACAAGAGGATAAGTACATCAGAGTCTCTAGTTTGAGAAATAGACGCCTTACAAGTCCTCAGCTGACAGCTTCATTGAATTTTACCCGCTAAACACCAGATTCATGTACAACAGTAAATTGCAAAGAAAGTCACTTTTGAAACAGAAAAACAAAAAGAAAAGGTTAGAGTTTGCAAAGAAACACAGACATTGGACAACAGATATTTGGAAAAGAGTGTTATAGAGCTTAACCTCATTGAGCATTTGTGGGATCATCTAGACTGTAAGGTGCGTGAGAAGTGCCTGACAAGACGGCCACATCTATGGCATGTGCTACAGGAAGTGTGGGGTGAAATGTCACCTGAGTATCTGGACAAACTGACAGCTAGAATGCCAAAGATCTGCAAAGCTGTCATTGCTGCATGTGGAGATTTTTTGATGAGAACTATTTTAAGTATTTTAAGAAGTTCTGAACTTTTTATTTTTTCGAATTGGAATAGTACTTTTTCAGGTTATTAACGTTCTGACTATACATTGTGCTAAATGTTACAAAACCCTACACCTACATTAATGCTAACCCTTTCTCCACGTCTTTATTTTTTCCAGGCCGATCAGACCGTCTCCATTGACGCCAAGTGTGACGAGCCATTGCTGCTGGGGAACTTGCTGGATGAGATCAAGCAGACCTTCTCAAAATGCTGATTGTATCTGAGAGACCCCTCACCACCCTGAAACCCCCTAAAACCCACCGCAGCCTCTGCGACAGAAACGTGCGCTCAGAATCACATCATGCGATCTGAGACTTGCGTCCCCTCCTCTGCAACTCTTCCTTTATATTTATTGTCTCTCTCATTCTGTTTTTCCTCAAGACCACAAGACCCCTCTCTTGCCTTTTGTGTCACTGATTTTTGTTTCTTCCTCTTCTACATCATACTTCCAGTGTGCATTCCTCTCATCTGATCTCATCATTCTACAGTCCCTCTTTGGCATGTTCTCAAACTGGAATCTTTGTTTTATCGATTTTCGCTCATACTGTCTTTCTCATTTCTGCGTTGCCATTGTATTAATGGTCCGTGACATTCACCTTAAGAACTGGATTTTTCATTTGTCGATGCTTGTGTTGTTGGTTTTTTTTTATGTTTTGCATTGTGGTGTTTGCTTTATTTTGTTCTGAAATCCATCAGCGCCTTTTTCCGCATTAAACATCAACATGTTTGCTCCTTGACAGTTTTGTAGCGTATGTGTGGTGTTTTTTTTATTTTATTTTAAGGCTAGCCCTTGCAAGAAGGTTTACATAACCTCTGGGGACTCAGTATTGCACTAGAAACCCTGACACACTACACTCACCTTCCACCCTCAATCACTAACTGCCCCTGAGCACTTGCAGTACTCTACACCCAACCTCACAAATGTGGTTCCAAACATGCAAATCATGGTACGTGAGGATGTATCGGAAGACTGTTGCATTCTACAACCATGCTTATGATCCCAAGTGCGTGTGATCATGTGGATCACTACTATTTATGTCCTAATGCTGACATAAAAATAAGAGTGAAACAGTCACAATATTGATTTTTAGTGAGTTTAAACTACATTGGTAACTATGTGAGCGTATAATTAATATAACTGCACACTAACCAACCTTGCTCCGGACAATGGCAGTTTATAAAAGATGGAAAATTTACAACAATTAATTATTCCATGGCTCTCAAATCTGATCTAGTAATTCTTGTACTTTTGTTTCTCTATGGTACAGTTTCCCAATTGGACTCCACCAGAACTCCAAGAATTTCCCATCATGAAAGAAATGTTATAATTAAAAACCAGTTTGGCTCTATGGTCAGCATCTCTGGCATGCTGTTGGTTACTGCAGAAAAAAAAGCCCAACTCATACCCTGGTTTGTGAAAACCAATGAAAAGTGTGTTGAAGGTTGTGCACTTGCTATGGAAATGTTGTCTAGCCTAACAACCGAAAGCTTACGTTAACAGCTTCACACTTACAATAAAAGTCAATGGAGCAAGCCGTATACACATTGTTTTCAATGCTGGAAACTGCTTAATCCATCTTAAGGTTGTTAGACTGGCCTGTTATTCTGGTTTTAGATGGATTTGGTGCACTTGTCTGTTGGTAGATCAGATAAACTTGGCTGTTTTTTTTGTTTGTTTTGTTTTTTTCCCAGCAGGGTTTACTGAGGTACGAGTTGAAATCTGAAATCTGTGGTAATCAAAAGAATTATACATTTGTAGTTAACCCCAAATATTTCTTCACATTCTATTGATCATACTGACCATATCTGATGTTTCTGAAGAGTATTATACTGTAAAAGTGATCCATTGTGTTTCTTATACATGTCTTAAGAATATTATATTGTTAAAGGGAGCCTACAATGTCTGTGAAACCTGAGCACTTCCTCAGTCTGTATCACATCTGTAATGCTTTAAAACTTAGACATCATCCAAACAAACGCTTGTGTTCTTCAGCTCTTAACACTGCCATCTTGTATGTTTGCCGATTACAATTAATCATTTTTTTTAATTTTTTTTTTTTTATGCTGTTAAATGCCTTTTTTTTCACACTACTGAACATGGACTGACTAATTAAGACACATGCTGTAAGCAGCTCCTGTCTGATCCAGCTCGCTGTAGCGCTCTGTTGTAAGGACGCAACCAAAGTACATTTTACCTGCTCTTCAAACCTAACATTATCTTAAGGGGAAACTTTGCAAGTGTTTTACATCAAAGTACAAATAAGTTTATTAAGAAGTGACTTGTGGAAGAACAACATTGCAGATTTATGAGGCTTGAAGACCGAATCATTTCATATGGATGAAAATGACTAATTATTAAATCTTATTGTTAAAAGTCACATTCAGAGTTATAACTTGCATGGGTAGGAATGCAAACTTTTTGCCTATTTTGTTTTTCTTTGACTTATACATGAACACTTGAATATAAAATTCCCTGATCATTCCTTTGATTGTCACAGTTATTTTCTAGTTTAATTTTTTTATGTAAAAGTTGGCTTCACCATATTACACCTTTTTGATGGTATTATGTATTTTTACTTGCTATGAGTACATGAACTTCAAAACAATGTCTTGGAATGTTTTTAAAAATAATTGCATTATTGCATTAAATAAATATATATCTCAATAGAGGGGGTTTGGGGATGAGGGTCTTTAGTGTCAAGAAGCTGAGATTTACAGTACGGGGTCCAAATAGTTATGAATACTTAGCAGTTCAATGTGATTCACGTGAAGTGGCCCAGCTGATCTAATAAGGTTTTTCCTTCTGGCAAGTTGTAGTGCAGAATTGCTGGATTTGGCTTCTCATTAAATATACTCTCATTGCTCTTCGTTTGAAGGTTGTGTCAGACTCCTTCATATGTATTTTCTGACTGTATGATGTAATATAATGTTTTAAGATGAATAAATGAGCAAAAAGAATGACCAATAATTTGCTATCGACATTCTTTAGAGGTCCAACCAAAAGAGTTCCGGAAGGATATTGTAGTTTTGTGTGTGTACCAATAAATTCATACATATTAATAACATGCATCCAAATTTGTGCTCACATGTGCCTCTATTTAAACAACTACAGATGTTTCCTGTTTATATGATCGTATGTGTGAACATGGTAGTTAAAAGTTTATTTTTTCCTCTTCCTCTTAACATGCTGAGTTTTAATGTTGTGCATCTGTATAATGTTAAAATACATGATGTTTGAAATGTTTTCTTCAAAACATCCTATTTGTACACATTTTCTGCATTTTAAGCATGCACGTTGAAGATCAAAAATTAATTTCCGTCTTGCTGTTTACATTTAAACCTAATTTTTATATACATTAACTTATGTAGTGCTTTATTGTATTTCTCCATTTTTATTTCAGTCTCTTGTGCTCGTTGTGTGACTCCTAACTGTTATTTGTATAATTAAATAAGAGTTGATGTCTAAAATCAGATAGGATACCTTTATAAAACAGTATGTGGTAGTACCATCCCTTACCTTAATTTACCATGGTATCTATAGTGACAACATTTCACATTTCACAGTTACTTTAGCTATTGTTACAACAATAACAATAAGTCAAGTGTCGCTCGAAGTGCTTCACGTATCAGACATTAAAAGTCAAATTAAAATAATGCATCTTAAAAATCCTAAATAAAAAATATATTAAATTGAAAAAATTTATACTAAATGTAACAAAAGGATATTTTGAGAAATAAGCAAACATTCACACACATTCATGTTAACCAAATACTAATAAAATAAAGTCTTAATATGTCTTTAAATGCTTAAACTGAAACTGAAAACTTGGCAAATAATAGTGAAAATAGACAATGATTCTGAAACGGTTGGAAGATGTCATATTTATTCATATCTAGTAGTAATAATAACTGGTAAACATGGTATTTTGACAGAATCTATGGTTCAGTGTTGGGTAAGTTACTCAAAAAAAGTAATCCACTACCAATTACTTCAGTCTCTATAATTGGATTACATTAATGAATTATCAATTATTTTATTTTTAATCACACTCTTTCACAGAAAAGTTTCTCCGCTCAACAAATTCAATGATAAATTATAATTATTAGCTTTACACATTTCAATTTCATAACAAAAATCCATCAACTTTTATTGAGAAATCTTTAAGAAAATGAATTTGAACAACCTAAATAGTTTAAGTTTTATTAATTTAATTTAGTTTGGCTTTAATTCAGTTTAATTTCATGGAACTTTGTTATTGAAATTGAAATGTTTAAATCTTAAAAACAGGATAAAATATTTGAGAATGCACTTTTATGTTTTCTACATAAATAACATTTATGTAGAAAACATATGTACTTTTTTAGAAATGTGTGAACCCAACTAATGTACTAAAATTAAGTCAGGTGTAATCTGTTTACAAGAATTTAAAAGGTAAAGTGTGACACTACCTTTTTCTTTCTTTATTTATTTTTACTAAAAAGTAGTAATTTAATCACCCAACACTGGCAATAATATAGTAAAAACCCATATTTAAATTTCAAAAGCATGGTTAAATCAAAGTAAAAAAATAAATAAAATAAAATCATGATAGTACCATAGCCTACCACTTTGTTAGTGTATGTATGCCATATGCTAATCATCAGTATAAGCCATATTCAAGCATTGTAATTCAAATCTTTCGTGTAAAAAACATAGTCAAATGAACGTTATTGCTTCTGTAGTGTTTTCAGTCACAGGATTGAGCAACTTTATTAAGACTAGTGCACTCATGCCCTCGATTGGTTGCAGGAGGTGCATTAGGAGGGACGTGGACTATAGCTGTAGGCAAAGTGTCGTATAGAGTGACGGCTGAGGGAGGACGAGACTCTCGTCACACTCCGCAAACAAGCTGCCCGTGTTTGTTTACTAACGTCGGAACGCTTGTTCAATTTAAAACACGTTAGTATCGTTAAGGACGAGGGGCAGATTGAACTTCATGAACAACACATTCGCGAGAGCGGCTGGTAATCGCTAATCATAAATTGTCATCAAGGAGTGACTTATATGTTTGTTGGCTCACCGTGGACGAGTTGAGCTTGTTCGGCGACCGAACAAACGGTGTCCGTGCACCGAAACAAGGAAAGACTGCGTACAAGACTTCGAAGTTGTTGTGACTGTTACTTTCCGAAAACAATTTGCTACTTGTTTTCGGAATATGGCTCATCGTGGACAACATCATGTCGCGAGTTCCCAAAAGGCTTTAATGCTGGAGATGAAAAGTCTCCAGGACGAACCGGTCGAAGGCTTCAAAATAACTTTAGTCGACGAGTCGGACTTGTACAACTGGGAAGTTGCAATATTCGGACCACCTAACACGCATTATGAGGGGGGCTATTTTAAGGTGAGTGTCCTCTCACTCTACCTGTAACAGTCTGCAGTTAAGGCCAAACGGTCGTTTGTTAACAGTAGAGTTGGCGTGTGTTTTTATTCGAATACGTGAATCGAGTTGAATCCGAATTTCTTTATGTTGTGTATACACGCGTCATTCGAAAACGTGAGCTCTTTGTTTTGTCACCATTGTTTATGACGTCAGCAACAAGCTCGACGTTCCAAATGTTCGTATGTGGGTTTAAATGATTAAAAGCGAACATTTGATTCGTTCGAACTTTCGACTCGTCAAAATGTGGTCTGTACTCGATGGAAGAACTGCTATTTTGTTCCTAACTGTTCTTTACACTTTCCTCCGTCACTTATATTTCTCCTCATTGTTCTCTGGGACGGGGAAGGAATATTTTTCTGTTTTGTTTGTTTCCTCTGTGCTATTTAGGTTGTCTCAAGGCATATGCGTGCTGGACATTTATTAGCTAAATCAATGAGTACATTATTGGCTTCAAGCTGCAGAACTTGATGTGTTTTCTCAATCAGATATTTAAGGCAGTTCACTGGAATACACCCCTCAGTCTTGAGCAATGTATCGTCAACGTCATATTTATAGCTCCAACTGTCAGTTGTTTTGTGTTATTTTTTTTTGTCTCTGAAACTTATGATCTTTAATCTGTATTCTTTTTGGTAAAACCAAAGACTGAAAAGGTTCACAGACCAATGCAATAATTTGAAACTCATAATATATAGGTTGTATGACAGGGAAAGTTTTATGTTTCGCAAAGTTCTTCCAAGGACCTATAATTTTCTGAAAATAAATTGTATTGCTCAATCATAGTGCACTTAAAAACAAGTATAGCAATCTCCATATGCTTTGTCATGCCAAAATTTAGTTTCTAATATGTTAAGGCAAAATAAACATAAAAATTGTAGCCTATTCTAGATTTAATTATTAACAAGTGCTTTTTATCTTTTCTCCCAATGCAAATGCTAATTCAAGCTCAATTTTAGTTTTAATGCAGAACTAGATGACACTTGTTAGTTTTCCTCTTGCTTGTCTCCTTTTCCAAACGCAGTTTGAGGGAACGTGATGGCTACTCTTGAACGTTGAATGGTGTGAATGAGATTTAAACCACCTTAGTAATTTTTTGTTGTGGCAGAAAATTGCTTGGCGTCTAAGAAAAGTCAATCTGTCAGACCACAACAATGGCAGTTATATTTAGCCCGGCTTCATAGCTATGCCTCTGTGTCATTGGCTTGCATGCTGGCCAACCAAACCCTGTGCACAGCCAGGACACCAACCTGCTGGACACATTGGAGTCATTCAGTTACTGTGCTCATGGAAGCCTGGATTGGACTAACAGCAAAGGTCATGAACTTGAGATATCTTTGTAATTGTGGGGCAATTTAGCAAAAACAAATTGCATCTCAAAATTCTTTCAGCCATTTGACATTATTTTATGTAGTGATCTTTCTGTATTTGCCCTGAAATTGCTTAAAATTGCACCATACTTTTAACCAGGTAGCCAATTAGATGACATGAAATTAATATTATTTAATGCAAGAAGTAAAATACATTATGGGTGAAGTTGGTTTTTTTTTGCCCACCAAATGGGCAAAAGGAAGAATATTTAATTTTTATTTATATTCTGTATAATAATACATACAATTAATCAGAAATTTTTTTTTTTTTTACTGAATCATTTTAATGCAAAAAAGATGCCACACTGGTGAAAAATGTCATCAGAGTTTTGAAATAATTAATTGAAACTGACAGCTTGAACAAATTCACAGAAAACTTAAACTTAACATGTTTTTCCTCTGAAGTTTACATATGTTTCTTTTAAAACCTCTGTCTCAATGCTCTGATACTCGTGAGTCACGAGACAAGAAGGGGTTGCGAAATTAGTCTAATGACATGCTCTTTAGGAAACTTAATGGACAATTTTGCCAACAAAGTGTAGTAATTCATTTTTATATCCGCAGCAAAGTCATCGAGTATATTGTGAATATTCAATATAGCTAATTGTTCAATTCTTCAGATCGTACCATATTTTCAATTATTGACCAACCTTTCCTGTTGTCTAAACCTTTGAAGTTAAGTCTCAGCTGTCAATGTGTAGCTGTGAAAATTCTCTCTTAAAAGAACAAACTGTTCTGTTTTCCTCTGATGCGGAAAACCGTATCTGCTTGTTGCCAAGGAGGAAGCAACCAGGTCAGCCTTGGGACTTTGTCAGCGTCTCTTCCAACACGAATAGATGAGGAACTATATCTTCCTTCACATTACACTGGCCCAGACCGGTTTCCCTTCCACTTTTTACCTTATGTTAAAACCGATATATGCTGGCTCTGGATTTGCTGGCTCTGGAAGTTTTTGTTTTTTTAATGTCAATAAGGTCAGTGTGATGGTATAAACTATGCAATACTAGAAAGGTGTCAACTTGTAGAGATTTTGCTATGCTTTGCTTCATACCACATGTTGATGTGCCTCTTTTATAGGACAGGACTACTTCACTTTATTTAAAAAAAAAAAAACAAAACAAGTCATGACAAGTGTGAAAAAGAAATGTAGTAATGCAAAAATACTGAGCGGTACGTGTCCCAAACAAGTCAAGATGGGAAATAACTTTATACCTGATGCTTAGTTGTTTAAATTTGCCATGCAGCGGCACAACTTGCCGACCAATGGCGGATGGGGAGAGTGTTTGGGGAAACCTGTTTGAAAACAGTATTTTTTGCAATTCTGCATGTTGCCTCTAGAGGCACAGAAAGATACACTGGACCTTTTAAATTACTGGCCATTTTCCCCCCATTGAATGCCCTGCAAAAATAACTATATTGTGAATATATGCTATTATATATTTGTGATAGGTTTTGCTTATACCACCCACCCCAGCATCAGTGTTTGCTAGCTTACTTTTCCTAGCTAGGAGAGATTTGGCACAGTCATTAAGTTCTCATGAGTGGGATCCCTTTAAGCAGGCTTCACGTGGCACTGAGCTGACAGGGTTTACTGCTGATCACCTGGGTAGGGTTGCACCTGCTGTGCTTAAGGTCTCACTTAAGCTGAGACGTAAAGTTCACACTAAAGGCTTAGTAACTACTAGCTAGTTTGTAACTAAGTCAGTGCTTAATTTGGTTTCGCCCCCTGTTTTTAAGGCAAGACTTAACTAGTAGGTCGTAAGCTCTCCGTAAAGTAATGCATAGTTGCATAAAATGATGTTTACCTGTATTTATCCAATAAACAGCCTTGACATTTGTACACAGAACTGTTGAAAAGCTGTGAATTTCAGTTTGATTTTGTTCAAACCATGTTTGCTCGCATAACTGTCAGCTGTAATGAATGATATCCCCATTAAAATGCGATACGTAATAAAGCAAGATTTCATTAATGGTATATTTAGCCTATGTAAATATTTAGTTTGTACGTATGGTTATGTTCTACCTAAGTTTAATGGTGCAATGCTCAAATATTTATTAATGCGTAACTTGTGACTTGGTGCCCATTTACGCCAGCGACAACTAGGCTAACTTGTAACGTATGTATAGCTGGTGCAACCGGCCCCTGGTAGTTTCACTGTAGCTTGCACACACCCAGGCAGGTGATGCGAGCTGGGCTTGGCTGGGCTTGACTCATCCTGGCAGCTCGAGTCATGTTACTCCATCCCCTCCCCAGGCTAACGGAGTGTCACAGAGAAATGAGTTCAGATAAATGGAGACTGACACTTACTGTGCCTGTTCTAACTTAGTGCCTAGGAGGAGTTTGGAGAAGTGAGTCGGCAGCCCCTCAACCCACTGTAACGGCAACATTTAACCCCTTCAAAGGTATATGTTTGTGTTTTGGCATGGTAATCGCTAAACTTTTTCAAGAAATTAATGTTCAAAACACACTGCGCAACACAATACTATCCCTCCCCCTTAAATCAAACATGTATGGGAAAAAACGTTTTTGTTAAATTTATGGTATGTTCACATTGCTTTTTTGTTTGAGCATCTGACATAATGGCGTAAATGGGAGGGACTACCTGTTTGACCAAACAGTGTAAATTGGGGGAGGAGTCTTTGTGAATTCTAATGAAAAGGGTCATTATTTTTGCGGTTCCATTTGTTGGTACAGAAATTCCATAAAGTAGCTTTAATTTGACTTTAACAAAATGAAGGCTGCGAGTGACGGAAGTACTTTGTTAAATTTTAAGTAGTGCTGTGTACCTGGGTATCGATCGCTCGACCTACAAAAACATTGAAAATACATATTTCCTCAAATTCCGGTGGACAAAAGATCTATTGCCTAAGTATACTTCAGTCAAATGCGGATGCTCTGGACAAACAACAGGCAACAAAGGTGAAAACGACGATGGATGTGCACGTCAAGAGCACATGTGAGGTGATCAGGAGATACCTTCAATTTGTATAACTCAAGACCCATAAAGATGTCTTCATAGTCCTTCAGACTTAAGTCCTGAAGAGAAATAGTCCAGTGTGTCGTAGCACACATGCTCCTGTCTCTACAAATGTTTACTTAACAGGTTATTTTTAGGATTGTCAGTCAACTAAAATATTTAGTTTAATTCATGACATGAGATGCCAATTACTTCTGTATTTGCTGAGAAAAGTAAATGTAATTTAATATAGATATTAAAATTATTATAAATGTATATAATATTAAGGCTGTCAATCGTTTATTTTTATTAATCAAATTAATTACATTTTAGGCTGATTAATCTAATTTATCACATATTTTATTATCTGTGAAAGCCCCTCAAATAACAAGTCAATATATGATTATAGTTATTTAAATAATTATAAATAATAAATGAGATAATTAAAATGTAATGCATTATCATGCCAGGCTGGTAAACCATTGATAAGACTAAGATGATACAAAAATTGGCTCTAGAATCCAATATATTGCTTATTTCCATATAACTGAACATAAGCCGGACACTGGCTGTGACGGATGTGTAGCACACCGCACATGTATTATTATAAGTTATTTGTTTGTTTGTTTGTTTTAAAGTTTAATATGGTTGACTTTTTTTTTTTTTTTTTTTTTTTTTTTTTTGTAATCAAAGTACATTTTAAAACATGAATACAGGTGGGGGGGGGGGGGGGGGGTCTGAGTAGCTCAGCAAGTAAAGACACTGACACTGACTACCACACCGGAGTCGTGAGTTTGAATCCAGGGTGTGCTGAGTGAAGCCTCCACATACGTAGAAACACACTCAACAAGCCACGTGATAAGATGCAATGATTTATGGTCTCAGACGTGGAGGCAACTGAGATTCGTTCTCCGCCGCCCGGATTGAGGCAAGTCACTACACACCGGGAGAACTACGCACCACGTTATAGATAACTCTGGAATATTGAGTGAACGCCACATTCCATGTGTCAGCAAACAAAGGGAGAAACTCCACCTTTATGCTGAGCCAGAGAAATTGGACTGTGCCATTATGTTCAGAACTGGAGGAGGGATTTGTTTAATCAGTTATTTGAGTAAGTTGTTATTTTGATACTAATAATTTGTTTGGTAGAGTGAAAGCAAGGCGAGAGAGGCATTTAGCTCGGTTCAGCACAGATGTCTGTTAGTCCTTTACCATCATTGGCTACTGATTTATCGGTTGATATTTTTTTAGTTCGTTTTTTTTCCTTTGTTACTTTATTAACCAGGAATAGAGTTATAATCTAGAAACCTGGTTTATTTGTTTTTCCTTTATCTTATCTGAAGTCTGATGACTTGATACTGATGCTGCTTCTGCTGAGGAGAAATGAAATTCTTCTTTGTGTCATTGCCCTGTTCCATGTACTGCCTAATTCTTCTCTCATCACACTGGCCTACAGGTCACAGCAATCCATTTTGCAATTGAATTCGTCAATTATTCCGAAATTTATTATGAGTGCTTATCAAAGGAAGTTTCAATATACACCTGCGTGAGAAGGATGCTTTTGGAACATCTCACTTTGGTTGCATCCAGGGCTGGATTGGTAATTTGGCATACCGGGCAATTTCCCAGTGGGCTGACACACTTTATTGCAGATCAGGGGTGGACTGGCCATCGTGAGAACACAACGGGCCACATAACGGCACTGCAATATGCAGAAACACCCCTTTTCACTGAATTAACACATTAAACTGACAGCCTCTACATATATACATATTCAGAAATTAATATTAAGCACTGGCTGACCCCTGCTGATGCAGCTTGTAAAAACAAATATTTTCTTTTAATTGAAAATATGATTTGTATTACTAAATGTGCATGCAGGTTAGGAGGCATGATTAACAGTGTTTTGTGTGTGTGCTTTTTAATCTAATACATTAATGTGTTAAATCAGCAGTGATAATTATGTAATTAATTTGGTTAAGTGGATGTTTATTATTGACTGTGTACATCTCCCTGTGTGCTGCCCTGTTCACATGACATCACATGCCTTAATTTCGGTGAGCTTCCAAGTTAAAATGCATTTTATTGCACGTTTCCAAGTAGGAGATTGTGGAGTAGAATACCACATAAAGGCTGGGTTACATTTACTCTTGCACAGTGAAATTCCACAGCTGAAATACAGTTTTCTCAATGGGCATCTGCACGTTTAAGAATTTCACCTGATGGACTTCTAGTGGTGAGGAATTTTCCCTTTGCAAATTTAGCACATGCGGGTTACTCACTTTACATCCAGCCCAACCTTCTTTGCCTGTAGAATTTTTGCATTGCAAGGGTTAATGTGACCCAAGACTTCAGACAGAAGGAAATATTGAACATACTTCTGTTCCTTGGAACCTAATTTCCATTGTTATTTAAGGTCTATTGATGGGTTTTGGATATACAGTATTTGCTGAAAATTGCAGTCAGAATTGATTGGCTTTTTGCACCATTGCTTTTTAAAGTCAGGTTTTATTACATTTGAATACTGTAATGGGGATGTCATCACTCTTATTTATTTGGCTCTTCTAGACCTTGTTTTTGACAGGTACTCTAGTTCCTCTTAGAGAATATTATTGCTATTTAATTGGGCTGCTCATCCTTTACTTCACTTTTGGTGTCAAGTGAAGCAACAGTGGGAATTAAAAGAACTCTCTGTACTTGACTGTTTATGATGCCAGGTTTGATGGCCCCAGGGACTACATTTGAAGTCAGAAGTTTGCATACACCTTAGCCAAATACATTTAAACTCTGTTTTTCACAATTCCTATCATTTAATCGTAGAAAACATTCCCTGTCTTAAGTCATTTAGGAACACTACTTTATTTTAAGAATGTGAAATGTCACAATAATTGTACAGAGTATGATTTATTTAAGCTTTTATTTCTTTCATCACATTCCCAGAGGGTCAGATGTTCACATACACTTTATTAGTATATAGTAGTATTGCCTTTAAATTGTTTCACTTGGGTCAAACATTTTGGGTATCCTTCCACAAGCTTCTTACAATAAGTTGCTGGAATTTTGTCCCATTCCTTCAGACAGAACTGGTGTCACTGAGTCAGGTTTGTAGGCCTCCCTGCTCGCACACACTTTTTCAGTTCTGCCAACAAATTTTCTATCAGATTGAGGTCAGGGCTTTGTGATGGTCACTCCAGTACCTTGACTTTGTTGTCCTTAAGCCATTTTGCCACAACTTTGGAGGTATATTTGAAGTGCACCAGTCCCTCCTGCAGCAAAGCACCCCCACAACATGATGCCGCCACCCCCATGCTTCGTGGTTGGAATGGTGTTTCAGCTTGCAAGCCTCGCCCTTTTTCATCCAAACATAACGATGATCATTATGGCCAAACATTTCTGTTACATTAGACCAGAGGATCTTTGTCCCCATATGCACTTGCAAACTATAGTCTGGCTTTTTTATGGTGGTTTTGGAGCAGTGTCTTCTTCCTTGCTGAGCAGCCTTTCAGGTTATGTCGATATAGGACTAATTTTACTGTGGATATAGATACTTGTCTACCTGTGTCCTCCAGCATTTTCACAAGGTCCTTTGCTGTTGTTCTGGGATTGATTTGCACGTTTCGTATCAAACTACATTCATCTCTAGGAGACAGAATACGTCTCCTTCCTGAGCGGTATGATGGCTGTGTAGTCCCATGCTGTTTATACTTGTGTACTATTGTTTGTACAGATTAACATGGTAACTTCAGGCATTTGGAAATTTGTTCTTGTGGAGGTCCACAATTTTTTTTTCTGAGGTGATTTTTCTTTTAATTTCCCAATGGTATCAAGCAAAGAGGCACTGAGGTTGAAGGTAGGCCATAAAACACATCCACAGGTACACCTCCAATTCAGTACATCTATCAGAAGCTAATTGCTTAAAGGCTTGACATCATTTTCTGGAATTTTCCAAGCTGCTTAAAGGCACAGTTAACTTGGTGTATATAAACTTCTGACCCACTAGAATTGTGATAGTCAATTAAAAGTGAAAAGATCTGTCTGTAAACAATTTTTTTGAAAAATTAATGTCCTAAATGACTTTGCAAAACTATAGTTTGCTAATATGAACTCTTTGGAGTGGTTAAATGAGTTCTAATGACTTCAATCTAAGTGTATGTAAACTGGGCTGTCACCGGAAGACAATGAGGTTGGTAGACTTGAGGGAAGGGCAACATAGGTGTGGGAGAACAGAACCGTGTTTTCATGGAGAGTTGGAGCTATGATGACCTGGTTTATTTCTATACCAGCCTGTATCCATAGGATTGTTTCCTCTCCAGTGGGATTGTAGGAGTGAGATTTATTTTTAGGTCATGCTCCCAAGACAATGATTTTACAAAAAAAACTCAAAAGGCAGATATCAGTGTGTTCTGGAATCAGTTGCTCATGTAAACCAAATGCATTTAATTGCAATGCAGAAGATAGCGCACTCACCAAGTTTAATTTACAGGTTAATCAAATTTCCAAGAACCCATAACTGTGCACCATACCACTTTCACACTGCCAATAGAATTGTGAAGTCATATAGTTGTACAAACTATTTACAAAATTCTCTTGCTGTTGGTTTTCCGCTTGTATAGTTGCTGTCATTTGGCTGTTAGGTAATGTAGCCTTAGAGGACTGCTCTGAACACTGGCTGTCGCAATTGCTCTTATGTGTCAGGTCATGCACAGTGGCGAAGGGCTTCTGTAAGCTGCCTCTGGCGAAACATAATACCGTTACCTTCTTACATGGACCCTACTTGAGGTTTAATAGGCTTGTTTGCTTGAAAGTTGCACTGCGCTTCTTGGATTTCAGGAATCGAGTATCACTTGATATGTACAGGTTTGTGCATGTGTGCGTGTATTGCTGGTTTTGCATACCCATCCCCCCTTAAAGAGTTTGAAACCCACCAGCTGACCATGCCAAATCGGTAAATGTGTAGTGTGGGGGTCATGAAGTGGACTGTATATATGCAAGCACCCATCACCCACTGTATTGAAAGGCACCAGGCTCAGCTTGCTACAGATTGTGTGAAGGATTTGAAAAGTGTGTATTTGTAGAGGGTTTGTTTATACACTGAGATATATAATGCGTGCAACGTCAATCACCCTTCAAATTAAGTTTAGTTCTTTAGTACATTACTTAATGTCACATGGTTTAGATCACAATTTAGATCACAAGGGTTTGACTGACAAAAGTTTGGGATTCACTGTCTTTTGGGGGACTCTACTGTAAATAGTAGACCGTAAATATAATCTGGATATTTGTTATGGCACATTACCTAAACATTTTAACACTTACTCAAAGCCTACGCTACAAACTTTCACACTGATTTAATTTATACTTGCAGTTGGAAGTTTACATACACTTAGGTTGAAGTTATTAACTCTTTTATAACAACTCCACAGATTTAATATTAGCAAACTATAATAAGTTGTTTAGGACATGTACTTTGTGCATGACACGAGTAAACAATTGATTACAGACAGATTGTTCCACTTTTAATTGACTATCACAATTTGAGTGGGTCAGAAGTTTGCATACACTAACTATGCCTTTAAGCAGCTTGGAAAATTCCAGAAAATTTTATCCAGCCTTTAGACAATTAGCTTCTGATAGATACTGAATTGGAGGTGTACCCGTGGATGTATTTTAAGGCCTACCTTCAAGCTCAGTGCCTCTTTGTTTGACACCATGGAGAAATCAAAAGAAATCAGCCAAAACCTCAGAAAAAAAATTGTGAACCGCCACAAGCCTGGTTCATAATTGGCATCTTCAGGCATTTGGCAGTTGCTCCCATGTTCATCTGTACAAACAAATCAATGCAAGTACACAAGCAAGCAAACAATGCAAGCACAATGGGACCACGTAGCTATCATACCACTCAGGAAGGAGACTCATTCTGTCTCTTAGAGATGAACGTAGTTTGGTGCGAAAAGTGCACCTCAATCCCAGAACAACAGCAAAGGACCTTGTGAAGATGCTGGAGGAAACGGGTAGACAAGTATCTATATCCACAGTAAAACCAGTCTTACACCAACATAACCTGAAATGCTGCTCAGCAAGGAAGAAGCCACTGCTCCAAAACCACCATAAAAAAGCCAGACTACAGTTTGCAAGTGCACATGGGGACAAAGATTTCACTTTTTGGAGGAACGTCCTCTGGTCTGATGAAACAAAAATGTAACTGTTTGATTGTAGGAAAAAGGGTGAGGCTTGCAAGCTGAAACACCATTCCAACCACAAAGCATGGGGTGGGGGTATTTTGCTGCAGGAGGGACTGGTGCACTTCAAGCATACCTCCAAAGTTGTGGCAAAATGGCTTAAGGACAACAAAGTCAAGGTATTGGAGTGGCCATCACAAAGCCCTGACCTCAATCTGATAGAAAATGTGTGGGCAGAACTAAAAGCATGTGTGAGCAAGGGGGCCTGCAATCCTGATTCTGACACCAGTTCTGTCTGGAGGAATGGGGCAAAATTCCAGCAACTTATTGTGAGAAACTTGTGGAAGGATACCCAAAACATCTGACCCAAGTGAAACAATTTAAAGGCAATTCTACCAAATATTAACAACATGTATGTAAATGTCTGACCCACTGGGAATGAGATAATGAAAGAAATAAAAGCTGAAATAAATAATTCTCTCTACAATTATTGTGACATTTCACATTCTTATAGTGATCATAACTGGCCTGAGACAGGGAATGTTTTCTATGTTTAAATGTCAGGAATTTGAAATTTGTAAATGTATTTGGCTAAAATGTATGTAAACTTCTGACTCTGTTGGTATGTATATATCTACAGTGCTGTGAAATGTTTGGACCACTGTCCAAATAAAGGAGGTATATTTAGGTTGTGCCACGATTCAGTTTATGTCGTTTGGCTGCATTGCTGATGCAGCTTTACTTTTAATAGGCTTTCTGCTAAATCGGAGATTCTCACATGAAAAACGCACCAAGGTGCCAACAATAAAGGCATTTTGTAATAAACCGAAGCAGTTTTGTACCACTTAACCAATGAATGCACCATTGAACATGTCTACTCCTGTTTATTTATTACTTGTGAGCATTTATATAATGAGGTTAATACAGTATCGTAGATTTCTTGGTACCTGTAGAGTTTACTCTGAAGAATATTGTTCTATTGAGTGGGCGCAGTACTTTACCTTGCACAATGTCAGATAATGTGCTGTTATCTCCTTTCCCTGATGAATGTTTTTTTTTTTTCTTCAGGCACGCATCAAATTCCCCATTGACTACCCATACTCTCCTCCTGCCTTCAGATTCCTCACCAAGATGTGGCATCCCAACATCTATGAGGTTAGCCTTTTACACAAAGCAACAAATTGCAGCCTCATCTGCATTTATTTGTTAAAAAATAATGGTAACACTTAACAATAAGGTTCTATTTGTTAACCTTAGTTAATGCGTTAGATTTCATGATCAAACAATGAGCAATGTATTTTTTACAGCATATATTAGTCTTATTGTTAGTTTGAACCTTATTCTAAAGTGTTACTTAATAACTAACGTTTTGAACTATTGAGTGAATTTTCAAAATTCCCATTAAGAACAGAACCTTAAGTTATTTATAGATATAAAAAAAACAATTAATTTAGTACACCACCAATTCCCAAAGTTTGGACAGTATGCAAAAAGCCAATAAAAGCAATTTTCATTTAGTAAAGAGTCATTTGTAAATTCTATTAAGCCTGTGCCAGGGGAGGACTGACCATCGGGAGAACTGAGACTTTTCCAGAAGGGCCGGCCAGGAAACTGGGCTGAATGGGCAGTGAGCCGGTCTGATTTCTCTTCCGTGTGTGGGGGGGGGCAGTTTGTGGTTTGGAATTCAGGGACGTGTCTGGATGGCAGCAGATATGTTGCTCTAAAATTTTTCCATATCCTTCTGCATTAATGGTGCCCTCACAGATGCCAAGTTACCCATGCTGTGCGCGCCGATACACCCACATACCATGACAAACACTGGCTTTTAGATCTGACATTGGTAACGGCTTGGATGGTCCTTTTTCTCTTTGGTCCGGAGAACACGCCGGCTGTTTTTTCCAAAAACGCAAAAAACTAATCCACTGTTCTACTTTGTATCTCAGATGAGACATTGCCCAGAGATGTCAGCGGCACTCCTGGACAGTGTTGATGTATGGCTTCTCCTTTTAAATGGTAAAGCCTTAACTTGCATCTGTGGATGCAGTGATGAATGGGGAATATTTTGGTAAACCTTTTGTCAGTAAACAAGTATTCTTATGTCACAATATCCATTACAGACAAGTGACTGTTTTTATATCACCCTTTTTTTTTCTTATTGGCATTTTGCATATTGTCCCAACTTTTTTGGAATTTGGGTTATGTTTATGTTTAGCTGCCAGAAGTTAACATGTTAACTTTTTCAGACTAAATTAACACATTTAATGTATTTACCTAATTATGGTGCTTGATAAACATAGTGTTACTATACAAACTACCGTCAATCTTTAAATGTACAGGTGCTGGTCATATAATTAGAATATCATCAAAAAGATGATTTATTTCAGTAATTCCATTCAAAAAGTGAAACTTGTATAATGTATACATTCATTCCACACAGACCGATATATATTTCAAGTGTTCAATCCTTTTAATTTTGATGATTATAACTGACAACTAATGAAAACCCCAAAATCAGTATCTCAGAAAATTAGAATATTGTGAAAAGGTTCAATATTGAAGACACCTGGTGCCACACTCTAATGAGCTAATTAACTCAAAACACCTGCAAAGGCCTTTTAAATGGTCTCAGTCTAGTTCTGTAGGCTACACAATCATGGGGAAGACTGCTGACTTGACAGCTGTCCAAAAGACGACCATTGACATCTTGCACAAGGAGGGCAAGACACAAAAGGTCATTGCTAAAGAGGCTGGCTGTTCACAGAGCTCTGTGTCCAAGCACATTAATAGAGAGGCGAAGGGAAGAAAAAGATGTGGTAGAAAAAAAGTGTACAAGCAATAGAGATAACCGCACCCTGGAGAGGATTGTGAAACAAAACCCATTCAAAAATGTGGGGGAGATTCACAAAGAGTGGACTGCAGCTGGAGTCAGTGCTTCAAGAACCACCATGCACAGACGTATGCAAGACATGGGTTTCAGCTGTCGCATTCCTTGTGTCAAGCCACTCTTGAACAAGACACAGCGTCAGAAGCGTCTCACCTGGACTGCTGCTGAGTGGTCCAAAGTTATGTTCTCCTGAAGTAAATTTAGCATTTCCTTTGGAAATCAAGGTCCCAGAGTCTGGAGGAAGAGAGGAGAGGCACAGAATCCACGTTGCGTGAAGTCCAGTGTAAAGTTTCCACAGTCAGTGATGGTTTGGGGTTCCATGTCATCTGCTGGTGTTGGTCCACTGTGTTTTCTGAGGTCCAAGGTCAACGCAGCCGTCTACCAGGAAGTTTTAGAGCACTTTATGCTTCCTGCTGCTGACCAGTTTTATGGAGATGCAGATTTCATTTTCCAACAGGACTTGGCACCTGCACACAGTGCCAAAGCTACCAGTACCTGGTTTAAGGACCATGGTATCCCTGTTCTTAATTGGCTAGCAAACTCACCTGACCTTAACCCTATAGAAAATCTATGGGGTATTGTGAAGAGGAAGATGCGATACGCCAGACCCAACAATGCAGACGAGCTGAAGGCCACTATCAGAGCAACCTGGGCTCTCATAACACCTGAGCAGTGCCACAGACTGATCGACTCCATGCCACGCCGCATTGCTGCAGTAATTCAGGCAAAAGGAGTATTGAATGCTGTACATGCTCATACTTTTCATGTTCATACTTTTCTGTTGGCCAACATTTCTAAAAATCCTTTTTTTGTCTTGGTCTTAAGTAATATTCTAATTTTCTGAGATACTGATTTTGGGGTTTTCATTAGTTGTCAGTTATAATCATCAAAATTAAAAGGAATGAACACTTGAAATATATCAGTCTGTGTGGAATGAATGTATACATTATACAGGTTTCACTTTTTGAGTTGAATTACTGAAATCAACTTTTTGATGATATTCTAATTATACCACCAGCACCTGTGTATATTATTTTTTTTTTTTTTCTTTTAGTCCTTTTAGGCGAGGCTTTATTAAACCAACATTTAAAGTTTGTCTTCAAACTTTTTCTAGTTTAGCCCAACTGCTGCTTCAGGATCCATAAATCCTCTGTTATATTGTATTTAGTAGGGCTGGTTAAAAATCGGTTAGAAATCTTCATATGAACTATACTGATATCGATTCTTATAATTAAAGGATTACTTCAGTTTTTGTTGTGTTGATTTTATTATTTCTATTAAATAAATGGCAATTGAACTAGTTTTTGCTCTGTGAAAATATAAAAATGAATAAATGTACTTTCATTATGTCACTTAGAAAGTTCCCTGTATAATTTACATTGTTAGGTGAGAGACTTTTTTTTTATATATATATATATATATATATATATATATATATATATATATAATATAACAAAATGGACATCATAATTGAAATGTACCCAAAAATGAATCATATCAAATTGTTTCAGAATTGAATTGAGAGCTTGTGAATCAGAATTGATTTGAAATACAAAACCCAGTCCAAAATTCATCTTTCCTTAAAAAGTGGAACTGAATGTACTAAAGTGAAGTGTGCTACATTTTTGAAAAGCAGTATTTAAAGCCATATTTCAACAGTCAAATTAAGATCTTTTAACCTATTGACTGATTGCGTAATCATCTTACTGTGTTTCATCAAATAAAAAAAAAGGATTGTTTTGAAGAGTGTTATGACAAATAAGCGTGATAAACATTTAACAAGTTAACAATCTTTCAGAATGGAGATGTGTGTATTTCCATACTGCACCCACCAGTGGATGATCCACAGAGTGGAGAACTGCCATCAGAGAGGTGGAACCCTACACAGAACGTGAGGTACAACTTACTCTCTTTAGTCCTTGATCATTTAACCTATCTTATGTAGGCAGACTGTAATATTCTACATGTTTCCAATTCAAGGCCTGTGTGGATGTTATTGCAGTGTACTTCAGTTTCCCCTTGCAATTGTTTGCATCTTCTCCCATCTCGGTTACGCCTCAACCGTTTGAGACCAATAATTAAGACAAACGGCTGTAATTAGTCAAATGTAATCATCCATTGCAGTGATAACTGCTTCCATTTCAGGACTATCTTGCTAAGTGTTATCTCACTGTTGAATGAGCCCAACACCTCCTCGCCTGCCAATGTAGATGCCTCAGTCATGTACCGCAAATGGAGGGAGAGTAAAGGGAAAGATCGGGAGTATGCAGAGATCATCAGGTTAGTAATCACTTACTCTGTGTAACCATATACAGTGTATATACTCGCAAGTGGAGTAATGCATAGAGAGAAGGATCCCAGTGCGGTTCTATTGAGTAAAACTGATCTCTGTTGATAGGAAGCAAGTTTTATCCACCAAAACTGATGCCGAAAGGGATGGCGTCAAGGTGCCCACCACACTTGCAGAATACTGCATTCGTACCCGCGCCCCACCCACTGATGAGGTCAGCACCTTATTCTATGAAGACTACTATGATGATGAGGACATTGATGAAGAGGAGGGTGAAGACTGTTGCTATGACGATGATGACTCCGGGACCGAGGACTCATGACGACCAGACCCATGTTTTCCAAAACTGATCTCTCCACGCCCTGTACCCATTTACGTTTCGTTGTTTTTAGTTTGCTTCGAAAAGAATGTTTTCTAGTCATTTTTTTTCCATTTCTGTATCAGACGTCTGAAGTTCCCTGTCTCAGCGGACACCACCAAGGGCAAGTTTAATTCTGCCTTCTGATGACACAATATTTTGTGATAAGGAGTTGAATTGTGGAGGTTATTGATTTAACTATTCTTGTGCTTCTGATCGAGATATAACCAAATGATACAGTCAGTTCCAAACAACAGAGACTCTGTTTAAGGTTTTTTTTTTTTTTCTTACTGTTAGTTTTGTCTGGTTTTTGGGGCAGATGGTTTTCAGCCAATCAGTGCTCAAGAGCCCAGCTAAGTGCATACATGTTTATTTGATCCTTTATAAGCAACTTGCCTATCCAAGGCATGTTGGCGCCTGATCTCAGGTTTTCAATGTCTGTGGGGGAAAAAAGCATTGCCATCTTGGTGGGGATAAAAAGTAGCTAATACACATTCTCCGGGCTACTTTAATTTTTTAAAGCGCTATCCATTATATACTGCTTGTAGTGCTTGCAGATTATGTGTGGGATTTCTCCCCATTAACAAGAAGGGAATTTTCTCAGTAGTTGATTTATCAAACATGGCTCATACCTTTCTAAGATGTCTCCTTCCATCGGTCTTTAATTGGTTTCATTTTATCCTCAATGTTTTGTTCGATTTTAAGGGGGTGGCCAGGTAGATTTGTACATTCGGAACTTCTTTGCTTTATTTAGCTACTTTTGTTGAGGGTATTTTAATTTTATGTATCTCTTTATTTTAAGCCTTGTGGTAACTTTTATTTGGAAGCTCAACCTCCTCAGGAAAACGGACAGAGTTTGAGGCGTTGGGGTGTTTATGGCTGACCCATTAAACCCTTTTATAAAATTATATGCACACAGGGGTATTTTGGGTCTTTCCCATGTTGTGTGGGGATTTTTTTTTAAAAATTTTTTTTTTTTTGTATGCTTTGTAAATCTAATTTAAATTCTCAATAAAGATCTTTATTAGAATTGTTTTGTTTCGATGATGTGCGCATTGATGCATATATATATATATATATATATATATATATATCACATACACACACTGGCAGCCAAAAGTTTGGAATAATTTACAGATTTTGCTCTTATGGAAAGAAATTGGTACTTTTATTTACCAAAGTGGCATTCAACTGATCACAATGTATAGTCAGGAAATTAATAAAAAAGTGAAATTACTAATACAATTTGAAAACTTTTGCATTACTACTTAAACTTCAAAGAGTTCTCATCAAAAAATCCTCCATGTGCCGCAATGACAGCTTTGCAGATCCTTGTTATTCTAGCTGTCAGTTTGTCCAGATACTCAGGTGACATTTCACCCCACACTTCCTGTAGCACATGCCATAGATGTGTCTGTCATGTCTGGCACCTCTCACGCACCTTGCAGTCTAGCTGATCCCACAAAAGCTCAATGGGGTTAAGATCCATAACACTCTTTTCCAATTATCTGTTGTCCAATGTCTGTTTCTTTGCCCACTCTAACCTTTTCTTTTTGTTTTTCTGTTTCAAAAGTGACTTTTTCTTTGCAATTTACTGTTGTACATGAAACTGGTGTTTAGCGGGTAGAATTCAATGAAGCTGTCAGCGGAGGCCTTGTGAGGCGTCTATTTCTCAAACTAGAGACTCTGATGTACTTATCCTCTTGTTTAGTTGCACATCTGGACTTCCACATCTCTTTCTGTCCTTGTTAGAGCCAGTTGTCCTTTTGTCTTTTGAAGACTGTAGTGTACACGTTTTGTAAGAAATATTCATTTTTGGGCTATTCAAGCATTGTATAGAATTCATTTCTCAAAATAGTTTCTAGAGAGAGCTTTTTTTTTTTTGGACCAACTATTGACCTTAAGTCTCCAGTCTATTACATAATGTGGCAACTCAAACAAAGGCAATGTTAAGCTTAATTTAATGAACCAAATATCTTTCAGATGTTTTTGATATAATGGCAAGTGATTTTTCTAGTAACAAATTTGCAATTTAGCATGATTAATAAAGGATAAGGTTTTAAACATTTACTGTAATTTATACTGAAGAATGGCAGTGATCTTATAGATTTTGGATGCGAACAGATCAATATAACTCCTTTTGTTAATGTAAATCTTGCAATTGCAGTCTCTGGGCACGATCATGATTTCAAGCTCGATTACACTTCCTAGTGCTTGACACATGAGATGGGGCTATAGGAGGTGATCATGCTTGAAATAGATGTCAAGATTTATAGTGGAAAAGTGATTATATTTTGTTCTGTTCTCGCCAAAAACACGATTGGGTCGCTTCATAAATCATGGATTTAACCACTGGAGTCGTGTGGATTACCTTTTATGGTGCTTTAATGTGCTTTTTGGAGCTTCCAAATTTTGGTAACCATTCACTTGCATTGTATGGTCCTACAGAGCTGAAATATTCTTATAAAAACCTTTGTGTTCAGCTGAAGAAAGTAAGTCATAAACATCTGGGATGGCATGAGAGTAAATGTTTAGGCAATTTTCAGTGCGGGGTTAACTATCCCTTTAAGTGCCCAAATATATATGGAGACGCACTATATAGTGCCATACTCAAATTTTACCACTCGAGGGCAGTGTTGAGCTTCTTATTGTGTTAATACACTTATCAGTCCAGTCTGGCCATTCCTTCCTTATAGGATATGCCTTTTATGTGTCTGAACTCAAAATGTGGAACTTTTGGTTTAAACTTTCAACATTTTATTTCAAGTAAATGCAACCATGCCTTAATGGCTCAATTTATTTTGTCCTGTGTTTGAATCTGATTTATGAAGTCATTGCCATCTTAACATTTTTATGATGGCCATTCAGTTGCAGTTCCATTCAAGTGTAGAAAAGGCTCAAATGAGACTGTCACTACTTCAGCACCCAAAAATAGATTTGAAGGATTAATTTGCATCTAAAAGGCATAAATCTTGATCATACTTGGGGTGTAGGTGGTGTTCCCTTGACTGAATGAGGAATGAATGAAATTTGCTACAGCAGTCGCATGCCAAGAGCTATTATGAAGGGCCTTTGACAACATGCTGCTATCGTCTGGATTTTTGCTGCTCAATTATGATGTCGACAGACCTGACTTGAAGGTCAGCTAAAATGAAAGGTCTTTGATTAGAGGTACCAGAGTGATCTAACTGAAATCTATCTTCATGAGAAGTGATGCCGTGAGATTTGTTAAGCTAATAGCCCCCAAACAGGAGGAAAAAATAAATAAATCTCACCTTACAAAAACCAACAAAGAATACACTTCATATTCAGACTTGCTGATTACAAGTAATGCTGCTTTATAGATAGAACTACTATGTATATAAAGCCCTGTACACATTGTAGCATCCTTATGCAAACATAAAAGGGTCTTGCCTAACAGACAACAAGTGTTCCTCTCACCCACTCTTCAACCGTTGCAGATTGGCGGGTCGAGCGATTCAGACAAGGGTAAAAACTTCAAATCTCCAAGGAGGGTAACTGTGTCTCTGTCGCCAAGGAAACTAATGACAGGCAAAGATGTGTAACAATAAACCCTACTGTGAAATTAGTATGCGAGTATGTTTATTCCCTTTCTCCACACCTTGCGTTTGTCAAAGAACATGAATGGAGCCATGTGAGCTCTATATAACTTGTTGGAACACAGAGTACCCTGAACCTTTTGACTGTCCATTTCTGAGCTTTTTCCATTTTTCAGGTCAAGCCTGTTTTCTTGTTATATATATATATATATATATATATTATTATTTTTATTTTTATTTTTTTTTCATCCTCAAGTCAGAACCATCCATCCAAATGCTTGAAATAGATACACAAAGTGAGACTGTGTAATGTCTCATAACATGACTTTGTACATATACTACTCATCTGTGAATAGATGGTCGGCTCTCGTGATCATCTGTTGTCTCGGCTGTCTGAAAATGGTTCCATTAAATTAATTTGTATGACAAATATGCCTCTCAGCCACACTGAACGTCATTTTCCTTAACCATAAACTGAGCATTTTTGAAAATGCTCTTCTTCACTGCATGCTTTGGAAAACTATGACGTTAGGATACTGAAGGCAAAGTATTCAATCGAGTGGCACGTCCACACTAATACGTTTTCATTGGAAATAGAATTAATTTTGTTACTTTTACACCCATGCACACTGAAACGCCATTTCCCTCTACCGAAAACGGAGCGTTTAGAAAACACTCTCCATTACTGCATGCTTTGGAAAACTATTACAATTGGAAACTGAGGACAAAGTTTGAAATTAAGAACTCACCCACACTAATATATTTTCATTGAAAAATATATTGATTTACCTACTTTTCTCATCGGTACTGAAAACAGAGTATTTTGAAAACGTGCTTCAGTATCGCATACTTACAAAACAATGATGTTTGGAAACTGAAGATGAAGTATTCAATCGAATGGCTCATCCACACTAATGCATTTTAGTTGGGAATTGGATTAATTTCCTCATGGTTTCGCCACCCATCCATACTGAAATGCCATTTTTCTCTACTGAAATCTGAGCATTTACAAAACACTCACCATTACTTCATGCTTTGTAAAACGAAGAAGTTAGGAAACAGAAGATGGAGTTTTCAATTGGATGACCAGGGATGGATTACCGACCGAGCCAATAGGGCCAGTGCCCAGGGGCCCTTGACTACCAGGGGGCCCTTGACTCCCCGGGGTTGCCCTGGGCTTTAAGGCTGCGCCATCTAGTTTGAAAACCCTTTTGGGCATGAAAATTTACGCCTTCCATCCACACTGAAAAAGCATTTTCTTCTACCAAACACAGGGCGTTTAAAAAACACTCCATTACTGCATGCTTTGGAAAACAATGACGTTAGGAAACTGAAGACAGAGTTTTCAAACAAAGAACAAATCTACATGTATTTAAGCTTGAAAATGCATTGATTTTGCTACTTTTATGCCTCTCATCAATACTGAAATGCCGGTTCCCCTCCATGGAAAATGAAGTGTTTCAAAAAGTCTCTCCATTAACTCATGACTTGGAAAAAGTATGCCTTTAGGGAATCAAATTGGGTGTTTTCAAGCAAAAACTGATTTGTATGGGTATGTGGCGTAAGACAACAAACACATATCTGACAGCTACAGGTCACTATCAAAGCCAATTAAATATATGAAATGTTAGCTAAATTCTTACCATGAGGTTCATTTCTGACCTTAAGTTACATCCTTACAGTATATGAGCTTTAAATAGTAAATGCTCCAGGGATATTATTCCTTGAAATATTACATTTAAACCAGTTTGTTTAATGTATTTATTTGCAAAGTAGTCCATAATTCGATATCTTATCTGTTGCTGGAGCCCCATGCAGCATCACCACTTGGTTTCTTTCCCCCCTCGGGTCACTATTTGGAACCCGTTCTATTTCTGCTCCTGTAAATATCTATTTGTTGCCATAGATATGGCAAGGTCTCCAGGGAAACCAATGGCCAGAACGTGGCAGAGGATAGACAAGTGATTCAAATTAAATTAAGTCAAGTGGCTTTGTGCACCACTGACTTCACTTTTCCGGAACACTCAATTTAAGCAATGACTTAGCAACTAACAAGCAGGATGATGGATGGCTTATTTTGTATAATATAAGTACAGATTTAATCAACTTCAAAATTCACTGTCTGATTGAAGGTTGCTCAGAGCTTGTTATAGCTTTTTAAATGAGGCAATTACAGCAATGGGCAGCAATAAACCTTAACATTACTTTTTAATTTAAAATATTGCAGTATATAAACTGAGAGGCATTTTTGCAAAACAATCTTTCAGACCATATAAATTAAATAGGTTCAGCTGCTGTACAGATTCATAACCCAGTAATCAGCTCTGATTGTTTGCAGTGGTTAGATTCGAGCGATCGATGCAGCTCAAATGATTGCGACTCGGATCGGAAGCGCATCGTGTCCTCTGATTGGCTCGTTCAGGCGCGCGCGTCTGCTGCAGGGCTATAAATGTGCAACAGTCGACACGGATGGGAATCTCTCGCCGCTGCGTGAGGGAGAGAAACACTGAAGTGCCTGGAAAGGTGCATGCTCTGTGAGGAAAATCCCAGTCCAATCCAGTAAGTAATTTACTATTAATGCAACAGTTATAAAAGTTAACGTTTCATAAACTTTATGAGTGATTGATGTAGATTTAATAGGTTATATATAATTAATAACAGTAGATGATTGATGGGCATAAGATGAGAATATGAAATAGCTAACACATTTTTTTTTCTTTTTTTAATTTTTTTTTTTTTAAAAATAACTTAAAATTAAAAATTCGAGTAGAACATTGTCTTTTGATTATACTACAAAACAACCCCTATATTTTAAACACTATTAGCCTATAGGCTACATTTGTCTTGTTTTACAGTATTTTTTTATTAAATCAATATCAAAATTAAATGTTGTATTCACTATATAGCCTATATATTCTGATGGATTTACTTCTTCTGAAAATAAGTCATAGACATCTTACAATGTTGCTTTATTATGGAATTTTTGCAGAGTGGGAGGATCATTAAACGCTCTTATCATCTCTATACAGCCTTATAAGTTTCATGATTTTTAAAACATTTCTGATCATCTTTTTTTCCCTTGGTTATTTCCCGGGAAGGATTGAAAGCAGCTATAACTTATCTGATAGTCGTTGTTTTTAATGTATTGCGTGACTTCGCTGTGAATAAATGCAGTGAACATCCGTTTTCAGAGAAGTTGAGCTGTAAATGTGACGGACTCGACGCAACCTGTTGCTCGAATCTAAAATTCAGTCCCAGTTTTGGATATTTGACAGATGAATTCTGTCAAAATGATCAGTTTTTCTTTTTAGTCAGATTGAACCAAGAAGGAATTGTCTCCAGTATACATTATGCTGTCAGGCAAAAGCTCACAAACTCTTCTCGTCGTATTTTCGTCGAATTAAAAATCACGTCAATAGTAATTTTGTTAAAGGATTTGTGCTTGTTTGTATTTTTCAGTTAATTTGTCTTATCATGCTTTACAAATGAAATCTATTCTCAGGGGTGTAAAAAGTACTCAGAAATTATACTCAAGTGTAAGTATGGATACTGAGTGCAAATTTTACACTATTAAAAGTCCAAGTATCAAAAAAAAAAAATATATAAATAAATAAATAAATAAAAAAAAAAATATATATATATATATATATATATATATGTATGTATATGTCTATGTCTCCCCTTTTCTCACCAATTTGGAATTCCCAATACACTCCAAGTCCTCATGGTGGTATATTGACTCAATCAAGGTGGCAAAACACAAATCTCATTTGCGAATCTCCATATCTGAGACCGTCAATCCGTGCATTTTATCACATTACTGTGGAGACGTAACGCGTGTGGAGGCTTCACGCTATTCTCTGCGGCATCCACCACGCACAACTCGCCACGCGCCCAACTGAGAGTGAGAACCACATTATAGCGACCACGAAGAGGTTAACCCAACGTGACTATCCACCGGGGCTGGACTGGGAAGAGAAATCTGCCCGGGATTTTACATAGAAACTGGCCCAAAAGTTGTTGGGGGTGGGGGGGGGGTTACTGTCCTTTTCTGCATGTCGCTGCCCCCTTTGGCATATCGCGGTGCCGTTTTGTGGTCCATTATTCATAACGCGGCAGGTCATTTCAGCTTATGGCGTTTTGAACCAGCTGTAGTCGAGATTTCGCTGTTTGGGGAGACGATGTACAACGTTACAATAGTCTAATCCTCATTAAATTAGCGAGTGGATCACAATTTCCAGGTCTTTGCTGGAAAGAAAATGTTTAACTTTAGTGATCGATCTCAGATGGAAAAAGCTACCCTTTTCAATGGATCTGTTTATTGAGTCTAAAATCATTCGAAGACTCCGGAAAATAAAACTGAAAATCGTCAGCATAAAAGTGATAAGATATGCTGTACTTCTGGAAAATACAACTCCGAGGAAGCATATACAGGGAAAATGGTAAGGATCCCAAAATTGATCCTTGAGGGAAACCAAATTGTGCCGTCGTAGAAGATATATTCACTAGATTTACAGAAAATGTCCTATCATTTAGATAGGAGGCAAACCACTGGAGGCATCCAGGGTATGGATGCCAACCATACAATCAAGACGATTGAGAAGAATATTATGTTCGATAGTGTCAAACATGGCACTGAGGACTTATAAAACTAGGACAACAGGTGAACCTGAATCCATGGAGAGAAAAATATAAGTAGTGGCATTCAGCAATGCAGATTCGGTTCTGTACAAGGGTCTGAAACCAGACTGAAATATATATATATATATATATATATATATATATATATATATATATATATATATAAAATGTTAAATGTATTTAGAAGTAAAGCTCACGTGCATTCAACCACAATTTGATTTAGCAGAAACATTGCCATAGTCACGCAGTATTTGTTGCATGGGAGAAGGCACTCACGAATTGCGATGTCAGAGCACCCAGCCCCTTGAGACATAGACCCTTGAAAAATTCAAATGAATCTTTGAAGAAATGTAATAATGCTGTTGGTTTTGTGAATCGTTTTCTGCGGTTTGCTACCAAACCATGCTGTTGAGCAGATGGATGAATTCAATAAAATTCATAATTAATATTTTCTCAGATTTCATTATTTTTATTATCAATATTATTATCAATGCTGGTTTTATAGTTATTATTATAATCAATAGTTCCCTGACAACAACAATAATAATTCAGCAAATAGGAAGTAGAAATTCATAGATATGATTTAATATGAAGGCAAGTATAGAAATGAATGACATTTACACATTTAATTACAAAAGCCTTTTGATAAAGTTTAGGACAAAAACCATCAGTGTTTCTCACTTTGTGCTCATAGTTTTGAAGGAATACATCAAATTCAGTTGGGCGGTCACATACAGTGTAGTCGCCCAAATATTTTAATGTATCCGAAGCTCAAATGTGATCTGAAATTCCATCTCTGCAGATAACTGGAACTCCACGCAGCCACTGTGCGACACACAATTTGAAATGACCGACCTCTGGTCTGTCATCTGTTGTTTGTCTGATGCAGTGAAAAGGTGGCTTCAGTCCTGTAAGATGAAAGAAAATGCAAAAATGAATACTTTTCATGTTTAGATAAAATTGTTAGAATTGAAAAAACAACTGTTATTTCTTTGGAAATGTAATTAAGGAAATGTACAAGAATTCAGCTTAAATTGCACTTGAGTAAAGTACAAATCCAAGTACAAAAATGTACTCAATTACAACTTGTCTACATACATTAGCAGGTTGTATTCAAGAATGGTAACAATTCACAATACGGATGTATTTGTAATAAGCATTAGGTATCATGATTTAACAGTGAACAATATTTTTAATAGCATGTATTAATTTTGGTTAATGTTTAAAAAAATATAATTGTTCATGTTAGTTCATAATGCGTTACATTTTGTTAATGTATACAACTTTAACAAAAGTAAAAAAAATAAAAAAAGCATATGTATATGTCCAAATATGAACATTATTCAAAGAGTGTTTCATCAATAGTGTTAGTGCTACTAAGGTAGTTAACTAATGTTAATAAATACAACCTTATTGTAAAGTGTTGCTGATTGAATTAACCTGACTACAGTAGTAAAAACAAATGTTAGGGATCTGATCATGGTAGAAATGGCTTCTTAAGGTAACAACTGTAGAGTTTCAATTTTATATTCAGTGTGTGCTTTACATATATGACTTTTCATTTGTGAGACCATTTGTATTGCCATTGTACATTTGTTGTTTTGTAATGGCAAACTACAAGGCATCATTAGCTAGCTTGTGTGTTTTATAAGTAAATTAGATCATAAATATCGTTGAACACTCTGTTGCTTGTGGTTCCAGACGACAGCTCATCACCCAGCAGGTTAAGCCAAGAGGGATCATGTGGGTTCTGGAGAAGATCCGGGACTCCGTTGAAACAAATGTGCAACGGCAAGGAGAAACGGGTGATAAACAGGGCAAGGCGCCTGTCTATAGCAACGTCCTCACACCTGATAAGATTCCAGATTTCTTTATCCCCCCGAAGCTGGTAAGCTGCCCACCAGAGCCTGAGTCAACTGACGTCAAGTCCAAAGAAAGTTTGAGACCCTCAACATCTGAGCAAACCATCAGCAACAAGAATATCAGCAGCCCTCGTAGCCCACGATTGGTCAGCAAGTTGGCCGGAGACACTAAAAACTTGCTTAGGGCCGCTAACCGCCACATCATTCAAATTGAGAGTGCAGATGAAGTCGTTGCAGGTGATACAAATGCAGACCCTCAATCACAGACCGCCATGTCACTGCCGTACATTCCAAAGACGCAGACCTCTTATGGCTTTGCAACGTTAATGGAGAGTCCCCATACTCGGCGGAAAGAATCCCTGTTCCACTGTGACCACACCAGCCCAGTAACCTCGCCCAACACCCAACGCAAGTCCCAAAGCAAGAGCAGCAATGAGGGGAACCACCTCAATCCTCCAGACTTCAACACATCTCACATAAACCCCTATCGTTACTTCAGTGGTGGTGAGAGCGACACTTGCTCTTCAGCAGAATCCTCCCCATTTAGTTCTCCCTTGCTGTCCCGTTCCGCTTCCCTTCTGAAGATCTTCACCCATGACACGCAAGCCAAGGTTGCAAAAGGCAGGAGGACATTCGCCAGACATAGTTCCCTGTCCACGGATGAATGCAGTTCAGCGGAACCAAGCCCTAATGTTCCCAGACGAAGCCACTGTTCCTCTTTGCAATGTGGTGGAGCTCTTGAACATCTGCATGGTGCCAACCGTCAACACAAGGAACACACCATCAACATGCACAAAAGAGGCACCATCCGGCTTTGTGCAGATTACGATGCAGGTACGGCCCGCTTGCGAATTCGTATAATGGCAGCTGAGGACTTGTATGACCCAATGTTTGATATAAAGAGCATCAACTGCTGCGTGTCGCTCTACCTCAATCCAGGCAAGTTGCAGAAACAAAGGAGCACAATTATCAAGAACAGCCGCAATCCCGTCTTCAACGAGGACTTCTTTTTTGATTCAGTCACTTCGGCTCAGGTAAAAAACCTAGCACTGAAGATCAAGGTTGTGAATAAAGGAACTAGCCTGAAAAGAGACTCGCTGTTAGGTGAGCGAGAGGTTGCTTTGTGCAAGCTCTTGTCTGGATTTTAGGCCTTCAATGCAGCCTACAAAGGGACTTCAAAGGTGGAATAATGTCTTCTGTAATAGATATTTGCTTTGTTGTCTCTCATGTAGCCTGACACAGTGGTTGACTTAGTATTCAGAAATGACAATAATCACCACCTGCTCAAGATGAAAATACAGTATCTGCATAGCTCTGAATTTGTTGCCAGTGAATATAGAAAATCAAAAGTCTTTTTGTATATCTATCTTATTTTTGTTCTACACGTTGAGCCTAATTAAGATGGAGCATTTACCTTTTTGATTGTAAAACCTTATTTTTCAAAAGCTGCAGTCCTTTGAAGCAACACAATGGCTCTCTGTGCTAATGATAGCTTTGATCCTGGATTCATCTGCCGGCTAATTTTGAGGATAAATAACCAGACTGAACAATGTTGCGTCAAACTGCATGTGTTGTTGTCAGACATTAGCGTAACTTGTAAATGCAATGACGTATTCTTGCAACAATGTGCTGAATGTCATTTGGTGAAACCCAGAAGCCTTACTAATGAGAACACTTGATTTTGCATGCTTAGATTTGCTCACAGTGCACCATTTTTTTTTGATTGAGAAAATAATTTCTGACTAATAATTATCTGTATTTGATGAATGTCAACATTTAAATTGAGTGTTCTGGTTTGCACTCTCTGTGAAGAGCCTTTTATGAGAAAAGGGCAACATAAAAAACTTTCTTTGAAAGTCTTTCCATTTTGAATGTATATGCTGCATTTGTCATTATGCAAATGATTGATTTTAAGTGATATTATAGCTCTGTTCCATAACCTAGTGAGCTGCCTCATTGTCAACTGCCTACATAGGCAGCTGCCTGCTAAAGGCTAGGATACACTTCATTTTTACATGTGCATTACGTCTCGCACATGGTCGAGCACTCAGCATCTATTTTGACTGTAATCTCAAACTGACGTTTTCAATGTATTCACACTTTTTTGTGATACTCTTTTTGTAGTCAACAGTAGGCACATTTGCAGTGACAAGCTAAGAAACCGACTGTCTAAGAAAATTTAGTCGGCACCCAGACAGACCACGCATACTGTGCTGAAGACGAAATGTATGTTATAAGCACTATACGTGAGACATACTGTACAGCAGAAGGAAAACAATTAAACCACAGTATACTTTGGCCTTAAAGCAGAATCCTAGCGGAAATGGAACCTGAAAAGTGAGTGATTTGGAGCATTCTACATAGACATCAACTCCACCAATTATACAAAAAGTGCTCCGCACGGGAGACTCAACTCATGATTGATTCCAATAGAGTTTGCCGTTAGCATGTTGGTAAACTAACTGTGTGATGCTCTGTTAAGCATAAAAATATATAAGACCCACAAATATTGGGAAATATTACTTTTGGAAACTAAGAATTATTTAAAAAAGAAATACATTGACCGTTTGATTTTCACAACTTTCGGTTCCGTTAACGGTTCTTGTGCTTACAATTTTAGGTCACTGCGGACGAACACTTTACTAAAATAGTCTGACAGTGTTTCCTGCAGTCCATTTCAGTGGCAGTGAAGCCCCTTACATAATCTACAGCATAAAAGATGCAGCAAATCAAGTGTTTTCTGATTCCTGAATGATTATAATTTTATGTGCCGGCTCTTTTGGATCTACAGCATGAAATGCAAATCCAGTCTGATTACTGGATAGATTACTTCATTGAGCGGTTCCTTTTAGTGTGGAGCGTGAAACATCCAACGCATCCAATGTTGTCCGATCCTGAAGAAATTACTCTTTATGAGCTGGTTCTTTTTAGTGAGTCAGAAATACTTAAACATCAGTCAGAGTGGTTACTGAATTAATCTAATACTGATGCGCAAGTTATGAATATCCGACTTGAAATGAAATCAGAATGGTTGAAGTCTCACAAGCATGAAGTACAAGATTAGACTGCATAACACAGTCTAAACTGTCTCTGGAACTGTTTCTGTGCTTTTTTATGTTCTTCACACCTGTGAGACTTGAACTGGTTGATCATGAGACAATATCACATTTCTTGTTTGTTTACAAATTTATTTTATATGTGATTAGGAACAATTATTGGATTGCATTTATGCCTCTGAAAAGTATGCAAATAATGCATGTTTAATTAGATTGGAGTAAATTTAGACTTTAGCTATTGAATAAAATCAAAGGATAGGGTACAACAGGGCTAAAGACTCTGTGAGGTAAAAGGCTCCTTTTGATTTTATTTTCTCCCAAAAAAAAAACTTTCCTAAACACTTGTTCGTCACTATACACTGGAACATTTTCCTGATCCATGAGATCTTTGTGTGTAATGTCTAAAGGTTGATTTTTAGGTAATTTTATCATATTTTATATATTTAAAAAAAAAAATTTGCTAATGAAAAATGCATTTCTTTTGAGACAAAATACTTATTTATCATTTTCAGTTTTGTTAAAGGTTATTAAATCAAATATTTTTCAAAAAATGTCCAATAAGTGAAAGGATAGTATTTGGGATAAAAGCCCCCCTGTTGCAGGGGTTAAAGACCTCTATTTAAAGAGTGGCTCACATTGACTCATCCAATCATAATAGAGATTAGTTTGTTATAGGATAATTGAGATGTAATAAAATCCCAAATGTGTTTGAAATGAACAGGAAATGGTTGATGTTTTCTGATGTAGATATTTTTAGTAACATCATCTTAATGAAGCATCATCTTGTTACTCAAAAAAGCATCTTGCTGTCTCAAAATTATTTGCATTAGTTTTAATTTTTTTTTTAAATTTTAAACCCCCTAGAGGCCCAAGTTTACCCCAAGTGATGGAGATTTTCACCCCAGGTGTGGGGTAAAAGTCTTCGGCACCAATTAAAAAAAAGAAAAAAAAAGAAATTAATTTAATTCTTAAATTAAGTAATAAAGTAATTCTTTACACACAAATAATGTTGCTCCATCGATTTTCAATAAAAATATAGCATTTTTTTTTTTTACCTTGTTACATTTTGTAACCAGGAAAAAAAGCACAATTTCCTTAAGGGGTGCCTTTAGGCTCGTTGTACCCTATTTATAATCAACTTTCATTTTAATTCACCATCTTGGTTTAATTGTTGTCAGAGAGGAAACATCTGCAAAAATGTCCCATCCATCTGCGCTGTTTTTTAATTGTTTTTCTATGAAATCATGAGCTAGATTGTCTTCTTTGACCTTTGCGCCGTGTCTCGCTTTTCTTTCATTTTTGGATGCTGCCTCAATAAAGCTGTTTAAAAGAACAGCTTCAGCTTTTAAAAACGTTTCTCAAAACACCTGTTCCCTTTATTGCAATTTTTCTAGCCTTTTTAGAAGCAAGGACACATTCAGTGTGACCACATTCAGCCTTCATGTCAATAGTGCATCTATGATGCCTTGAAATGCTGCCTAAGGAGGCAGCTCACTAGATTTGTTTAAACAGAGTGTATATGCTAAATCCACAGACAAGTAAAATAAAATACATCTGCAATTAATTTATAATAAGCAATATTTTTCCCCATTTCCATTGCTGATTAATATCAAACAAAATTATACAAATGTAGGAAGAGTTCACTTCCTTCTAGGTCCCACTTTCTAGATGAAAGAACAGAAAATGCATCTTTAAGGTGCATTAGCTGGCAAGAGCTTGTTAAAATGCTGAAAAATGGCAAAGATTGCCCCATTGATTCCAGTGAATTGCAGATTAGATACACAAAAGATTTAAGGGATGGACATGAACATTTCTATATTTATGATCTGTGGATTGTGCCGTAATTACTGAGTGCAAAAAGCATGTAAAGCTTTTCATTTTTATTCAAGTGTTTCATTAAGTTTTTAATTTCCAAAACTACTCGAAAGCTGGAGTCTTCCTGTTTTAACAGGTGTATTTTGCAAAATGAAGAAAGTGCCAATCCTATGTACTTGATTGTAGAAGTAAATTGTCCAACGGTCATTTCCTGTGAGTAGTTCATGCTGGATTCTGTCGACTCTGGTGTTTGTAACTTGTGTTCATGGTTAATATTTTTACTATGGTAATCAACCTCTTATAATTATAAATGTGAGCTGTTTGATGGAGATTTCAGTGTACTACGTTTTGTTTTCTACACTTCTGCATGAATATTCAACTGGTGTATTTGTATCTTAGATGGGCAGTTGGGGGTTCAGGGTTTGGGCTTTACTCTGGGGGACTTTTGCGAATAATAAACATAAAACATTTTATTGCCATTTTGCTGTTGTATTTCATATTAGTGATCCATGATATAAATGACTTAACTCTTATGGCACTCCAATGGTACATTTTGTCCCAATAAAGGTGAGGGTGGAAGTGAAGACTCTGAAGTTCTAATACTAGCACATTTGACTTCATTTGAGGATAGTGCATCTATAATAATCAAGCAAAAATTTGATATGAGGAATGTTGTTAGCTAACCAATCCAGGTGTTATGAGATTAGTCTGGTCATTCTCAGTGAAAACTGTGCCATTTGTACTTGTACATTTCAAGAAAATCTGTACTGCTGAATACATGGTCAAAATTCAGATTATAGACAGAAATCTTCTTTTTTAACACTATTATTCCCTATCTTGAATATGTGATTTAAACTTTGCATAAGTAGTTATTTACCATTATTAACTCTAAAGAGCTACATTATTTTAATTATTTTTTTGTTTTTGTTTTAGAAAAACAAAAATCATTAATTGAAAGAATAAGATATATATATATATATATATATATATATATATATATATATATATATATATATATATATATACATACAGTATCTATATAAACTTAATTCAAATAAACCATTTAAAAGGTGGTGAATGGGAACATGCAAATTGGTTGCTATTCCAATGAACATTAAAAAGTTCAAATTAAATTAAGTTAGAAATTAAATAAAGTTGATTGAATTTCACAACTGAGGTTAATAAATATTATGAACGATTCATGTGACTAAGTTCAGTATCCTGTTAATTATATCAGTAGGAAGTCATGGGGATATACAGTAACGCACTAATAGCACCATTTAACCAATTGTCATCAGACAAAAATTATTTTATACAATTGCAATTATATATTAGCACCAGGGCTGGACTGGTAATCTGGCATACCGGGCATTTTCCCAGTGGGCCGACGCACTTTGGGGCCGATCAGGGGTGGACTGGCCATCGGGAGAACCGAGTGGGCCGGTGGGACAGCCGCAAAACGGGCCCAATGGGAATAATAAGCTAAAATGAGCCGCAAATCACAAAACGGCACCTCGATATGCAGAAAAGGACAGCGAACACCCCCCACTCAACTTTTGGGCACAGTTGCTATGTAAAATCCTGGGCTGATTTCTCTTCCCAGTCCAGCCCTGATTAGCACTATAATTAAAGGTGTTTGTCATTGTGATTTGCTAGAGTTTTGTGTTTGGTGGATTTTGAAGTTTGGTGCATTACATGTCTATGGTCACCAAGGGAAAAATTCCCAGAAGTTTCTGAGGCTTGCCTGCAAAGAGAAATGTTCAAAGGGGGCTGAAAAGATCAGGCATCTCTTCCTGGTAAATGGATAATAGCAGAGAGTCATCTATCATTGCTGTCCACCGGCTGGCCTTCACCTCATTTGGACAGAGAAACGAGAAAGCAGAACGACAATAAGAGGGAGAGACAGAAACAGAATAGCAGAGCACACCTGTTTTTCCAAATGAACCAGTTTCACCCATCTATCATTGAGATGGTCTCCTTTGGGACCCCTTTTGATCCATTCCTAGCTCTTTCAATGTCTCTTGGCTCTTTTTTTCTGGATTAGATTAAACATTCTTCCCCATTTTAGGCAATACCCAAACATTCACAAAAGCCAATAATAGCATCTCTAGAAACAATTCTACAGATTACTATTTGTTCACTGGTTTTTCTTCAGGATATGACATGAAACATCAAGTGGCAACTTATTTTACAAAAGTAAACAAGAATGTCCTGTAACTCCTTAAATTGTCAAAATTTCAATGGACTGCATAGGCCCAACAACATGCTAAATTATTAACATGACATTATTTGAACGGTTATCATTACCGTGTTTATCCTCGTTGCAATTGAACCTGTATTTAATGAAATGTGGATTACATTTTCTTTTACCTTAGTTACCATTACGTTTTACCAAAAAAAAGATTTTTTAATGGTTTTCAAGGATATCACATACTGTAACATGTTGGCATCTCAGCCAAATAAATTTGTGCCAAAATACAGAAGAGTTTAATTGGACACACAGCCTTACAATAAAATCTACTTCCTCACAATTTTTGGTGATTGGAAGCTCTTCAGTCCCAATCAACATGGTGATTTTTGTTATTCAGGTAAGGCATTTCTGGCAAAAAAGAATGCCTTTGTTTAGAAATTAGCATGCAGTAGTGATTCTGAGCAATGCTCCACCTTAACATGATGTTAAGATATGCCATCTCACAGTTTAGAAACTTATTAATTGTGTTGTATTGCCCATAGGAGACTGGAGGGTAATGCATGTTATGGCACAGACTGTTTGACAACTTAATAATAGTGCAGGAATTAGTTTTTCATAAGCCTCATAACCGAATGATCCTGAGTGATCTCTTCTGTGGGAATTAGTGGTTCTTGCAAAGTCAAGCGTAACTATTATTTTCTAAAGAACTAGACACTAAATGGTTCTTTGTGGAACTATGAGATCAGGCTGTACAAACATTTTTGGTTCTAAATGGAACCTTGATGATGTTATAATTTCAGGTTGTTTGAATTTCAAAAACATTATTCAATCCAGTTATTTAGCTTGCATTCCAAAGTCCACTTTGGAGAAGAGAGGTCCAACATAATCTTTAATCGTTTAAGACAGCCCTGTCAGTGAGACCACATATTTTCATGTGCTTCCCTTTAGTTTCAGGGAGCAAAGGTAAGGGCTATTTTTGGCTGGGGATTGCTATAGCAACCACAGATTCTGGGAGCAAGTAAGGTACCGCTGCCTGTCTGTTATGGATGCATTGGAATGAAGCAGAAGATCATCCAAGAGGCTGTGACAAATCTTATGTGATCTGGTACTAGTAGACTCTGTTCTGTAGTGTGTAGTTGGACATTTTAATAGTTATATTAGTTATTTATTACTTCTGGCCTCTTTTATTATCTTTTGCTTCACTTGTTTCCTTGGATTAGATGAATCATCCTTCCTGTTTTAGGTAATACCCGAACATTCACAGTTGCCAACTGTAGGATCTCTGGTTGGCATTTCATGTTTCAAAACAACACTCTGGATCAGTGGTTTTCATCTGGTTTTGCATTAGAACCCAGATTTTTACATCAGACATCAAGTGGCGACCCAATATAGTACTGTGACAAGTCTCTAGCTCTTTTATGAAGGAGGAAATAGGGGCCAGGTGAACAGTCCGTGTAATTCTTTATTTTTTGCACTTTTCAGTGTAAACACACAAAATAATCCTTTCCAGCCATCCACTGAACACATATGCAGCTTTGTGCATCTCTCTCTCTTTTTTTTTTCTTCCAGTGGTTTGGACTGCCCTTTTATCCCTCTCCAGCTCTCACTGCAACATAAAACATCTGTTAGAAGTGATTTCCCACAGGTGTCAATCCTTACCGCTCTACCTCTCCTGGCCTCACTCTCCAAAGATGTCACTCGGCCACACCCAGCTCACCACAAGTACCAAAGCTGTTTATATTATCTTACAGCATCCTAGGATTCACCTCTTGGTTATGGGAACTCCCAGAGTTTGGAGAGTTGTAATATTGACAAAGGATGCTAAATTATACATATTTAGTCATGCAAACAATTATCTGTTTGCATACTGGGATTATGATTTCCAATGAAGAGCACAAAATGTTACACCATGTCTATTATTACAAATGGATCACTTGTGGTTCTTCTTTCAGCTGCTCTTATTTGCGATTGCCACAGTGGACCATCCGTGATCCACATATTTGAACTGGCACAGGTTTTACTCCAGATGCCCTTCCTGATGCAACCCCCAGTGTCTGGATGACTCTCACTCATATTTACATAGCAATTTAGAGTCTCCAATTATCTTAACCTGCATGATTTAGGACTTATGGGGGAAACTGGAGCACCCGCAAATTCAACACAGAAAGGCCCAGTAGAGCCAGTACTAAAACCCAGGACCTCCTCGTTGTGAGATAACAGTGCAAACCACCGAGCCACCGTGCAGCCCTAAATGGATCACTTGTGGTTAATTGTAATATTAGTATTTTCATGACCTTCTAAGACGACCTGTGCTGTCTTAGATTGTCTTCTCTTGTCCATCCACCCAACCTGAGCAGTGAAGCTAAGTTCAGTGATCACAGACCTGCTCTCTGTTCATGTTTATAGCGCCTAGAGGCACCATCCGGCCAATCTAAATCAGAGTGACACACATTCCCATGGAAACCCCAGGAACATCTGCTCCTGATGAGAACAGCTGAAAAAACATATGGTGCATCTTTTGATGCCTAGATATAAAAATGGAGATTTCCTGTACATGCTTTCCAGAAGCCAAAAACATCCTCACTAGCAAGTGAACATTAGTATACAGATGTCTTAAACAAATGTCCGGGATTCAATACAAGGTAGGTTAAATCGACAGCATTTGTCGCATAAAGTTGACTACCACAAAAATTATATTCAACTCATCCCTTGTTTATTAAAAAACAAGCAAAAATGCGTGTACAAATAAGTGAATAGGGCCACTTATTAACACATTAAAATACACAGTGTTTTAAAAGTATAGCCACAAAACGTAAACAATATATATAACATATATAAACAATTATGATTTAAGTGCAATAAAATCACTTACTAACCTCATCAGAGTAAAGTTATATCCAATATTACAACTTTGTTGTCATGACGATGTAATGCTGGTAAACTCTGTGATATGGTTAAATCCTTAATTTTATCGAACTAAAATCATAAGAACAAATATAATGTTTACATCTTGTGGACATACTTTTGAAGTGTGTATTTGAATGTTAATGGACTGGCTCCATTAATTTCCATCGTTAGTGCCTTACTTTAACAGTGATTTTCCCCCTTTTTATACATATAAGGGAGGAGTTTAATTTATTTTGTGGTAATCAACATTTTACCATAAAATCCTGTTTTGCCTTGTCAAAATAATGTCCTGTTCATGAAATACACTATTATAGCAACACTAGTACATTTTTAAAGTTTTGTTAGGCATGATGTATCTGCCATTGCACATTAAAAGAGATCAAATCATAGGCCTACGCTTGCTGTTGAGGCAAATAAAAAAGGGTTTGTCATGATAAAAGAAAATCCCAGAAGAATCACTCTTCATTCAGCTTCAGAGCCTGCAGGGAAAACAAAGCACATCTTTCTGATTGGCAATTCCTAGAGTGGTCTTACTTTGAAAGACCCCTCTTTGCTTAAAGAAGATAGTGCTATACAGTATGTGTAGCCAAAGAGAGAGATGTTGAATTACAAAAGTTAGTGTATTTTAGTTATTCACTTTAAATTCTACCCATATTTATGGAAAACTTCAGGGTAAGATTCATGCTCAGCATTGTTTATGTGAGTGTGATTACTTGGTTCCCAAGGGTACAGAAACGATGTCTCGGAGGTCAGTAATGCTAGGTGACCATGGATGAAATAATGCAATATGGGTGATGGCTCTTGTCAGTAATTTGGCAGTATGGCATTGCTGTTAGGGTACATCAACTTTTGGAAGCAACATTTCGATTTCCTGTTTAATCACTGATCATGTAAGATCATGAATTTGAACAAACCCCTAAGTATTAAACTTTAGAGCATTACCGTCCTCTCTCTCTCTCTCTCTCTCTCTCTCTCTCTCTCTCTCTCTCTCTTGCATGTGTGAGGGAAGTCCAAAACGTTTAAGTGAATCGGTTCCTTTGGATGGGTTATGTACAATAAGTGAACAGGTTAAAACAAGCAATTCACCAATACACTTATATGTAGCACTGGGTTGTCAAATTCATTTGGGTTAATTGTTTTTTCAGACAGTACATGTAAATGAACCAGTGTAAATAAATGATTCAATGATTTAATTAAGCACATGCTATGAAGTCCCTGAACTGTTTTGGCTTTGGCTTCTTTCCCCATAGGATTGTGGGTAGTGTTGCCAATGCAGTTAGTTAGCAATAGTAGACAAGAGTGGCACGGCAAGCGGCAATACGGAAAGCGGCATCTTTCTCTAAAACACACTGTAGAGACCGATAAAGAAGCAAAGTCAAAATATCTTCGGCTAAGCCATTAAAACTAGGGTTGTGATAGGACAAGTTAATGTGGTGCCAGAGTGCCTTTAGACTAGTATAATTATGTTTTTCCTTTTAATTTTAGCTTAAGTTATCATGTTTTTTTATTATCTGCCTTTCATAATAAACAAACTTAAAGAACACTTAAACTTTGTACAAAAAATTGAATTCAGAGATGGCATCATCTCTGGCACGGAAAGACAACCAACACTTTAAAATGACTACTAGAGCTCGTATAGAGTTTTCAGCAGTGTTTATATTCACCGAGGGTTCTGGTCCCATGGATACCAGGAAGTTATCATGTTAACATAAACAATGGTGAATGCATTGCCCTAAAAATATTTGGTTGGATATTTGGATATATGTGGTTTTGGTTAAGGTGTAGGGTTAACCAAATATTCATTCATGTTGACTGTATAGCATAAAATATAGTCTGAACCATGAAATTAAACAGTAATATTATTGATACTTGCCTTAGCAGCACCACTAATTATTTAAAGGCATAAAGAACTTTTTGTGGTTCTTGACTCTCTATGCAAATCAAGCAACCACAGCTTTAGACTTTAAGATGATCTAAAAACAGTACATTTTGAGTGCATCATAAAAATAATTATAATATTTATTATGTGGCATGCAACCAGGCTTTGCCATGGAAGACCGTGCTAATCGAGTGTTGAGACATTCTAAATTTCACTTTAGCACAGTCAAATATGATATTCCATGAAGGAAAAGCAGCAAAGACCTTCTACACTTAGAACTTTTAAGTTACAGAGTTATAAGTATTTTTCCATTGATTTAACAAGGTTCAGGTTTATCAAGGTTATCTGCATTTCAGCATCAGGTTTGGCATGATATTATGCTTCTCAAGACCATTTGACATATCACAATAAACTGACCATTAATCGTTTGAATCAGCTTCCAAATCAAAGCCCGGCATAATACAGTACTTAAAACCCTCCACCATTTTCACTTGAATGTGCTCAAATTGCAATCAACTTTTTCCCATTTATTTTGGGAAGAACCGGGAGAGGTGAGAACGCAGACATTGTTTGCGGTCTGGATTAATCAGCATCGATAAAATGTGTGTGTGTGTGTGGGGTGGGGTTAATGGGATACCCCGTGGTTTCCATGGATACACAGTTGATGCGGACACATGTGAATTAATAACCGCCTGCTGCCGAGCAACAGCCGATGCTTTAATTAGAGTATAAGAGAGAGAGAGGGGAAGAGAGAGCATGATGAACAGTGAAATGTATTTTGGCATCCCTTTTAACATACTGCTTCCATAAAATCAAAGTGAATTAGCTCACAATTGAACAGGTGTCCAGGGCCTCAAAGTGCCAAGGCTATATCCTCTCAATCTTTTAATGTTGATTGCGACTTGCACAATAATAACACCTCTGTTAAATTCCAGGTGTTCCTCTTTGCTGTTCATTACTGATTCATTCCATCCTCGGTGAGAGAATGTCAGTATCTCTGATTTCATATCTTTCTGTCTTTGCTTTCTTTCTGTGTTAGGGTTAGGGTTGTTAGTGACAATGTTTGCAATAGCCCTACCCTAATCCTTAACATAACCGATAGTGTCATAAAAAAGTGAAGCAACCGCTTAATTTCATGTCAGCTCGCATCTCTTCTGGACTCGTACTTCGGTCCTTTGCATTGCATATACAACACTTTATCAGTTGAGATACTACACAACTCAATCACACATGAACAAGCTTATAAATGTAGTTGGTTAATTAATGCAAACATTAAAATACATCGTCCTACAAGTCATGTGCTACTACGCTTAAAGTGTTAAGATGTCATAAGATAGCACTGGGTGAGAAAAAGGGTGAAAATGAAGTGTTTATGAACTGATAATTTGTGTGAAAGTTAGTAAAAGTCATTGACCACATTTACATGCACTTAAGAAAGTTTAAGGGTTTTTGCAGAAAGCGGCGTTCTGAAACATTATGTAAATGAGAACGCCGTTTTCCTTACGTCGTTTCATGGATTAAGAGAAAGCAGTTAACACACCTGGGGTTCTCCCAGAGAACGCGGTTTATGTGGTCATGTAAACGCATTTGCATGTTCTTACAGGTTTTTGAGGAGTGTGCATGTGTGTGAACAGACCGGATAACAAACATCATAGGATGGATCCCAACAACAAGTCAACACAACGGAAAGAAATCAACATTTCTGGGAGTACTGTGGAAAAGAACATAAACTTTAAACTTTAAAATATCAACTGTCCCTCACGTCAGCATATACTCGCTCAAACATTGGGAAAATACGTTTGACATAAAAGGGAACCCCCACTATTGCAGTGTAATTCCGCTGCAGGTCAGGATGGAAAGTTTAGGAAACAAACACAGCAACAACTCTGTAATATCTGGAAATAAAATAGCCAAGTCTTCCTTGTATGCAATCTTTGTTATTTACATTAGCATTGTGGAAAAATTACACTGCTTGGAGAGAGCTGCTTACTGACCGAGTCGCATGTATAAAGAGAACACAACTTATAGTGCATGCAGTAATCTCCTTTTGGTGTCCATGTAAATGTAGTCATTGTTGTTTATTTCACCAGGAACTTGCTGCGACAAGCCACATAAGAAACACTTTGCAAAACAATTATGTATAGTAATGTGTTTCTTTTAGGCCAGGTTGCCCATTTCCAGTGTGATGAATGTAATGGAAGTTATATCAGCTGCAATTTTTAAAAATGTCTTTCTCATTATTTGATCTGACTGTCAGATGTTAAGACATCTCAACACAAAATTGGATGAAAATTGGCATTTTATCCAAGATGATAGCTGGATGCATTCTTTGAAATACACTTACATTTATGCATTTGGCAGACGCTTTTATCCAAAGCGACTTACAGTGCACTTATTACAGGGACAATCCCCCTGGAGCAACCTGGAGTTAAGTGCCTTGCTCAAGGACACAATGGTGATGGCTGTGGGGATTGAACCAGTGACCTTCTGATTAACAGAACTGAGCCTTAGCCCACTCCTCCATCACCACTCTTTACGTGTTAAATAAACGTGTTACATGATGAAGTCAATGTAGACTACTACTTTTTGGAACATATGTTGTGGAATAATGCCTAATGTTTCACATACCATTGAAATAAAATGATTTGCAGTTTTTAATAAGTAGCAGCCAGTATTTTACTGGGAGAAATGCATAAAGTCTTTGTCAGTAAATCCTTCTGGACCACCTTTAATATTAGCCTACCTCATATTTTAATTTCACTGGGTTAAAATGAACCATATTCCATTATCAACAAACATTTTATGACTTCTAGAGAACCTTCTGTTTACCTCATGGATTACAGAGGATTCCCATTATAGTGCTCTAAATTTGGCGCCATACTGTGGACAGGTGAATCAAACCATAATGCAAAAGGACTTCTAAGTTCTCATTGAAAAAAAGTCAGTGAATGGGATTTATTTGAGGCTAAAGGACATTGTGACAGGCTACTTTGACGTCATGCACGATATACATGGAAACTTCCACCGAATCTGCCAGGAAGAGCGACAGGTGTTTTCTTGAACCCCTTATCAAGATCTATCTCTCTCATGCTGCCAGAAAGCCAAACACTAAATGGAGGACAGCAGAGATGGAAAATATGTTTTGCTATCTTATATCTCACATGTGAAATCTCTCAAGTCACATTTTTTTCAGTTGATTTGACTTACTGGGTGCCCTCAATAAGTCCGATTACTTGACAGGACACAAAATAAATAGTTATGCCATTTAAGACTGTTGCACTAAAAAAGAAACCTTGCGCATCTGACTGAAGTAGACTGAATAATGCTAACCTAAATGCAGGCAAAATAAAAATAGATAAGTTTCATTTCATGACGCAACATTGCAAAACTCACCAGGTGGATGGAATGCAATGTGTCAGCTTGAGTCTATGACTATTATTGCTATCATCATCAACAACATCGGCATATAGCCAGCTGATATTTTGACTTATGGAAAGCAGTAAAACAGCTCACACCACACTGCTGTGCACAGGGAGCACCAGGGGTGAAATACTGATTAGAAATCTCCACTGGAGAGCGCAACTATATTGAGATGCTCTGTCTTCGCACCTATTATGTTCTACTGTGTGAAAACTGAAAACAACATACACTACATGGCGTCAGCAATGACCTAAGCATGGACAGGATGTTGTCACCCATTTTATAATAAACCATATCTAAAGATAGTAAGAACACATGCTTTGTAGACTCAACAAGTTTGCATGACCTCATGACAAAAACTAATTATCAGGAAGGCGAATGTGATATCTACTTCAAATACTGGTAGTAATTTAGAAAAGAGGGAAGAAAACAAATCACATTTTCCTGACATTGCCACCGTATCTGAATTCAAATAGCCTATTCAAGTGAAATTTCATTATTGGCAGAAAGGATAAGAGATGTTTGCTACCCTGTGTCATTATTCTGCTGTTGCACATGGGCTAATTTCTGCTCTGTATGTATGCAGGTGACGTTTGTGTGATTCCGAAGAGTGGGGTTGTTCATGATGCCGAGAAAGTGATTAACACAACAAAGACACTGTTAGAGCTCTCTTTGAGGTAACATAACAGTTCCTTAGACCCATGGTGACCTACCATTAACTCTGCATCTTACTGTACATAGATTTTATTACTTGGATACATCAAGGCCACTGCAATATTAAAAAGGTAAATATTTAATTTGTACAGTTCATTTAGGTCACGCTGTATGTATAAACAATATACTGTCCAGTGGTTCTGGTCTTTGCGTCAAGTCCTAGATTTTAAATCGAACATTAAATGGCGACCGATACGATGGTTGGCACAAAACATATTTATACTCGCTACAAGTGAACCTGTATTAAATGTAGTTTGGGTTGTGTTTTCTTTACGTTGCATAGTTTTGTTCATTGTTTCTGAGAATGAAGGCATGTCAACTAATTAAAAAAATGCACCAGTGGCTTCAAGCATAACTCGTCACTGTTTAGTTTAGAAACTCTTGTCTGCCGATGCTTGTAGGCCAGGAACAAGGGACCAGTTGACAGTAGAAAAACTGTTAGTACATTATTCAAACTCTGAGAAAATATAAACCAGTTCCTGGAAAATACTAACATACTGTAGTTATGAATACCTAGATCAGTGGTCCCGAAGAGCATGAAAGTTGCCACATAATCCAAAATTGTCATAAAAGCACCAAAAAATTATGTGGTTGCTTCAGCAATTGCGTTTTTCATGTCACATTTGCTTTTTATGACACTATCAGTTTATTTTTAGGTTTAGGTTAGTGGGGTATGTTTTGTTTATTTAAGATTCAATAGAACAGTAACTTTAAATACACAATATTATTGGGAGAAAATGTATCTATGACTCTCTTTTAGCGCCACTCAGTGGACAATTCACCTCGGAACTGCCGCAATAAGCAACCTGTGCATGATGGCATTTAACAATTATTTCTAGCTTCTACCAAGTGGAGGATGCATTTTTGTGAAAAACTATGTACAATGCAGCCTAATTTCATGGAAATTATATGTGGCGTCATTTTACAAAGTGACATTAGGGGGTTATTTACACGTATTGCGGCAGTTCGAGGTGAAATGTCCACTGAGTGGCGTTAAAAGCGAGTTATAGTTACATTTTCTCCCAGTAAGATGGAGTTTTTAAAGTTACTGTTCTATTGAGATTTAAATAAACAAAACCTACCCCCCAACTTAAACCTAAACTAATAGTGTCATAAAAAGCAAAATGAAAAACTCAATTGCTGAAGCAACCATGTAATTTTTTGGTGCTTCTATGACACTTTTGGATCATGTGTCAACTTTCTTGCTCTTCGGGACCACTGGTCCATAAATATGTTAGTATATTCCAGGAACTGGCTTATATTTTCTCAGAGTTGGAATAATGTACTAATAGTTTTTCTACTGTCAACTGGTCCCTTGTGGTTGGCCCACAAGCATCAGCAAATGAGAGTTTCTAAACTAAACAATGATGAGTTATGCTTCAAGCCACAGGTGCATTTTTCATCACACTAACAAGGAGAATCTGCGCTCAGGCCATAGCTCGTAATAACATCGCACCACACCACACTATGTCTTCACCTTAGAGAGCTCAAGGGAGAGGAAAATGTCAGCTTCATGCTCTCTGCTGAAAGCCTCTCTTCAACCTCTGATTTCCTGTCTGTTTCCCTTCTCTCTCCAAATCTCTCCAGTCCAACTATTTGTTCAATCGATTTCCCTCTGTCTACCAAGACAGTCTCCCTGATGGTTCTCACCCAGGATCACTCTCAAGCACTGTAGTTGTAATATATGGGGTTGCTATTGCTGTTTAACAATTTCCTTTTTTCCTTCGAAGGTAAAACACCATATTATTTGAGCTCTAGTTGCAGTTTCTGTGTAACTCTTGCCATGATACAAAACAATGCTATGCAGTGGTCCAGCAATTTAATTTGGTGTCTTTGTCAGTTTATAAATTATTAATTGTAACTTTTTGATTGGGCGTTTATTTAAGATGCAGTTGTGTGTATATATATGTATGTGTATCAGGGCTGTAACCACAACAGACCTCGACAGGAACTGATTCTTAAAATGTTATAATAGGTCAATGACAACCCACCCTTGTTATAATGTAAAACATAAAATTTTTATTAAATGATTCAAATGGTTTATTATCCGTGAGAAGATTAAAATGATGAAAGATAGGAGAATGAGTGTGCCACTTGAGATCATTTTGAGAAAGTTTAGTTGCCGCTGTAGTAAATGTGAGCGCAGCGTAGTTCTAGCGGGAAGACTAGCAGCTGTACATCATCACACTATTAGCTGGGTAATTCCTAGCCAATCGCAGGTAAGCCATTGCTTTATAAGTCTGCTCCCAATCTATCACATTGCTGTTTCAGTGCGCTAAGATGGCAACCTCCACCACCCCACCACCACCAGTTGAGCCCCGTCCTGCACGGGGGTAGGCTCCTCGCCCCTGCCTCCTATCTCCGGCATGATATGATGGTTCCGAGTACAACTTCCTCGGACCACCGGACGGGGCCTACGCCAAAGAGAGACATTACTTTTCTGTTCTACATTCATCAAATAAATGGCATCTTAAACCTCACTCAAGCCTGCGTGTCTTCCCGATAGAATGGAAGTATATCAACACCCAGGTACCTAAAACTAGATACAATATGTATACCTGCTGCATGATTTAATTGAGCAGATGCATTATTTAAATGCATCAGTGCAGATTTAGACCAATTGATCTTATAACCAGAAAGAGAACAAAAAAAATGTAATATAGAAAGAACATTTGTAATTGAATTAAAAGTATCACTGATATATATTAAAATATCATCTGCATAAAGAGATATCCTTTGTGAGGTGTTACAGAAAGTAAGAGATCTCATCCTGGTATGATGGCAGATTTCCTGATCTAATGGTTCGAGTTAGAGGGCAAACAAAGGTGGAGAAAGAGGGCACCCTTGGCGGGTCCCATACAAAAATGTAAAACTTTTGTAAACAGATGTCTCCTGTCATCACCACAGCTGAAGGATTAGCATTTAAGAGTTTAACAATGCTAATACAGTCCTTGCCTAACCCAAAGCATTCCAAAACTGCCGAGAGATATTGCCACTCAAGCCGGCCAAAGGTTTTTTCACCATCCAAAGATAATGTAGCTGATTCCATTGAGTTTCCTTCAATTCCTCTAGTAAGATTGCAGCTTCAAAGATGCTGCCTTCGCATCAGAAAGATATGAAATTTCCTCAAATTTGACTCCTGGATAAGTGCCAGATATACGTGCTGTCTATCCAAAAACATCAAGACAGACAGTTTGTTTAATGGGATGGTTTAACCCGTTCACATTCCAGCTAATTATGTGGCGTGTTTCCACAGTCAGTCTTTATAACTATGAAATAACACTTAAACCAACACTTACAGATACCAAAAAAATTTAAAAGACTGGACTGAACCTTCCAACAATACATATCACTACAGTGGGAAAAATGCCCACCAACTATAGTCGCCATAACTCCCATGTAAAATGAGCATCTTCATCATGACTCTCCAAGGCCTTCTTACTTTGTTTGGAGGTCCAATCCGGTGGGGTCTCATAATCTTTGGTGTTGCGTCAGCCAGCGAATGAAACCATACCGGCAAAGACCTTGAGATACAGGATAGGAGGCTGGTAGCTTCCAAATCCTCTGGTGAGTTCACAATGCGTACATTATCCCTGTGACTCTGATCTTCCAAATCTGCAAGCTTCACCTCATAGGCCGCCATTTTCACTGCACATTTTTCTAAATTTTTCTCCATCTTGTTGACTCTTGTTGGCTGTTCAAGCTATATTCAAGAATATCAGTCACGCAATTCTCTTATTGCTTTGTCTGAATGTTGTCTTGCAGTGTTTTAAAATGTGCTTCAATGAAAGCTTGTCGCTTCTCCATTGCTGAAGCAAATCAAGGCCACGAAGGACTTCTCCATCTTTTCCGCCTTGTGTGCTTGTTCTCGTTGCGTTTGCTTGCCGGGTAATTTTCTTTAACGTGAAGCCATAATGTAGTTATAAATATTGAACAGTTAAACAATAGCCAAAAAGTTAACTAATCAACATGAACAATTCGTTAAATAAGAGTAGGGTCGGCAGAGCCGCGAAACTAAGCTGCCATCATGTTCACAGTTCAAGTGACCCCCTCTTTTAATCTTTTAATGTAATTTTGAATGTGACCATGGTTTAAGGAGGGTGTACTTGTATGCTGGGTTGGAAAACTCAAGGATAAATAATGGTGTTTTCATTATTACATCATGTGTTGTTCTGAAAGCAAAAAGAAACCAATGAAACACGGAATGTAGGCTGTCATCTGCCTGACGAAAGCAAAGCGGGCACATTTACTCACGCGATTAACCAAACATGAAGCATTGTCGGCTTGTGATGCATGAATGGCTTGCACGCACTGCACGAGTCTGTTGGGTATACTGCAGTCTTGTTGCATTTTAACCTTTTGTTTAGCCTCCCATTCAGCTCATGAAAACACGCTGCATGATCATGAAGAAGATTACATCAAGATGTAGGCTGGAATGCAGGTGTGAAATTTATATAAATAAAATAGTCTATTCCTCTCTCGCCGTTGCTGACATGCCAGTGATTAACCCTCTGTGTGCCAATACTGGCACAGCATTGAGACTTGGCCCCACCCTCCGCCCTGCCACAGTCCACTTATGGATATATATTAACTTATCATTGTATCTCTTTGACCTCATATCCTCAAGTTATTTTATCAAAGTGAACTTTTCTGTCAGTTTTTTTACCGTGTGTTTTAATCTCTCTCTTATCATTTGTGTCGGCTGTAATCTCATTTTGAAATCTCATGTCTTATTTTAGCTACTTTGTGGTGGGATATTAGAAGATTAGCTTTATTTCCCATTCCATCTGCTTGCGCCATGAAATCCCTGCTGGCAGCTTTATTGATTTCCATTTCATTAAAGAAACTCTGTGATTTTCTACCAATGACCAATAACAGCATGGCTTTTCATCGCATCTGACACAAAGAAAATATCTGTTTGACTGCACTGCTCCTTGTAGTGTTTCCTCAAGGGGTAAAACTGATGATGTGATGTTCATCTCACAGCTGTGCTTTTAAGCTAATTGCTGAAGTGTTACATTCTCTTTTCTCGCCTTTAAGGTTCTCTGAGATTCTTTTGCACATTGATCTTCTCTTCTTCCCTGTCTCCCTTTAGCCCTTGTGGTGTAATGGTGCAGACAAGCAGAAAGATAGTGTTGTGTAACCAGACCTTTTCAGTAGACCCATTTTCAGTAGAGTAAAATGCTGTTTCAATGTGGATAAGAGCTGTAAATATAGCAAAACCTTGATTGATTGGTGTGGATGTGGCCAGTGCAGAAGTTATCTTTGAGAACATTCTGTAACTTTATTTTGAGTTGGGTACTCTGGCTGGCCAGAGTCTTTCAGAATTTGAGTAAACACTTTGAGATCAGTGAGGGGCACAGCAGAATCACAGTCAGTAAGCCCAGCTGTTCACCTGACCTGCACTCTGCTGATAATAGCCCCATTTGAACCTCCATGGCTGACAAAACCTGTCAGTCAATCGCATGTGGCTAGAATCAAAATATAGTTGAAGGGGAATATCAGGACATGTCAAGCAATGTATGCTGTACTTTGTCTAAAAGTATTTAAATAAAAATTTGAATTGTTATATTATTGTTATGCATACAGTTTTCACAATCTTGATGTCGAATATATTTGTAAACCAACTGAAATGCATATCTGGTGCTCTAGAAACCTTGGGCTCTATTTTCGTGACTGTGTTAGGTGCAAAGCAATGTGCAACAACCATGTGCAATGTCTCATCTAATTCTTGGCACAATTTGCATGCAATCACAAAGCACAAGTGGGTGGGAGTGTTTGGGCAATCTGTGGCTGTATGCGCACAAACTGTGGGTTTATTGTATTTAAATGAAGTGGCGCAAAGCACAATTTGCTATTTTCCTGAGAAATATGTCAATGTGCTAAGACGATTCAGAACTACATCTTTTTTCAGCACAAAGTTTAAACTCTGTTCCTGCATTTGCAGTTTGGAGATTCCACCATCGGGTGGCAATAAAGTTCATGTCCAAACTCTGAAATAGATTGGAACATCAAATTATGTCCCTGACATGTTTTATGAAACAAAACTTTATCAGATTTGTGTAAAACCTTTTTAAGCTCTTGGTTTATTTTTCAATGATGATTATTGTTATTATGTCTATATTTACAATTATATTTATGATCTAAATTGTAGTCATATTTTTCCACCTGTGGTCGTAGAGTGACTTTTAAGTCACTGCAAAGTCACTTTGTTTCATTTGAAGTGTAATTTGAATTTAGAAGTACTTTTGGTATTTACCACATGTATACCATGTGTATAAAAGGAGCATGTCACTGTCTTATAAATATGCCAGAAATTAAAAAAGGCCACAGATGGTGCAATAACCAGAAAATAACCTCAGAATTAAATTGCTCTTGACTCAGCCCATTGTCGCTTTCCGCACGCAAATTCACCAAACCCACTTGCGTTTAGACTTATTGCATGCTTAGAAGAAAATACCAAAATATAATGGCCATGCACTGACTTTGCATATGACCTATCACAGCGCTGTGCTTAGTGCCATTGCTCTTAAAATAGGGCCCCTTATGTTCAATGCTCATGCTCAACAGAGAGTTTTTATTGTACTTTTTATGCCGAAAAGGGAATATCTTTAAAATATGTATTTCACCCTGTAAAACAGCATTTTTTTGTCCTGCTTCTTCAATTCCCTGTCGTTCTCTCTTCATCCCTCTTTCTCCCAGTCATTACAACTCACCCTCCATGGAGTCAAGCTTTAATTTCAGTTCTCATTTGCCTCAACCATCTCCTGATCCACCCTTCATTCGAAAGTGAAGAGAGAAAATCTCAATGAGATATGAAATCTCACTAACTCTATCCCCCTGCCCCCCTTTCTTTTTCGATCTACACTATTTCTCACACACCCCTGCAGCCCCTCCACTGGACTCCTATGGCTTAGCAAAGCTCTGAAAAATAAGAAATCAATTAAGTGCAAGAGGTGTTGGATGTTGAATGTTTACAGAACTGCCTGTAAGACCATATGAATGAACTGTACTAGAGTTATTTCATCTTTATTGTAATCTAGTATGGCTAATGAAGCTCTGTGGCACCTTACCAGGGCTTGTTGCTTTCATCAGCTCTAATGGGTGGCAAAGAAGGCAGAAAGTGTGAATGAAATCTCTAGAGGGCAGCTCGGGTTAAAGTAGGAGACAGTGTTTTAAAACAATCATGCTGTTACAATATGCTGTTAATTGTAGTGCTGGTGCTATTATAATCTTATACTAATCCTGTACATGAAATGTAGACCCACATATTTCCTGATATACATATATACATACATATATATATATATATATATATATATATATACATGTATATTTTTTTATGTATTAAAATTATATATATACTGTGTATATATATATATATATATAATTTTAAATTAATAATAATAATAATAATAATAATAATACATTTTTAATCATTAATTAATATTAGCTATGTATTATATTTTTATATTTGTAGTTATTAGTCTATAGTTACTATATGTAGCTTTGTTATATTACAGTTAACTATTTTCCCGACATAGTTTTCTGGTAATTTAAAAAAAAAAAATACGGGATGTCCTGGTGAATACGGGACATCCTAGTTACTGCAAACATATAATTTTTTACAATTCTATGAAAAATGTATTGCATTTTTAATGTGTCTTCACATACTGTTTGAAATTTTTATTGGATCAGTTACAGTTATATGTGAAACACATGTGGCTAGTTTTCTCTGCAGCATTCCTCAGTATTTGTACTCTTTTCATTCTTTCCTTCTGTGTTTGCTCACTACATGGTCTTGTTTAAACAGCTTCAGTTTAGAAAATGGAAATGTTCATCATCCAGTTCTATCACACTGTAATTGGTCACATTTTTCCATACTAACCTCCACATCATGTAAATCAGTTTGGGAGTGATCAGGGGCATAGCAATCGTTTTTTAAAAAGTGAGGGGGACATGACGATTAGCGCAAGACAAACATAAATATATAAGATATATTTTGAAGGCTCTTAATCGATTACATTTTTTATTGAATTAATTACATGATTTACCAGTGAATTTTAACTTCTGCATTTACACATTTGCTGTATGAAAGACACAGCGTAAACACATTTGCCCTGTGAAAAATTGCGGACATGTCCCCCGCATCTCTTGCATATTCTACGCCCTTGGGAGTGATGCATTTACATAGTGAGGATTTCTGTGCCTGGAAAGATAAAGTTGCTACAGTTCTCATCTCAAATAGCATTTTACTAATTAGATTTATTGAGATGAAAGTTCCTTTGTCTGAGTCTCTCTCTCTCTCTCTCTCTCTGCATGTGTGTGTATGTGTGTGTGTGTGTGTGTGTGTTTGTGCATTATGCTCATTATCTCACTCTCATAACATCCACATTCTAGAGGAAAAAAGGAAAATCTACTGTGGAATATCAGATATGGGAGTGAAAAAAATATTATTCTCATGAAAATCCTAATTATATTACATGATCAATTTTGACAATTACCTAATTGGTAATGACCAAATGATAATTAGATGCTTATTTTTGTTTAGTTTTTTACCGTTATTATTTACGATTTGCAAAGTTAAATGAATCATGTGTTGAAATATTTAGATTTTTTAGGGAATAAATATACTGTTCTGAAGAAAGAAAGGCTACAATTGTATTATTTTTATCAAAAAGGGCAACCGTTTTGACATAAAGTAAAATTTTATTTTGTATATACAGTAGTTTCTAAACATTGCTTGCAGTAATATCTCATTTATACAAAGCATTATTTTGAGAGCAAAAAGCATCAAAAACACCGACCAGACTACATCTCTGTGTGGAACATGATATGTTTTAACAAATAATATACATTTATTTTAAAGATCGCTCTTGGTGCATTTAAATATTTTTGTGAATAGAGATCAAATATCACATTACATTCATGCTGTTCAAGTAACGAAATATATCTTTCACTGTTTTGGAGCAACTGGCTTCCATTACAGCTCACGACTAAATACAAAAAGAAGAACAGAAAATCCTTCTCTGTCAAGGCCTTTTCAGTTTTATGAAACAAAGGAAACAAGTCCAGGTCGAGTTAACCCATAGTGCACTCATGTTTATGGAGTTGTTCAAAATCTCTCTTGGGTGTCTAACCAGACTGATCTAGTAAATTGATTTTATTTAGCTAAAATCGGTCTGTGCTTACCAAAATTTGAAACACTGCCCCTAGTGGCCAAAGCGGTAAATGTTGTTGAGCATATGGGCATTTATGAGCTCTATTTTCTGAAAGGACTGTCCACAGAGGGGTTCCAAATGTGAGTTGTAAAGCAAGTTGTCTTCAGCTGTAATAGAGTCATAAAGTGAACCCCTAACCCAAACCTAAACCTAACTATCAGAGGATTAAAAATGTAATGTTAGAGGGAAAAATGCAACCTCTGAATCATGATCATCACTGATGCAAGCATGATTCCTTCCTCTTTCAATGTAGGATGCAAACCTGGGTCTCCCACACTGCTGATATAACATGTTCTGATCGCACCAGAAGTAGATAAGCACACTTGAGCTGGTGCAAAATTATCTGACAGGCAGACATACATGGCAGCGTATTTGTTTTTTCCCAATTGTGCCAATAGGCTAGTACAAATAATCTTGTCTTGGCCTCCCTTTAACACAAGAATAAGGAGTCCTATAACTCCAGTAATGGAAGTGACCCTGTTGTTTCAACTTACTGCAAGAACTTGACATTTCGCATTAGCCTCAAGCTAATTGGCAGTGCCCCAAAGCTAACAGAGATCTCCATTTTCTGTCTGTAAAATATCTTGATTTTCTATAACATCACTGTAAGTGCTGATAAAGTCTCATTGGAAAGGTCAACCGGCTTTTAAGTATCCCCCATGGACCTGCTGGCAGAACCAGCCCTGGAATTACAGAATACATAATAGTACACTCACCTCAACAAACTCCGTCAAGGCGAAAAATACTTGTAATGTACAGATTAGACAACTCTCTTTCTTTTCGAGAGTGTGTTTTTCTGTGTATATAAACACTTTTATGCACTTTTTATGTGAACAATATTCCTCTTTTTGTAGATGTGATTGTGAACTGCATTCCTTCTCTGGAATTCAGCATTTTAAGGCATCAAATGTGATCGTATTTATAACCCCAGTAAGCAAGTCGAAGGCGACTGTGGCAAGGAACATAAAACTCAATAAGATGTTGGTTAATGGAGAAAAATAACCTTGGGAGAAACCAGACTCACTGTGGGGTCAGTTCCCCTCTGGCTAACATCATGAATATAATGCCAATATTAATTCCGTATAGTGCAAGTCATGGTTAAAAATGATTAAACTAAGTAAGTGTTAAGGGTCAGTGTTTAAACGAAGATTTTTTATGAACTTTAAGATTAATGACTAATGTCCATCCTGGATTAACTGCAGAAGTTCACATAGATGCAATTGTCCTTGTTAGTTGGCCGATGAAGTGTTTTGTTGGCAATTAATTGATAGTCTATGTATTCCATTTTAAGAGTGTAGTCCTTCATTAGACCGAGGTGATGCAAGCAGGGATCAGATAAGGGCATCGCAGTTCAGACTGGCTGGTAATTTCAGCGAGGTCTATCCTAAGTCCAAGGTTCAGCCAATGGCATATGAAGTATCCCATGTCTTATTGAGTTGGAGTTGGCATCAGTTCATCCTCTGAAGTCCATCGTAATAAACTAAAGGGATGTTTGGTGGGCACCGGTTGCTATTTGACATCATCACACAGCGACACGTAGAAGTGGAGTCCAACACAAAGCAGGAATGGTGCTGGATCCAGCCTGTTCTGGTGACCTCAGGATAGGAGTCCAGAGGTTGAGACAGGGAAACAAATAAAATAATATTAGCATAGATGCCATTCAACTGAAGGCAGAGATTGTGAGTTGAAGGATAAATTAGGTGTATGCCTGGCTAAATAGATGAGACTTAACTGAGTGAGTGTGTCTGCATCCTGAACAGTGTTAGTATTATTATGGAATTAGTATATTCCATAGTTTAGGGACAAATATGAAAAGGATGAAAAGGAACTATTAATGAGCCAGAATTGTAATGAACGTGATGGAATATAGTGTGGCAGAAGGTCACTTAAGTACTGCGGAGGTAGACCATTGAAAGCTTTGTACATAGTTAACAGAATTTTAAAATTAATATGAAATTTAACAGGTAGCCAATGTAACAATTATAAAATGGGACTAATATGATCATATTTCTTGGTTCTATTCAACGTTCTGGCTGCTGTATATTGAACCAATTGAAGTTTATTTATTGATCTTGCTAGACATCCTTCCAGTAATGCATTACAATAATCTAGTCTTGAGGTCATGAACGCATGAATTAGTTTTTCGGCATAAGCAACAGAGAGCATGTGTTGTAATTTAGCAATATTTCTTAGGTGGAAGAATTCTGTTCTACAAATATTAGTCATTTGAATATAAAATATAACACCTAAGTTCTTCGCTGTTGAAGATGATGTAATAGTACATCCATCGAGAGTCAAATTATATTTTAGGTCCAATAATTAGGACCTCTGTTTTGTCAGAATTGAATTGAATTTTGGTCATCCAATCTTTTATTTAATTTATAGATGAAGAGAGTTGTTTGCTGTACTTTTTGCCCTGCGGAGGTTTCTTCCGCTAATTCAGGGCAAACACGTCTTGATCCGATCAGACAGCACCACCACGGAAGCGTACATAAATCGCCAAGGTGGCATACGCCCCCGTCACATGTCACAACTCGCCCGTCATCTCCTCCTTTGGAGCCAGCAGCAACTCAAGTCACTGTGTACCAATCACATCCCGGGCAACCTCAATGTGGTAGAGGACGCACTATCACGACAACGCTTGCCCAGTGGAGAGTGGAGGCTTCACCCCCAGGCAGTCCAGCTCATTTGGTAACAGTTTGGCAAGGCCCAGGTAGACCTGTTCGCCTCCCGAGAGACCTCCCACTGTCCGCTCTGATACGCCCGAACAGAGGCTCCCCTCCAGGCAGATGCACTGGCACACAGCTGGCCCATGGGGCTGTGCAAGTACGCATTTCCCCCAGTGAGCCTTCTTGCACAGGTGCTATGCAAGGTCAGGGAGGACGAGGAACAAGTCACCCTGGTGGCCCCTTATTGGCCCTCTCGGTCTTGGTTCTCAGATCTCGTGCTCCTCACGACAGCCCCTACCTGGCGAATTCCCATGAGGAACGACATTCTTTCTCAGGGACGGGGCAATCTCTGGCATCTGCGCCCAGATCGCTGGAACCTCCACGTCTGGCCCCTGGACAGGATGCAGAAGATCTAGCTGGCCTACCACCTTACTGTCTTAGACACAATCAACCAAGCCAGAGCTCCCTCTACCAGGCAACTTTATGCCCTGAAGTGGCGCTTGTTTGCAAATTGGTGTTCTTCCCGCACTGAAGTCCCACAGAGGTGTGCAGTCAGGTCAGTACTCTCATTCCTGCAGGAGAGGTTGGAGGGGAGGCTGTCCCCCTCCACCTTGAAGGTTTTTGTAGCCGCTATCGCGGCCCACCATGACACAGTAGACGGCAAGTCTTTGGGTAAGCACGACTTAGTTATCAGGTTCCTAAGAGGCGCCCGGAGATTAAATCCCTCCCGGCCAAGCCTTTTCCCCTCTTGGGATCTCTCAGTGGTCCTCTCGGGCCTTCAGATATCCCCCTTCGAGCCGCTAGAATCAGTTGAACTCAAGGACTCTCATTGAAGATGGCCCTCCTGATCGCACTCGCCTCCATCAAGAGGGTCGGGGACCTGCAAGCATTCTGTGTCAGAGGCACCTGCCTGGAGTTTGGTCGGGCAGACACCCATGTGATCCTAAGACCGCAACCAGGCTACGTGCCCAAGGTTCCTACGACTCCCTTCAGAGACCAGCTAGTGAACCTGCAAGCACTACCCCGGGAGGAGGCAGACCCAGCCTCTTTGTTGCTGTGTCCGGTATGTGCTTTGCGTATCTATTTGGACCACACGCAGAGCTTTAGACGGTCTGAGCAGCTCTTTGTCTGCTTTGGTGGACAGCGGAAAGGGAATGCTGTCTCCAAACATAGGCTTTCCCACTGGGTTGATGATGCCATAGCATTGGCCTATCACACCCAGGCCATGCCCGCCCCCTTGCGAGTGCGAGCGCACTCGACGAGAAGTGTGGCATCCTCGTGGGCACTGGCCAAAGGTGCCTCCCTAGCAGACATATACAGAGCAGCGGGTTGGGCAACACCCAATACCTTTACAAGATTTTGCGAGAGACCTTTACAAGATCTCAAGGTTGAGTCGGTTTCGTCCCGTGTTTTCTCAGGTCCGAGCCAGTAGAAACTCGGTGACAACAGACTGGACCACTTGCACCTAGCGCCTTTTCCCTCCGCTGAGGTAATACCGTGTGCTTTTACCCAAGGAGATCCCACTAACTTGGCTCCCTGGATGACTCCTCCTTAGTCCTCTGGTCCACGAATTCAGCGGAGGAATTCGCCGACCAAAACCAATGCGGGTACTCAATTTACCCTGTACTGAAATAGGTGCTACACAGGATGGGCTCCTACATGGACTTATCCCCCTGTGTGTATTTTCTGCGGTATGGTCCCCTTGTGAGCGGACCCGCGTCTCCCTTGGGCAGTCCTTACGGACCCCCGGTCGCCGTGTTTGTGCAACTCCTCCCTCCCAATGAGGTAGGATCTACCACCGCGCCACACTCCACGTGTGACCTAAAAGCCCATGTGATGTATTTTACCACTCTTTACCTCCCTCAGTCCTGGCAGGTGTGGTCTCCGTAGGGTCTTTCCCCCCTGAAAGAATAGGAAAACTGGGAAAGAACGCCTTCCCCGATGCGTATGATAACATTAAGATGGCCCCAGCCGCTTTAACTCTATGCGAGAAACATAGAGAGAGAAAAGGTGCTCCCATGCTTGGCACGACGCCTTGTTCCCCCCTGCCGGGGTTAAAGAACCAGAAGGCTTTGATGATTTTATGGGGTGTTGGGGAAGGTTACGTGCTGCCTGGCACAGCCGGTCGCTTTGGCACGTAAAATACCTGCCCGCTCCTGTGTCAGCAGTACACGTACACGGCTCAGAGCATGGCGTGATTTAAATTGGACCCCTAGTGTCGCTTCTTCGACAAAACGTCAAAGTGAGTGACAGACAGGGAACGTCTAGGTTACGGATGTAACCCCCGTTCCCTGATAGAGGGAACGAGACGCTGTGTCCTCCCGGCCACGTCGCTGAACCGAGCCACTGTTGCGGCCAAACCTCAATGTTGGCTCCTCAGAAAAATCCTGAATGAAACAGAAGCATTTCCCTCCCTTTATACCCGTATGTCCGGGGGCGGGACATGCAAATTCTGTCTGCCAATTTCTCATTGCCCTTTTCTCATGGATCAGAGATGCAAAAGGCTCTCAAGAGAGACCTCTAGTGTTGCTTCTTCGACACAACGTCTTATTCCCTGGAGGTTACATCCGTAACCTAGACGTTTATCTTCATATTTAAACTGGCATGTCCAAAATTCATTGTAAGCATTTTGTTTGTGCACTTTAATGTGTGTGTGTGTGTGTGTGTGTGTGTCTGTGTGTGTGTACATAATAGTGGGTGTCTCTCTCTTACAATTAGAGTCTGTGTGTGTGGGCTTCATCACTGGTGTAGCATGGCAGGAGAGGTCAGTCTTTTTCACCCTTCAAATCAAACACTCATTAGTATGCAATATGGTAAGAGCTATAAGAGCTTGACCAATGATGTGATGATATCAGCTTTGTCCACCCACCTACCAGGACAGATTTTTAGAGTGGGATTTATGCTACATGAAAAGGACATGGGGGAAAATTAATCACCTTTAAATCGAGTTCTACCAAAAACAAATATTATGTGATCATTTACGCACACTCAATTCATTTTAATCCAACTGGACTTACTTTCTTCCATGGAACAAAAAGGGAGATGTTTAGCAGAATGTCTAAGCTGCTCTTTTCCATGCAATTAAATAGTGTAAAACAGTTCACGTTACGGGCAAGGAAGAGGCGAGAAACCGGCTTGTCAACATAAATAATAATTTAATGAAGAACTTAAAACAAACATATAGGACAGCAGACATGTCTGCTGATTAAGCTCTCTCTCTCGATCACCGTCTGCGAGTGGCCTTTATCCCTCTTGACGGCTCAATTTAGCCTGATACGGGACCGGGCGTGCGCAATCACGCGCCGGTCCCGCCCTCCACCGTGCCACATTCCTCCCCCATTCTCTCAGGCTGGGGACTCCCCATCAGCCTGGACGAGGGAGGGGGCAAGGGGAGGGAAACAACAATTAAAAATAGGGGGGGGGGGGAGGGTTCCTGCACTGGGCAGTACCTCCCCTCCCACAAACACCATAATTAAAAAAAAAAGAGGGAAAAGGCCAACGCAGAGCGGTATCGAGAGAGAGAGGAGAGAGAGATTAAAAGGAAAGAAAGAAAAAAAAAAACGTACTTGCCGGTTCTCTGATACGCCGTAGCTCGTTCCTCAGCCACTTCTCCACCCTCTACAGGACAACAGCCGCGCCTCTCCGGGCAGATCGGAGGCAGTCCTCAGCCCCTGGCGGACGGAACGCCCTGCCGCGTTCCCGGGGTGTTGAAGGGGCCTCCCCCCGCCCCTGGCAGCGGTTCTCCCGCTCCAGGCGGTCGGCGGCGAGCCCCTCCCCGCACGCGGTCGGCAGTCTCCAACCCCGCCGCGTTCCAGCGGCAAGTAGGGAACTCCCCCGCCCCTGGAAGCGGCCCTAACCGCTCCAGGCGGTCGGCCAGGAGCCCCTCCTCCCCTCGCGGTCGGCGACCGTTCCTCCGCGTCCAGGCGGCTGGGCTCCTCCGTCCCCCGGCAGATGGCCGCGGCTGCTCCATTGAGAAGTGGCGAGAACTCCGCTACGGCGCATCCCTCTTCCTTCCCGGGTTTCGGCACCAATGTAAAACAGTTCACGTTACGGGCAAGGAAGAGGCGAGAAACCGGCTTGTCAACATAAATAATAATTTAATGAAGAACTTAAAACAAACATATAGGACAGCAGACATGTCTGCTGATTAAGCTCTCTCTCTCAATCACCGTCTGCGAGTGGCCTTTATCCCTCTTGACGGCTCAATATAGCCTGATACGGGACCGGGCGTGCGCAATCACGCGCCGGTCCCACCCTCCACCGTGCCACAAATAGTTAATCAATATACTGCATAAACCTATTGAAAATTTTGGAGGGAACCCATGCAGCTAGCCTTCTGGAGTGGTCTACAAATGGACGTCATGAATGTACAGCTCTTTATGCAAAGATGTATTTGTGACATGGTTGAATGATATTTAATGACTAAGTCATTGACTTAAGAATGTAAATTCCTCACCCTTCAATTCTGTATTTTTTTATTCAGTGAACTTTATTTGAACCTCACATTTTTGGAACATCACTGATTTGATGGGAAATTTGGTTTGGAAATATAGGGCCCTATGTAATTTTTTTTCACAAGTTCCATTTTAATTTTCTGGATTCCATGTTTTATTTTTAGTTACATTTTAAAATGGTGTCTTATCAATTAATTAGAAAAAACTTTAATCAAATTAAAATATACACATTTTATTTCTATAACACATTTAAGTTACAGAAATTCCTCTATTCCTAGTTGACGTATCTCCCATTGAATCAAGATCTAGTTGACATGTGTCACAGTTCCCTCTAACACGCCCAACACGTTCACTCCACGCTCACTTTCACCCAAATACTAATCACCTGCACCTGAAACTCATCTCCACCTCAATCATCACCATCACTTATAAGCCCATCACTTCAGTCACTCATTGTCTGGTCTACAACAAAGTTTACGGACTCACTTACCTGCTATCTCCTCAAGGCATAACGTTTGTTACCTCTTGACTCCTCTCTCAGTCGTTCCTACGACTTAAAACCTGACTCTCTACTCCAAGGCTCCATCAAGTTCCTCTCCTAGCTCCTTGCTTCAATTGGCATCCTCTCAAGTCCTCCACTCCATCGTATCTACGTATTCCATTACAAGTCTCCATCGCTCATTCAGCTGGCTCCAGTCATCCTCATCACTCAGGTCACTATCACTCAATACGAACTCTTCAATAAACACACCTCCGGGTTTAAACACCATCTACTTGTCTGAGTCTATGTTACAGAAGACCAGACCAACTATTTCAACATGAACCCGGCAGGATCCGATCCCTTTCATACCTTCATCAATGCATTTCAACAAGCGCTCTCTCACAGCTTCAATCCTTCCACTCCATCAGCGAACAACTTTACTTCCGCGATTTCTTCTCCCGGCAACTCCGCAAGTCCCGTGACCAATCCAGTGCCCTACTCTGGCGAGGCGGAGTACTGCAGTGGGTTTTTGACTCAGTGTTCACTTGCTATTGAGATGCAGCAACATCGATTTCCCACCGAACGATCCAAGGTAGCCTTCATTATCTCTCTATTAACTGGACGAGCATTGTTATGGGCCCAACCTCTGTGGGATACAAATAGCCCAGTCACCCAGACATTTGATAGTTTCACTCGGCATTTCCGGGAGGTTTTTGGAACTCCAGCAGGGGACTCTTCTAGCAGTGAGCAACTGTATAACCTCTGCCAAGGTAATTCTTCAGTAAATGATTATGCCCTGAAATTCCGAACACTAGCTGCCTCCTGTGGATGGAATGAGACAGCTCTACTTACTGTTTATCGTCTGGGTCTGGAACCACAACTCCGTTTGCACCTCTCTTCCTTCGATGATTCCATGGGTCTGGAACGTTTCATTCAACTTTCCATCCAAGTATCTAACTGTATGAGATCCTGCCTCTCTGAAATGTCCATATCACAACCTCAGACTCCAGTTCCACCATTTCCCACCGAAAGTCTTAAAGAACCCATGCAACTTGACTCCAACCGACTGACTCCAGCAGAACGCCAACGCCAGTTGACCCAGGGGTTGTGCTTATATTGTGGGAAACAGGGACACGCAATATCCGCGTGTCCCATCCGAACCCCTCGTCCACAGGTGAGCCATCTGCATACCCCTAATGTCAGTTACTCTCCCCTGTTGACAAATGTAATGCTTACTGCTGCTGATGTTTCCTTCACAGTACCAGCACTCCTCGACTCTGGGTCAGCCGGCAACTTCATTTCCGACACCCTCTGTCCCCTTCTCCACCTTCAAAAGAAACCCTGCAAACCCAACTTCCAGATCCACACAGTAAACGGCAAACCTTTGGGAAGGGGTTACATACGCTACTGGGTCGGTCCCATTAAACTTCAGGTAGGTTGTCTACACATGGAGGAGATTACCTTACTGGTTCTAAACAATTCCCTGTCAGACATCATACTTGGCCAGCCTTGGCTCACCCTTCACTCTCCAGTCATCTGCTGGACAACAGGGAATATTCTAAAGTGGGGTCAAGATTGCTTTCCCGCCTGCTTTCCAAATCTCCCTACTCCTAACCTCTCACCATGTTCTACTGAACCCCTTCTCCACATTAATACTACCTCGATTGAAAGTCCGACCAGTTCTCTAACTTTGGAGATCCCATCATTCTACGCCGACTATCAAGATGTCTTCTGTCCCCTTCGAGCCTCACGTTTACCTCCTCACCGACCTTGGGACTGCGCTATAGACCTACTCCCAGACGAACCAGTTCCCAGAGGTAAACTCTATCCGCTCTCCATCCCAGAACAGGCAGCCATGGAGGAGTACATTAAGGAGGCCCTCTCTCAGGGTTACATTCGACCATCCACCTCCCCTGCTGCTTCCAGTTTTTTTCTTTGTTTCTAAGAAGGATGGAGGTCTCCGCCCCTGTATTGATTACCGCGCCCTCAACAGAATTACAGTCAAATTCCGATATCCACTTCCTCTTGTTCCAGCTGCCCTAGAACAACTTAGAGGTGCGACTATCTTTACTAAACTAGATCTACGCAGTGCATATAATCTGATCCGCATCCGAAAAGGGGACGAGTGGAAGACTGCGTTCATAACCCCTACTGGCCATTTTGAGTACTTAGTTATGCCGTACGGCCTGGTCAACGCCCCTTCTGTCTTCCAGGGGTTCATGAACGAGATTTTCAGAGAATACCTAAATCTGTTCGTCATCGTCTACATTGACGACATTCTCATCTATTCTACCAATCTAACAGAACACCTACAGCATGTCAAACTTGTACTGGAAAAGTTAAGAGAATACCACCTCTACCTTAAAGCCGAGAAGTGTTCCTTTCATCTGAAGACTCTCCAGTTTCTTGGCTATAATATCGGGCCTGAGGGGATTCAGATGGACGAAGGTAAGGTCGAGGCGGTACGCTCCTGGCCCACTCCAACCACCATCAAGGAGCTCCAACGATTTCTGGGTTTCTCCAACTTCTATCGAAGATTTATCAAGAACTTCAGTACACTCTCATCTCCACTCCCATCCCTCCTAAAATCCAAACCCAAATCACTTTCCTGGTCTCCTTCCGCTTCCATAGCCTTCCACCGCCTCAAGCAAGACTTCACCAGGGCTCCTCTACTCCTCCACCCAGATCCAAACAAACCGTTCATTGTGGAGGTGGATGCCTCAACTACTGGTGTGGGAGCAGTCCTGTCCCAGAAGCAAGGGACACCCTCCAAACTCCATCCCTGTGCTTTCTTCTCCAGAAAACTCAACCCAGCAGAAATAAACTACGACATCGGTAACCGTGAGCTTCTGGCTGTGAAATTAGCCTTAGAGGAATGGAGGCATTGGCTAGTGGGAGCCAAATTCCCATTTCTGGTTCTAACAGATCACAAGAACCTAGAATACCTACGGGAAGCTCGCCGTTTGAATCCCCGCCAGGCTCGTTGGGCACTCTTTTTTACCCGATTTGATTTTCTCCATTTCCTATCGTCCAGGCAGTAAAAATGTCAAAGCCGACGCACTATCCCGTTTCCATGCTCCGGAGGATACTCAAGAACCCCCTGACACTATTCTTCCCTCCAACATCTTCGTTAATCCCATCCAGTGGTCTCTTGACGAGGACATAGCCGAAGCAACTATCTCAGAACCCGCACCTCCTAACTGCCCAGTTAATAAGAAATGTGTACCATCGACCTTTCGCCTGCTCCTCATTGACTCCCTACATTCCTCCTTGGGTACTGGCCATCCAGGGAGCAATAGAACCCTCTCCCTGCTCCGAGATCGATTCTGGTGGCCCCATATGGACCGTGACGTCCAACAGTACCTTCAAGGATGCGTGGAATGTGCCACCTCCCGAACTCCACGTCGACTCCCAGCAGGCAGACTCCTCCCTCTGCCTGTTCCTCGACGTCCCTGGTCACACCTGGGAGTTGATTTTATTACTGACCTACCTCCTTCCAACGGTTATACTTGTATCCTCGTCACAGTGGACCGATTCTCTAAATCCTGCAAACTGCTTCCCCTTAAAGGACTTCCCACTGCCCTTGAGACTGCTGAGGCCCTTTTTCAACATGTCTTCCGCAACTACGGGATACCTGAAGATATAGTCTCAGACCGTGGTCCTCAGTTCATCTCTCGGGTCTGGAAATCCTTCTTCTCCCATCTTGGTGTGTCCGTCAGTCTCTCTTCTGGCTACCACCCACCCTGTAATGGACAGACCGAGAGAAAGATCCAGGAGATCGGTCGATACCTGCGAACCTTCTGCTCCCGTCGCCAAGATCACTGGAGCCGTTTCCTACCCTGGGCTGAGTATGCCCAGAACTCATTGTGTCAAGCTTCCACCAAACTCACTCCCTTCCAATGTGTTCTGGGCTACCAACCTCCCCTCTTCCCATGGTCCGGTGAACCCTCCGAACTACCAGCAATAGACCACTGGTTTAAAGAGAGCGAAAAGGTCTGGAATTCGGCCCATCATCACCTCTCACGGGCAGTTCGCCGCCACCAGTCTGCTGCTGACACTTGTAGGGCTCCCACTCCAACCTACCTTCCTGGGCAGAAAGTTTGGCTCTCCACTAGAGACATCAGACTCCGTTTGCCCTGCAAGAAGCTAAGTCCCCGGTTCATCGGCCCTTTCACCATAATCAAACAAATAAACCCGGTTAAATAAACGGTCCGTGACATCCTGGACTCTCGCCGCCGTAGGGGCCGCCTAGAGTACTGCATCGACTGGGAAGGTTACGGTCCTGAGGAGCGTTCATGGGTTCCCCGGGCCGACGTGCTGGATCCCACCCTTCTTTCCCAATTCCACGACTCCCACCCTGATCGTCCCGCTCCTCGTGGACGTCCTCGTCGCCGTGCCACACGCCCCTCTGGAGCGGCTCCTGAAGGGGGGGGGGGGGGGTAATGTCACAGTTCCCTCTAACACGCCCAACACGTTCACTCCACGCTCACTCTCACCCGAATACTAATCACCTGCACCTGAAACTCATCTCCACCTCAATCATCACCATCACTTATAAGCCCATCACTGCAGTCACTCATTGTCTGGTCTACAACAAAGTTTACGGACTCACTTACCTGCTATCTCCTCAAGGCATAACGTTTGTTACCTCTTGACTCCTCTCTCAGTCGTTCCTACGACTTAAAACCTGACTCTCTACTCCAAGGCTCCATCAAGTTCCTCTCCTTGCTTCAATTGGCATCCTCTCAAGTCCTCCACTCCATCGTATCTACATATTCCATTACAAGTCTCCATCGCTCATTCAGCTGGCTCCAGTCATCCTCATCACTCAGGTCACTATCACTCAATACGAACTCTTCAATAAACACACCTCTGGGTTTAAACACCATCTACTTGTCTGAGTCTATGTTACAACATGTCAAAAGGTTCATAAATTTAGTTTGAAGCCAACAGACTATATTTATGTTACAGCTGTGAACCATGATTTGATAGTTGGTTGCAGGCGGTATTGGGGGAGGGGCATTCTCATTTAGGAGAGAATTTGACTGGACAAAAATCTGTGTAGTGCAAAATTAATCATCAATAGTTTGTTACATTTTCCTGAGATCATTTTTTTAAAATCAACTTTTAAGAGCTTCAAAGATAATAAACATGGACTAAAAACTAAAAACCCATAACATTTTCATATTTAATGAACAAAGCATGCTTAAACCTTTTTCAGATTTACAGTATACAGTACATGTTATCTTAAACATACACAATAGGATTAATATGATTGTTATTTTGTTCTGACATAGCAATTGTTGGCTGAGTATTTGTAATTTGTTTCTGTGGACTTATGATACAATATGTAATCATTTTTAGCATTAGAAATCTGTACAAATGTGCAGATAAGCGCTGCATATTATTATTTTATGTTCAAATATGAATGTGAAAATTGTATGCAGTAAATTATGGCACTTATGTGTAAAAAAACAAGATGCTCGGGCACTTTTAGCCATATCTGAATTTCCCCGAAATCATAACGGTTTCTGCTGAAATGGTGCCGCAGGTGAAAAGCTTCCACTCTCAGCAATAAATGGCTAATCATTTCATTGCTCCAACATATAATTTTTAGCATCATGGCTTGGTTAAAATTGTTATCTATGTATTCTGAAATGCACTATTGAATACAAAAAAAGTATTTAACCAAGAAATAGAGGTGTGTGTGTGTGTGTGTGTGTGTGTGTGTGTGTGTGTGTGTGTGTGTGTGTGTGTGTGTGTGTGTGTGTGTATTGCATTAAATAACCAAATTACTTGTTTTGTGTTTTATGTTGAGAGAGGCTGGATTATTTTCAATATCAGACTCGTCCTCAGCACACATCATACGTTACAGTGGCAGAAAACAGATTCACTCCCTCAAGGCAACAGATAGGCAGATAAAACTCTAATCCTATTTCTGCCTATCTCTCGATCTCTGGAGCTGGAGCAACTTTCTTGATGGCACCATTTTGTACAGTTGCATGTTTTCTTTTCCACTGAAACCTGTGTCAGCAATCATAACAGTTTCTGTACAACTATTTTACAACTAGCTGTAGATTGGTAGGAGAGATTATTCATGCACTAAGAGTCCTAACGCATGTTTAGTTACATAATTGTGGCTACTTGCAAAGATCAATTAAATTAAAAGAATCGTTCACCAAAAATTTATTTACCCTCATGTCATCATTCCAATCCCCTGTCAAAAGAGTGACTTATGAGTATGATTTGTTTATGAATCAAACCTTTCTACTCACAGACTCGAATTAATGCATTAAGAAGAGCTAGGGTCGGATGTCAAGATTTTCAGTGAAAATAGAAAAAAGAGCACTGACTTTTGACTGTTTTTTGAACAAATGTAGTGTATTGGAATATAGTGCATGAGTCACATGGACCATTTTTATGATACTTTTCTTCAAAAACTCACCTTTTGTGTTAAAAAATGACAGAATTAAATTTTTGTGTGAACCATTCCTTGAACACTCTTGTTTTAACTAGTTACCCTGTAATGTGAAACAGCCAATTGATCTGATATTAAAAAAAAAAATTAAGTGTGAAGTGTATTTTAAAAAAAGGTTCAGGTGTCTTTCATTTTATATCCTTTTAGTCTTTTTAAAAATATATGGTGGTTACCTCTTTGATATTTTCGTTATTATTGATCAGAGGCATTCATTGACACTGTTTATGTCGCATTAGCCTTCAAGTCTTTTTATATGCAGCTCATTTACAAAACATGGGTATTTTATTTCATCTGTTATGACTGCGCTGTCCTCTGGCTTGTCCCCCACAGTGAGAACAAGGACAGAGAGAGACATAAATAGAAAACAAGACAGAGATAGCAGTGGGTGGTTTGGGTGCAGTCTGTCGGGACAGGGTGTGGGCTGTGTATTAAATGGTTCGTCTGTGTGGTGATCATTTAGATGCAGTGGCTCATCGGGGGGACGTGCCCTGCCATTCATCTTCATTTTAATTGGGAACATTTTGTGTTTGCTGTTTCTCAGCATTAATAAACCAAAAGCCCTGAGCAGTTTTGGTTCAGTCTAATTAATGGCCGCAAACCAGATGCGTTTGTGTATGTTGGAGGGAAAGAAAAAGACGGACGGAAAGACTGGTTGGGCCATAAATAAAGACTAGTTCTTAAAAACAAAGACAGATTAATTTTGACACTTTCTCAAGAAAGCCTGGCCTATAAAAACATGTATATTGTACGATATTAATATAGTTACAGTACATGAAGTTTATGAAGCCATTACATTTTAATGTGGGGAGGGACAACGTTTAACTAAACTCATGCTTCTTAAATATAGCTTTGGTTGAAGTTCACATAATATTGCATTTTCAACCTGGCCTCAAAGAATAATGTTATAAAACCTACATTTTAACAAAATAAAAATTATGTAGCATGGTAATAGGGAGGTTAGTTATTGTTTAAAATGTGATAGAGCAATAACCTTAGAAATTAGTTTGGAAGAACATTTAAAGGAACAGTTCACCCCAAAATTAAATTCCTCTCATTATTTACTCACCCTCAGGGCATCCCAGATGTGTATGACTTTCTTTCTTCTGCTGAACACAAATTAAGATTTTTAGAATAATATTTCAGCTCTGTAGGTCCTCGCAATCCAAGTGAATGGGTGCCAAAATGTTCTCACTTATATCTATCAGAAGATATGGATTTAACCACCAGATTTGTCCAGATTACTTTTATGGTCCCTTATGAGGATTTTGGAGCTTCAAAATTATGGCACCCATTCACTTGCATTGTATGGACCAAAAGAGCTGAAATATTCTTCAAAAAATCTTTATTTGTGTTCAGCAGAAGAAAGAAAGCCATATATGGATGGCATGAGGGTAAGTAAATGATGAGAAAATTTAAACTTTTCACCTTTTTAACTCCCTTTTAGAGCCACACCATGGACATTTCACTTTTCAACTGCCGTAGTTACGTGTGGTGAAACACGTAATATAATTTAGCAGAACTGTTGCCTCATTCATGTTTCCTTTAGTAAGCACCACTTATGAGAGAAGAAAAGCAAAGAAAACTGGACGATGGAAAGCATTTTCATTTTATAAATTTTATGAGGCTGGTCATCGGGTATTTACACAGAACACTGACTCTGACAGATATCCTCTCAGTCTCCCGGGCAGCGCTACCAATCCAATTATTGATATTTTACATTCAGGAAGGTGTTCGGAACATTCCCTCCCTTAATTCTGTCTCATGGCCTTGCTCACCCCCTCTCTGTGACTGAGCCGAGCTATAAAGTCTCTTTCCACATGTCAAAACAGGATCTGTTCGATAAATACACAGTGGAACCAGTTTGTGTGTGTGTGTTGTATCTAATCTAAAAGTATATCTGAGTCTCTGTCTCCCCCTCTAAATTTTTATTTAAACCCTCCTTCCTGTAGGTATGTGTGTGTGGGTGAGGCTGGATGGATTTGGCAGCATCTTATCAGCAAATGCAGTTTGTGCCGCAGTGACACAGAGGCCGCCCATGCAGCTAATGCCATCAGAATCCCTCCAGAGTGCAAAGCTACCTGAACTCTAGGAGACCAAACCATCGGTTTGGCCACAGTATTCTATATGGGGACATGATTTTCGGCAAGCTATCAAACGGAGTTCTAATGTTTCATTTGGTTTAATAAATAGTGAATGCTTTGCTTAAAAATGCTTCAGTGTAACCCACGTCTCACAATCCTGGCATAATAATCAAGATAGCAAAACAAGTACAAGAATATGTCTTTCTAAATGTCACACAATAACTGGCTGGCATTCTTAAATAGGCACCAAAGTAACTGGGCCTAATAAAACCTGATTCAATATATTTTCAAAATGACTTCTTGCAGAAATATCTTGCCCAGGGATTAATGTCTTTGTGATGAATTCTTCTTCTTTTTTTTATTTTGTTTGTAACATCTGATATAGTTATTATACATAATGTGTAATATTATACGTAATATTCTATTATAGTCTGAGTTATACATTTTATGGCATAAAATATTAGTTGATGATGATTTAATAGTTAAGGTATTAAATAATACATTTTTAATCATGATAATTTGTATTAATTTAATAAATTTAACATATTTGACATAAACAGATTAAAGTTGATGTTTCAAATTGTTAGATAAAATAGGCCCTTCAAAATAAAAATAAAAACAACAACCTGAAAATCAAATCCAGGAGCAAATAATGCCCCTTTTAAAAGTTAATCTTTGACACTGGTGACCATATGTTCGACAACATATTTGACATTTTAGCAGCAAAACGTTTGACCTACTGTTGTTAAATTTACAGTTAGAATTTTTAGTGTTCTAAAGCTAAATTATAACTTTGTGTGAGGAAAACAGAAATGTAAGTCGTAGTTCACTGAAAATGTTATTGTCCACAGGAGCTCTCAAATCTCATTCATGCTTGTGTTCAGTTCACATTCAAATGTGTTACATCGTGTTAAGACACAAGATATGTGAGTAAAATGTCTTGGTTACTGCCGTAACCTCCGTTCTCTGATGGAGGGAACAAGGCAGTGTGTCGATGTAGTGACATTAGGGGTCACTCTTTGGAGCCACAAACACCTAAGATCTTTGAGAAAAGGCCAATGAGAATTGTCGAATGGAATTTGCATGCCAGTCCCCTGACAAAGGGAGCTGGCTTGCAACCAATCATTCAGGTTTTGTGCTAAGGAGCCAAGACAGGGTCCCGGATATTTCAGTGGTTAGTACAGCATTGTGGCAAGGGGGACACAATGCCTCATTCCCTCCGTCAGGGAACAGAGGTTACGACAGTAAACGAGACATTCCCTATCTGTCACTCACTCAACGTTGTGTCGATGTAGTGTCACTAGGAGTCCCTATACAAAATGCCACAACAGCTGAACTGTGTTACGTGGACTGCCAATGCAGGTGCAAGCAGGCTACTGCGTGCGTAATAGTAGATGCACTCGGACTGCACGTAACCTCCCCCAACACCCCAAAAAACATAGTCCCTCACATCCCTGAGGGGGGAAGAGATGTAGTATGGGAGCAGGCCACACCAGCCACGGCCTTTTCTCTCTATGTTTTCTCTCCACAGTGTATTTTCCTATTATTTCAGGGGAAAACCCTGCAGTGATCACATCATGCCCGAAGGGTAGGTTAACGTGTCAAACTCTTCACGTGGGCTCACAGTGGCACATGGGAGACACGGGTCTACAGATAGGGAGACCGTACCATGGAAGATAAATCACAGGGGGTTTCTGGGGTAGGGACATCCAGGGTTCACGGCTCGTGAACTCGCATGGGGGGAAGGACCAAACGTCTTCACCTCATAGAGGGGAAAGGCGCTATACGCAAGCAATACACTAAGCCAGCTGCCCGTATTCCTTACCTGTTCATACCTGACAAAACCAGCTCAACCTGGAGATTGTAAAATCTTGCAAAGGTATTGGGTGTTGCCCAGACGCTGCCCTGCAGATGTCTGCTATAGAGGTGCCGTTGGCCAGTGCCCATGAGAATGCCACACTCCTTCTAGAGTGTGCTCGAATTTCCAAAAGGGCAGGCACGGCCTGGGCCTGGTATGCCAAAGTGATGGCATCCATGATCCAGTAGGCAAGACTCTGTTTGGAGACAGCGTTCACTTTCCACTGTCCGCCAAAGCAGACAAAGAGCTGCTCAGAGCACCTAAAGCTCTACGTGCAGTCCAAGTAGATGCACAAAGCGTGCACTTGACACAGCTGGTGGACTTGCAGGAGGGCCATGGCATTAGCTTGCCATACACCTCCGGGATGAAATGGACCGGCACCCCAAACCTAGGAACAATTGTCAAGCCATGAGTGCTCAGGGGCAGGTGAAGGGTTCCACTTCAGCCCGACACTCTCGGCTGCCTGGGCAAGCATGGTGGTCAGCACATGGCGGGCACACCTGAAGTCGCTAGTCCAGTCGAGTCCTCGGCGTCCAACATCACCAAGGCGCTCTCCGATGCAGCAATTGAAATCTCATCCATCTCATGAGCTCTGAAAGAGACATTAGGCTGGCACTGAGGTGAGCTGCCTGTCTCATCCCAGAACTGGACCAGAACAAAGGAGCGTGCTGGGGAATGAGTGGTCCGCAGGGGATTACCCGGCAGAACCGATCCCATTGGAGTCTCCAGTGCCTCCAGCGTCAACCGGGCCGGCCTCGTATCCATAGGTAGAAGGTCCGGTGCAGGGGACAACTGAAGTGTATTTTCCCCGGGAAGAAAGAAAGTCATGACCACAACATTGCAATGGTCATGTTCTCACAATGAGAACATGAACCATCCACGAATGCTTCCTCAACGTGAATAGGGCCCAGACACGTGAGGCAGCGATCGTGGCCATCAGAGGTGGAGAGATAATGACAACACCCAGAAACTACACTTCGAAAGGACATCTTTAAAAAGACATGTCTTTAAAAAGACGTTCACGTCAATGTGTTTGCTCAATTAGAGAAAATACTCTTTTGCAGGAATATATACTCTCTTGCTGTCAAAGAGCCCAGGGGTGTAATCTGCAGTGCCCGATGCAGAATGAGCGAATACTCGCTGAAATTTATCCAACAGCAATTAGCTTCTTAGAGGTGAACGGATCAGCAGAGGAATTCAGCTCGCTAAACACAACCACTCAGCTCTGAAGAAAATATCTGAATGAGGGGTTGCAAGACAGCTCCTTTTATACCCATTTGTTCGAGGGAGTGGCATCCAAATTCCACTCGCCAATTCTCATTTGCCTTTTCTCAAAGATCTGAGGTGTTTGGGGCTCACAAGAGCGAACCCTAATGTCACTACATCGACACAATGTCAAGTGAGTGACAGATAGGGAACAATTGTTGGTGTTGAACTGCACAAATAGAATTTGAGAGTTACAGAGCAGGGTCAAATTTTCAGTAAATAATGACTTGAATATTTGCTTTGCGAGACTTGGAATATCTCACACAAGCCATTTAATTTGGACAATACATACAGTACTTTTTATTCTTTGTAGCTTGACGGTACTATATAAATACCATCCACTTTCATTCTCATCTCGAATGTAATTTTATTTTCCACAGTAGAAAGAAAGTCATACAGGTTTGGAACAACATGAAGGTGGGGCAAGGCCATCAGTGTGGCTTGGGGTGGCAGCTGCCCCATAAAAATGAGTTTTGCCACCCCAGCTCGGATCCCGCTTGCGCACAGGAGATGCTGTGCAACAGCTTAATCCATCCGTGTCACGCATTGCCCACCCCTTTGCCACTCTTGGCAAAAATTCCTGGACACGCCCCTGCATGAGGGTGAGTAAATGATGAGAGCATTTTCATTTTTTGGTGTATCTCTTTATGGTATTAGAGGAACTAATATCCTCCCTGTTGAATTGTGACTATTATCACATCAACACTGATTAAACGAAATGGAGAAGGGGCCCCAGAGTTTGCCACCAGAGTGGCAAGCACGTCTACTCTCTGACAAGGGCAGAGAGACTCGCTGCCACTTGGCAGGAATCTGACAAACGTACAAGGTGCCTAGCGGGAAGAATGTCAGCTCGACTAACTCAGAATGACAGTCACCAAGGCTGCCAGATGTTTCTGCATGTGTTTCTGGTCTGCTGTCTATTAGTGTGTCTGGGTAGGTAATCTGCTATCATGACTATGTGAAAATGTATAAACTAAACTGAAACCAATTAGTCTGTCTATGCACTTCATTTTTAGAGCTCTTTACAATACCTCAAAATAAATTAGTGCAAAATAGCCTGTTCTTAAATAAATAAAGTAGATTATGGCTGATCTGACTTGTGTACATAATGGTGTTAGCACAGTAATTGGCAGAAGAAATCCTTCATGACAACTTGAACAATAGCAGATGCTCCTGTGAATGAGTGGGTGAAGGCCAGAGATGTCATGTGAAGTCATAATCTTTAGGTAATCGTTATGTAACTTTACACTCAGACCAAGAATCAAACAGAGATGATGTCTTCAAATGCATTGTTAAGTAAGTTAAACATCAGTAATCAAGAATGTGACTTTTGAATAGACAGACAAATATAGGCCTATTATACAGATAGACAGACAGATAGACAAACTCTTATTTACTGACACTTTGTTATGTATGCAAAGCCTGTTCTGTTGGTGCACTGAAAATTAAAAATTTTAGATTGAAAGATACGGTGAAAGAAATCAGTGTCTGCTCAAAACTGCCATCTCTCAGAGCGTGAATGTCATTCCTCTCCTGAAGCTGGTTTCTTTCATCTGCACTCTTCTCTCCCTCACCTAGTTTTTCTTTAATTGGGTCTGGGGATTTAAGATCTTTTTATAGATGTGGGCTTCAGCAGCTTGTCCACAGTGATTGTCAACAGGCCAGAGAATCGTCCCCAACTGAGGTTTTAATGTGGGTTTGGCCATGTGAGTTAATCAGTGTATGGGGTGACTCATTTAAAAAATGTCAGTCTTAGCAATTCAGATTGGTAGTTTTTCCTTTGAGGCCTCAATGTGATCGCAGCCGAAAAGGAGTTGGAACTGAGTAGACCAGGCCAATTACGCATGTTTTTCTCAAATTATTTGAGGATCAAATTCGCAATTTGCAATAAGCCAAGCATAAGTTCTTGAAGTTTGGAAGACGGAATCTGCACACTTTTAAAATTTTCTGCACTGATTGCTGCAGAATTCTGCAGAATGGATTTAAATATATTAAAAATATATTTAATATATAATATTATAAGCGCCAACTTGTGTGGTATACAGCTATATTTTGGTAAACTGAAATGGATTCCAAATTTCATAATGATGATTGGCTGTTCGCAATGCAAATTATTAGCTAACAAAATTTTATTGGCTGCTGCCAAGGATTGCAAGGATCCAGAAGAGGATGCATCTCAAATTCCAACTCGCTCGATCCAACTGTTGCAATGTTATAACTGATTTTTTTGCTGTAGAGCCCCCTCTGGACAGAATTCGATGAAATTTAGCATGCATCATCAAAATCTCTTTGTATTGAAATTTCCAAAGTTTCAATAATTTCTTACTTTGAATTTAGAATATATAGGTTGCTAAAAAATAATTGGCTCATGTGTTCTAAAAGATTTGCTGTATCAAAATGATTTTTTTAACTTTTCATCATGAGGATATCTAGATGATACATGTAAAACTTCATGAGCAGAAAGATAGGAGGATATACAATATAGTAAAAAATGTTAATGGCCAAAACATTTATAGACAGAAGTTACATCAGAGATATATGTTTCAGATATACGTTTGGCTTGACTTATCTTGGAAATTTTTTTTATTCTAGCCGATACGGTTGTGAAGATATTAGCAAAAATTTAAAAGTGCTTATTATAGGGTCGGGTGGGTGTGTGCGTAGTGTGTGGGATTTGTTGCTTGGACCCCTAATAAGCCAATATATGTAGAAAAACAAATGTGCAAGCACCTTTGTGAAGGGAAACTTTGTTTGAATTCCGCAGAATTTCTTCATGATATTTCAGGCAGGCCTAATTATAACAACCAAAACAAAGAATATTCTAAAACGTTTTACATTTTCTGAAGAAAGGTATCACTATGTGGTTTTCTAGGTCGAGCTCACATTTTAAGGAGAGTCCAGTTGACGTTTGCAAATGCCGCACGGATAGCAGAACACAATTTATATTCAAAGACACCGCACACATCCTTGTCCCACATGAAAAGCATATTTAATGCTCATAAAGTTGAAATTAATGTAATAAGGTTGCTCCATTGCCTGACAGAAATACATACGGATGAGGCTGACATGAGAGTATTAAAATAAAGATACACCTTAAAAAAATATCTATATCGATATTGACGCATTGTATCGATAACAGGGGATCGTTGGTAATTGGATCGATGTATCGATCCAGATCGATGGATCATTACACCCCTAACCGTAGTGTCATAAAATTGCATTATTAGCATGCTCCGTGGGAGTCGGATCCCAGTCCTTTGCATCTTAATGTCAGCGCTCTATCAGTTGAGCTATCGTGCAATTTGATCACAGTCAAACAAGCTCATAAGTAGTCATGCTAATGCTAAAATGCATCGCCTTATAAGTCGTGCACTATAGTAAAAGTGTTAGATGTCCTATGACAGCATTGTGTGAGGAACAGAGTGAAAAGTATGTGTTTGTGAACAGAGAATCTGTCTTTTGCTTCTTATTTGTGTCATTGTTGTTTTAGTGCCTCTAGTAGTCATTCACTGCTGCGATATGTACAACGACCCACCTAAACATCCTCCAAAAAAATGTTGGTATGGTAGCATAATTCATTCAGACCAGGTTGGAAAAGTAATAGCACACAAGTTTGAGGAATCATTCGACACATTTCCAATTGTTATAATTGCGATTAGGGGTTTGTTCAAATCCCTTACCCTAAAAAAGAGCAATGGTAGAATTCAACCATAACACGATAATGTTACTGAAGCATGTTGGATAGAAAGTAGACCGTATACAAACACCTTCTTTTTAAAGGTCTGCATAGAATTGTGCTGTGCGTCATGTTCAAATTATAAGCAATTAGAGGCTCTTTTCTCACTTGGGTCACAAAGAGCCTGTACAAGTGTGACATGGGGTCTCTTTCAATTGGTCTCTATAGCAATGAGGACAAAACCACCTTGGGCACTCAAGTACCTTTGCCCATCCATCAAGCAAATGGGAACAGAGCAGTGAAGGGAGGAACAGAATTTGACATACTGTAATTTTTCCCTTGAAGTAAAGGCAGATCAATAATCTGTTGCCTTATTTTTACTCTGCTTCTTCCCAGACTAAGATGAAATAGCTTCTATATTGTTTTGATAGAGAGAGCACCTGGACCCCTGGTAGGCTCAGCAAATAGGTTATGGTGCTGGAAGTTATTGTGGTGTGGTGGAGGGTATTAGAAGAAATAACCTCAATCTTGAGTGGGTTATGATGGAACTGAGTGGATCCCTTGGGAAAAGGCAAAGTGACTCCAATGCTGAACTCATTATGACACTGAAGACACTATTGATACTGATACTTTATGCAAAAAGGCAGGTCTTTCTTGCTGTTGTCTCAAGACATGATATATTCTTTTTAAACTATAAAAGTAGTTAAAGGCAAGGTGAAATTCGAGTGATACCTCAAATCATACAGCTTATTGAGAATAGGTGTGCTGTTAGTTTTCTTAAGCATTCAGGCTTAAGAATTTCATTAGCTGAACAATAAAACAGCTTAAAAAAATCCTGTAGACTCAGGCCACTTCCACACTAATCTGTTTTTGTTTAAAATGCATTGATATTTCTACTCTTAGAAATAAAAAATACTGTTTAAGGTACAATAATCATCACTAGGGTGGTACCCTCAAGGGAAACTTTCCTGTATCTCTAGTTAAAATATATAAGTATTTTGGGTACATAAGAAGCATCTATTGTGTATATTTATGGTTTATGTTTTATATATGGCCTTGTTCCTTAAACAGTACCTTTTTTCTGACAGAATAAATGTTTTCTCCACTGAAAAAGGAGACTTTCAAAAACATTTTGAATGCAAATGCAAAATTTGGTCATTTACCAAATAATTTTTATTCAAAGTCAATTACATAGTCATTTCCGGGACAATCTGAAATTGTTCCTGAGCAGTTCCTTATTCAAAGTGGATATCGATTACTCTCAATTTTAAAGAGGCTTTCATTACAAACTAATATTGAACTCAAATTATTTTCCAGTAGCCTATACAGTATCTGAACCATATGAAATACAGTGCACCATCTTTTTCAATTCAATTATTAACATTTTGTGATATTCTATTTCAAAAGAAAAGGAAAAAATATTTCAGTAAAGCTAACAGACAAGTTTAAAAGTTACATTTGCCAAGAAATATAACAAAATACTTCCAAATGCAACTCCATCACTGAAGTTCAAATCAAGTTCACTGAATAAAAAAGTACAGAATGGTAGGGTGAGATAAAAGTCAATGACTTGTTGTCATTAGGGTCACACCAATCTGATACCTGGATCGGTATCGGCTCCAATACTGAAGCTTTTAGACTGATCAGGTATCGGTCTGACGAGACCAATCCAAATCCGATACTGTGTGTTAGTCATGTTCGTTACTGTCAAGCTCCAAAAATGACAAAAGAACCATCAAAACACCATTAAAGTAGTTAATATGACTTGTGTTTATTCAAAGCCACTTGAAGATGAGCGATAGCTCTGTGAATCACAAAAGGCTGTGTTTAATAAGTAAATAGTATGCATGTGCAGTGCCAGCACGTCAGTGAATGGCGCTGCTCTGTTTACACACACACTTGTGGTTTTGTTCACTTATAATATGCATTTAGAATGGCTTAGAGGTGCATTTTTACCATAATTTGAATAAGAAGCGAATTAAACTGTGAACTTGCCTACAAACAGACACACTAACAGGACTTCCTGGAGAGTTCAGAATGTCAAAATAAAAGCGTGAGGGTTTAAAAGTTAAAGGTGCACGATTGAGATATATTACTATTATAATATATTATAATCATTTGTTTACCGATGATAATAATATTTAAGTTGAATGGGTTCCAAAAAATAACTGTATGAATGAAAAGTGAGCTGATATCTAACAACTAAATTGAACAAAATAAGCGATCTGAATCCTTTAAAGTCCAGATGCAAGTTGAATTATACTGGAATTACTGTTAATTTTGCTGTTACATTATCCAGTATACTAGTTAATAATAAAGTGTTTCTTAATAATTTATACATTTATATTTAATAATGTGTAGTTTGAGGTTTGTGTTTCTTTACATATTAAAGAGTATTCCCAATTAGTTCCACACAATAATATAAAGATATTCTAAACTGATTATGCAAAAAACACTGAACAAAAGTGGTATTGCTGCATCCCTAGTTATAATTGTATCAAATACAGTATCCATTTAACCAAACCGTAACAAATAAACTTTGCTTATTCCGACATGAATTTTTGTGTAGCTTTTTAATTGGTACCCTTCATATTTTTATGCCTTTCCAGGGAGCAGCAAAGATTGTCTTGCACTGTTTAAGGAATAGTTCAACCAAAAATAACTTTTTTATTTTCTTTTTTAAAGATTTACGCATTTAAATTTCATAAAATTCTTTCAAATTGAATTAAGTAATCGTTAATAATTAAAAGAAAGTTTTAAATAATTCAATTTGATGGAATTTTGTAATTAAATTAAAATGTGTAAATCTTATAAATGTACTAAAATATTGTTTGGAGAATAATTGTTTTCCAGTTTTGTAAGTTGTGACAGAATTTTTTTTTTTGGGTAAACTATCCATTTAACTCTGTGTGACCCAAGGTGAAGCCCCTCAACATCTTAAAGCATTCCATAAGACTGCAACTCCCCGATGAGAACAGTTCTCTTGACACCACTGAGGATGTTACGATCCTCTGTTGTCTGCCTTGTGTTTTTTCCCTTACCACCTCCAAAACTACACTTCCCATAATTCCCTCCTAGTCTATGTGTCTGAGTTTCATTGGTTCATTGTTTAATTACCTTGTTATCAGTTCTAGTTTGTCATTGGTTTTAGTTTATTGTCTTGTTATCTTGTTTTGAGTTTTGGTTTTCCATTGGCTTACGTTTCCCCTTGTTTTTATATTTAAGTCCTCATGTTTACCCTGTCGGTTATTGTTTGGTAAACGTTTCATGTTATGCCTGCCCTAGACCTTGTTCTTGCCAGTGCCCTTCATAGAAGTTTCCTGAGTTTATACCTTTGTTTTGCCATCGTGGATCTTTTGTTTGTTCCTGTGTTCACCGTTTGCTTGACTTTGTGTTATTTTCAATAAAAGTGCAAGTAGATCCTAACTCCTCCTCTGCCCCCTTTGTTACAGAATAGCCGACCAACTATGGATCTAGCGGTTCATCAAGCGAACTACAGACTTCTCTGCCTCAAACAAGAGGATCGCCCAGTGGAGGATCACATTCGTGACTTCCTGGAGCTGGCTAATATAGCGGACTTCCCGGAGTATGCCCTGGTGATTTTCTTCAGAGGGAATCTTAAGGGAGCTCCTGCCACTGACAACTCCTGGATGGACGCTCCTCGACATTGTAGAGGAGACCCTGAGAATTAGTGGCTCGCCGTTCACTGTGGGTGTTGTGGAAGAGGGCTTTACCTCCCCTCCCACAGTGGTCACCCCTCAGCCTTCCATAACTCGTCCCTCCACGCCAGCCACGGTCAACGATCCAATATTCATGCCCGCCACGGCCAACGAACTGGAAGTTCCGTCAACCTCAGAGCCAGCATTGCCAGCCTCGTCTGTTCGGAGGAGGAGGAGGAGGAGAAGAGGAAAGGCTTCTGCTCCCCGGTCTCCGCCTGCCTCGGCCAACGAACCAACGCCAACGAGCCAGCGAGCCAGCGCCCACGCCTGCCACGGCCAGCGAGCCAGCGCCCACGCCTGCCACGGCCAGCGAGCCAGCGCCCACGCCTGCCACGGCCAGCGAGCCAGCGCCCACGCCTGCCACGGCCATCCTGGAGCCAGCGCCTGTAGCCTCGACCGTCCCAGAGCCAGTGCCAGCGCCTGTAGCCTCGACCGTCCCAGAGCCAGTGCCAGCGCCTGTAGCCTCGATCGTCTGGAGGAGGAGGAGAAGAAAGTCCCCCAGGGCTCCTCCTCCCGAGCCTCCCAGGGCTCCTCCTCCCGAGCCTCCCAGGGCTCCTCCTCCCAAACCTCCCAGGGCTCCTCCTCCCAAACCTCCCAGGGCTCTGCCACAGTCACCTGAGCCGTCCACGCCTCAGTCACCTGAGCCTCCCACGGCTCCATCTCCTGAGCCTTCCACGGATCCTGAGCCTTCCATGGCTCCACCTTCAGAACCTTCTACAGCTCTGCCTCCTGGGCCTCCCATAGCCCCACCTACCAAGGCTCTGCCACCTGAATCCTCCACAGCTCTGCCCCTAAAATCCTCCATGTCTCCGCCTTCCACGGCTTCACCTTCCACGGCCACGCCTCCTGAGCCTTCCACGGCTCTGCCCTTGGAGTCCTCTGTGTCTCCGCCTTCCACGGCCACGCCTCCAGAGCCTTCCACGCCTCCAGAGCCTTCCACGCCTCCAGAGCCTTCCACGGCTCCGCCTCAGAAGTCCGCCATGTCTCCGCCTTCCACGGCTCCGCCTCCGGACCCTTCCAAGCCTCCGGACCCTTCCAAACCTCCAGAGCCTTCCACAGCTCCGCCTCAGAAGTCCGCCATGTCTCCGCCTTCCACGGCTCCGCCTCCGGACCCTTCCAAACCTCCAGAGCCTCCCACGTCTCCTCCACCAGAGCCTTCCACGGCTCCGCCCCCAGAGTCCTCCTGGTCTCCGCCTTCCACGTCTCTGCCCCCAGAGCCTACCTGGGCACCGCCTTCCACGGCTCCGCCCCCAGAGTCCTCCTGGTCTCCGCCTTCCACAGCTCCACCCCCTATACCTTCCTTGGCTCCGCCTACAGAGCCTTCCGCAGCTCCGCCCACTCCCCTTGAATCTCCTCCCAGGCCTTCTGACCCTGTCCTGTGGCCTCCTCCCAGGCCTTCTGACCCTGTCCTGTGGCCTCCTCCCAGGCCTTCTGACCCTGTCCTGTGGCCTCCTCCCAGGCCTTCTGACCCTGTCCTGTGGCCTCCTCCCAGGCCTTCTGACCCTGTCCTGTAGCCTTCCCCTAGGCCTCCTGACCCTGTCCTGTGGCCTTCTCCCTGGCCTCCTGACCCTGTCCTGTGGCCTTCTCCCTGGCCTCCTGTCCCTGTCCTGTGGCCTTCTCCCTGGCCTCCTGACCCAGCCCTGTGTCCTCCCCCCCCCCCCCCCCCCCCCCCAGGCCTTCTGACCCTGTCCCGTGGCCTCCTCCCAGGCCTCTTGACCCTGTCCCTGTCCTGTGGCCTTCTCCCAGGCCTCCTGTCCCTCCTGAATCGTTCCCTGTCCTACGACCACCTCCCAGACCTCCTGACCCGTCACCTGTCCTGTGGTCTCCTCCTGAGCCATTCCCTGTCCTGCAGCCACCTCCCAGGCCACCTTACCCTTTCCCTGTCCCGAGGTCACCTCCCAGGCCTCCTGTCCCTCCTGACCTGTCCCCTGTCCCGTGGCCGCCTCCCAGGCCCCCTGAGCCTTTCCCTCCCCTGAAGCCACTCCCAGGCCCCCCTAACCTGTCCTGCGGCCACCTCCTAGGCTCCCTGAACCTGTCCCTGTCCTGTGGCCTCGGCCTTCTGACCCACTACCCGTCTGGTGTCCGCCTCCCCGACCTCCTGACCCAGCCCCCACCTTGAGGTCATCCCCTTGGTCTCCCTGGTCCCCGTGGTCTGCCTGTTTGCCCCTTGTGCCCTCCTTGATCTGTCTGCCCACCCCGAGCTCACTCCTGGGACGATTAGTTTGTTTCTTTTTGTTGTTTTTCTGTTTAAGAGCGTCTGGAATCCGCCCCTTTGGGGGGGGGGGGGGGGGGGGGGTTCTGTTACGATCCTCTGTTGTCTGCCTTGTGTTTTTTCCCTTACCACCTCCAAAACTACACTTCCCATAATTCCCTCCTAGTCTATGTGTCTGAGTTTCATTGGTTCATTGTTTAATTACCTTGTTATCAGTTCTAGTTTGTCATTGGTTTTAGTTTATTGTCTTGTTATCTTGTTTTGAGTTTTGGTTTTCCATTGGCTTACGTTTCCCCTTGTTTTTATATTTAAGTCCTCATGTTTACCTTGTCCCTTGTCGGTTATTGTTTGGTAAACGTTTCATGTTATGCCTGCCCTAGACCTTGTTCTTGCCAGTGCCCTTCGTAGAAGTTTCCTGAGTTTACACCTTTGTTTTCCCATCGTGGATCTTTTGTTTGTTCCTGTGTTCACCGTTTGCTTGACTTTGTGTTATTTTCAATAAAACTGCAAGTAGATCCTAACTCCTTGTCTGCCCCCTTCGTTACAGAAGACCTTGCGGATGTTGACGGTGTCGGTTGCGCAGGTAAAGTGGTGGTAAATGGTTTTCTTCCTGCCTTTCTCGTGGTTTAAATTTTGCTTTATGTACAGGTCACTGATTTAGGTATTTGCATCCTTCACTCTTTGTGACTTGCCTGACATCATAATAGGGTGGAGATGGAGGAGGGTGGAGGACATTAAAAAAAAAAGTGGGACACAGAAAATTCAATCAAAATTGGTATTTGGGTAGAGGGGAAACAGGAAAGGAAGATGGGGAAAGAAAACAAAATGTAAAATTTCATAATAGAAAACCAGTTTATTGGCACAAGAAGTTGTAGAAATCAGCAGCGAGTGTTAAAGTCTAGTTTGACCCTGGTAATGTTTATACGTATATCAATGTAATACAGCCTTCAAAAACATAATTAAAGGCTTAGTTCACCCAAAAATGAAAATTCTCTCATTATTTACTCCCAGATGTGTATGACTTTCTTTCTTCAGCAGAACACATATGAAGAAAAATAGAAAAATATCTTCGCTCAGTAGGTCCTTAAAATGCAAGTGGAGGGAGATCAGACTTTTTAAGCTCCAAAATTCACAGATAGTCAGTATAAACGTCATCCATACGACTCCAGTGGTTAAATTAATGTCTTCTAAAGCGATACGGCCTCTTTTGGTGTGATTATATTTCAGTACTTTTGAACTCTAAATCATCACTTCGGGTAAGCTTCACGAGAGGGTAGAGATCAATCGTGTGACGTATTACCGTTGCCATGATATGGACGTAATCTCACGTTCTCCCCTCGGTTGAGATATCCAGGATAAGCACACGAATGCACCACTGTGAATAACAAAACAGATAAATAAAGCTCTGAACAAAAACAACAACCAAGCTACATTAAAGCGTTCCTCCTACTCGGTTGAAAACAACACTCCTCTTACGGCTGTGATGCACATTCTTTGGTTCTCATGTGTTTCAAATGCCAATGCAATTACATCACACGAGTGTATATACTGCTGCTAACAGGAAGCATGATTAAGAGTTCATCCATCAATCGACAACTGCTTATCCTGTGTACAGGGTCACAGGGGTGGCTGGAGCCTATCCCAGCTAACATTGGGCGAAAGGCAGGGTACACCCTGGACAGATCGCCAGTCCATCACAGGGCCACACATATACAAACAACCACTCACACTCACATCCACACCTTTTGGAGACATCAATTAACCTAGCCTGCATGTCTTTGGATGGTGGGAGGAAGCCGGAGCACCCAGAGAGAACCCACACAGACACAGGGAGAACATGCAAACTCCACACAGAAAGGCCAGGGCAACCGGGGTTTCAACCCACGACCTTCTTGCTGTGAGGCGACAGTGCTAACCGCTGCACCACCATGCCGCTATGATTAAGAGTTAAAGTACTTAGCTTAGACATTAATTTAAACATATTTACATATTGATGACATTTATTCTGACTCTCTGTGAAATTTGGAACTTCAAAAATTGGATTACCATCCACTTGCATTTAAAGGACCTACTGAGCTGAGAAAGTTTTCTATTTTTCTTCAAATATGTTCTGCTGAAGAATGAAAGTCATACACATCTGGGATATCATAAGAGAGAGTAAATTATATAAAATTTTTGGGTGAACTATCCCGTGGCTAAAATCGACAAGCAAGATAAGACTATTAAATTAATACATTTGCATTTAAAAAAAAAATACAATGTACTATAGATATATAGAATGTCTTATTGGCAACACAGGAAGTCCAAATGAGTTGTAGGGAGTCATAACAAGCATTTGTTCCTTGTCATGCAGTAATTATAAACATATGGCAAAACAGACTTAATCTTTCATGACTCAACATGCTAATATGGTGTAAAGCTCCCATGTCTAATTAGAGCATATGGACTGAAGTGATCTGTCTAACTGGATAAATGACACTTTAACAGGTGACCTTACATAATTAGCAGAGTTTTGTTGAAATTAATACTAAATTAAAATCAATATACATCCCAGTGCATTTGAACTATGACAGTTTTATCACTGAAAGTGACTTTCCCCTTTGAAATACTATTGTAATATAGACTTCTGCAGAAACTAATGTAAATACACTTAAAAATATATTGTAGCCTATTGTTTCAAGATTTTTGATTTTCAATTTCATTAAAAAAATATGTTTCATGACATCATTATTTGTTAGCAATTTCATTACAAAATTCCATTAATTTGAATTGTGTAATTTGTTTTTTTATGAAATTGAAAATCTTAAAATGTTTTTTGAGTGTACATAATATACATTATAGTACATAACAAAACTGAATTTTTAAATTTTTTCCACATGTAAAAGCTTCCATAAATGTTACTCAGCAATATTTGAACATTGCATACAATGGGGTCCAAAGGTCTGAGACAATATATTTGAAGTATGATGTAAAAAAATTAAAAGATGAAAGATTCTGCACTATTTCTAGGTCACTACTTAAAGGTAAGCTTATTTGTGACACTGACCATGACAACTCCTTTAAACAAAAGGTCAAAGTCTTCTTGAAGCACACAAGATGCTCTCTAGAACACTCTTAAATCATGGACCACCAGATTTTGAACAAACTTGTGAAGTCCATGTTACTAATAACATATGAAAAAATATATATATATTCTTCCAAAATTTAGGCTATTAATATATTTTGTAAGGAAAATTCTGTATTAAACTACAAAATTATACAAAATCATTTCCACAAATGGTTTCAGATTTTAGACCCAATTGTCTATATTTTGGAGTAATCTGGCTTTTGCTTGTTATAATAAAAAATTGATTCATTTTAGGTTCTACTAATGCCAAATAAAATAAAGGAAATATACAACTTTTTTGTCCTATTTAAAAAATTAAAGAGTAAATCCACTATTTCCCCATTCTCTTTCTCAAAGTAATCAGTAGTCAAATATTTTGGCAAGACACTGAGTATGTAAAGATCAGCTAAATTATGCTCTGTATGTTTCTTTTAACTGAGTCAACTAATTGTACCTGGCAGCTATAGTGTAGTGTTCTCCAACCCCCTCGAAACCAAAACACACCACCCTGAAAATCATTCAGCTGTGCTGCATTCCTGCGACAATCTAAACACTTCCTCATACCTTCAGAGTGAACTCGGTTTAAATATGTGATGGGAATGGATGGAATTTTTGAGTCTGCATTTTCACATTTCTTTTAGATAGGCTGTTGGTCCTGTAGAATCCCGTAACATGTTATTCCTACATTTTTGCACAATGATTTTTATGCGGCTCATTCTATGTATCGCGGTAGTATCCTGGTGAAATAAACACTAGAGGTGCTACAACAAATTAGTTTTATGCCCTTTCACATGAATCACAAGTAAAACGTCAGATTATCAGTTCATAAACACTTTTTTTGCCCTGTTTCTTACAGAATACTATCTCATGACATCCAACAGTTTTATTGAAGCATATGTCTAAATGGGATAGTTCACTGAAAGATTTTATTCACCCTCCTGGCATCCCAGATGTGTGTGACTTTCTTCTGCTGAACACAAATTAAGACATTTAGAAGAATTTCTCAGCTCTTTTGGTCCATACAATGAAAGTGAATGGGTGCCAAATCTTTGAAGCACAAAAAGTCCACGTAAAGGAACATAATCATAATCCATATGACTCCAGTGTTTAAATCCATGTGTTCAGACACAATATGATAGGTGTGGGTGAGAAACAGTTCAATATTTAATATTTATAATTTTGAGAGTGAGTAAATGATGAGAATGTTTTCTAAACTAACCTTTTAATTATTGCATTACACTCTCAACTACATTTAAAAGGTTATTCGATCCCAATTGCATGGCAGCTCAACTGACATGTGATGCAAAGGACTAGAAGTCGACAAGTGAGCCGAAAGTGTTCTAAAAACACCATTAAATGACACCAATAAATTGCATTTTTCATGTCACATTAGCTTTTATGACACTAGATTTAGGTTTAGGGTTTAGGGAAGGGAGGTAGGTCTTGTTTATTTAGAACTCGATAAGAGCATTTAAGGAATATTCTGGGTTCAATACAAGTTAAGTTCAATCAACAGCATTTGTGGCATAATACTGATTACCACAAAAATTTCAATTGACATCTCCCTCCTTTTCTTTAAAAAAATAAACAAAAAAAAAAAATCGAGTTTACAGTGAGGCACTTACAATGAAACTGAATGGGGCCAATTTTTAGACGGTTTATACACAGAAATGTGAAGCTTATTATTTTATAAAAGCACTTACATTAATTCTTCTGTTAAAACGTATTATTTGAGCTGTAAAGTTGTTTAAATCATAATTTTTACAGTCATTTAAGGGTTTGTTGACATTGCATCAACATGGTAATCAAGTTGAAAAATTGGCTATATCTTTACACAGGAAAAGTTATTAAGTGATTTTCTCAAACTAAAATTGTGTTTGAAACTCATAGAATTTATTTTAACGATACAAAATTTACTTAACTATTTACTTCCATTGTAAGTGCCTCAAGATTTGATTTTTTTTTTTTAAGAAAAGGAGATACAAGCCAAAAAAATATTATTTGTGGTAATCAATATTATGCCATAAACGCTGTCGACTGAGCTTAACTCAATTGTGAACCCGGAATATTCCTTTAACTCTAAAAATGTGTTCTCGATTTGTTTAGAAGATAATTATACTCTCTTGTAGCACAACACAGTGGACATTACACCTCAGAACTGCCGCGATATATGTAATGAACCGCAATTTTCATAAAATCAGGCTATATAACTAGGCCGAGGTGGAATCTGCAGATTTCTTTCACATGTCTTGCACTGATCATTTACAGAATTCTGTGGAAAAGATTCAAACACAGAAAAATATGCTAAACGAATATGAAAGTACTACGCTTTTAGTTGCTGAAAGCATTATCAAATTAGCCAAAATATTTAATAAGCAAACATGCAAGCGGCATTTAGATTCTGTGAAAATCTGAAGAGATTTCTGTGTGCACAGATTGTGAGTGAGCCTGATTATAACCCATGCCATTGTGTGCTTAGTGTCCCTTTATGAGATTATCAACCATATTGTCAAAAAATCAAGTATAAAAAAAGATAAGCAAAAGACAAAGAAATAGCAGGTTGGATGGAGGTGGCCCAGGAAAAAAACAATTAACAACCAGCCATCCCTCCGAGGCCAGTGTAATAGTTTGGCTGCAAAACCAGAAGTCGAAGCCAGATCTGCACTGGTATATCCCGAACGGACTGCCACTTTATGGGTGCCTTTCGGGGTGCTCATAGTACTCCATACTCCCTCAGAGATTTGATGAGGACTGTGTCTTTGACGTCACTGAAAACCATCCGGATGTTATTAGTGTCCGTGGCACAGGTGAAGTGAGAGTAGATGGTTTTGCATTCCGTTTTCTCGACATTCACGGCCTTCATTTTATATATCTCGTGGATGTAGTCCATGGCATCTTGCTTGTTCCGCCGTTCGCCTGAGGGTGGCATCAAACCACAGAGGAGGGGAGGGGTTAGTACAAGCTTGGAACAAAAAAGCATTAAACTGGGAGGAGCACATGCAAATTAAAGAGGCGCGAACAATGAAGTTAGCCGAGAGAGAGAAATTAATTAATGACTATGACTAGTCTATGACTATGACTTCTGCTTGAAATAATTATTTAACCGTTGTAAAGTCATATGTAGAGAATGACTTTAAAATTCATATTTGATCCCTGAATTTAACTTGAGGTAGCAAACAGGATGCAGAATCATAATTTGAGTTTGAAATTTAGGTAGAATTAAAGTGGCAACTGTTGTTAGTGTAGTTTATAATCATATATTTCATTTTTTAGTATGAATTACTCAAACATCATCATACACACAATTATTTTTAAGGAACATATTAAAGAAATAAGTTAAAGTCTAATATTTTGTGTTGGACTAATGAAATACCTCATTAGTTGTGTAACTTTGATGACTTTTCTTTAATTTCAATTCAGCATCTTGTGGGGTCTGGCCAATTTAGTTCAAATTCCAACTAATGAACTGAATGGCAGCTAAATTTTGCACAACACTGCATGGCGGTTTATGATTTTGTATTAATCAAAGTGGGTCTTATATTCTGTTAACTTCTATTCCAATAACTTATCATTCTAGGCTCAAGCAAAAAACATTTCATAAATATGGTGCTGTCAGTCTAAAATGGGGTGAAACACTGTTTGCCTCCCTTTCTGCTTGCAAATGCACAGAACTGGCTATTTTAAGGAGATCTAAATCATTTAAGAGACACTCCAACTGAGTGTCACAAACCAAGATTCCATTTCAGTACTAAGAGGCTAAAACCTGTCCTTCACCACCAACTGTGAAGCAAAACATTTTCCACTGTCTTAAAGTCCACAGGAAAACTGTGAACTGCTCTGTCAATTCAGTTTCATAGAACGCCTGATTCCCTCCCATAATATTCCATTCAAGGATTTGAGGTGAAAGAGTTTGGACGAATACAATGAGTTGTTGGTGCGGAAACACTTGTGTCCATACCTGGGAAATCTGGGAAGTATGTTAACAAGTCCGACTTCTCGATCTTTTCTGCCAGGATGTCCATCTTGTTTAGGAAAAGTATAATGGAGGAATTTGTGAACCATGGCGAGTGGATGGTTGTGTAGAACAGCGACAAGCTCTCTTTCATACGGTTCTACAGACAGAAAGAGAAAGTGTTCAAAGCATAAGATAATAAGAGAGAAAGTAGGTGCAAGATCAGTTAGATAATTTATCAGTACAGCTTGGACAGGAATGAATGGAAAGAGTAAAATAAGTAGTGCATATAGGAAAGAGAAAGGAAGGAAAACTTGAAAGAAGATAGAAAAGAATACAGGAAGGAGAAATAGAGGAAGGAATATAGGAAGGAGTATAGGAAATAGAAGGGAAGGAGAACAAGGAGTATAGGAAATAGAAAGGAAGGAGAACAAGAAGTAAAGGAAAGAGAAAGGAAGGAGAACAGGAAGGAGTAATGAAAGAAAAGGGAAGGGGAACAGGAAGGAAAATAGGAAAGAGAAAGGAAGGAAAACAAGAAGTAAAGGAAAGAGAAAGGAAGGAGAACAAGGAGTATAGGAAAGAGAACAGGAAGGAGTAATTAAAGAAAAAGGAAGGAGAACAGGAAGGAATATAGGAAAGAGAAAGGACAGAGAACAGGAAGGAATATAGGAAAGAGAAAGGACAGAGAACAGGAAGGAGTATAGGAAAGAGAAAGGACAGAGAACAGGAAGGAGTATAGGAAAGAGAAAGGAAAGAGAACAGGAAGGAGTATAGGAAAGAGAAAGGAAAGAGAACAGGAAGGAGTATAGGACAGAGAAAGAACAGAGAACAGGAAGGAGTATAGGACAGAGAAAGGACGGAGAACAGGAAGGAGTATAGGAAAGAGAAAGGACGGAGAACAGGAAGGAATATAGGACAGAGAAAGGACGGAGAACAGGAAGGAGTATAGGAAAGCGAAAGAACAGAGAACAGGAAGGAGTATAGGACAGAGAAAGGACGGAGAACAGGAAGGAGTATAGGACAGAGAAAGGACGGAGAACAGGAAGGAGTATAGGAAAGAGAAAGAACAGAGAACAGGAAGGAGTATAGGACAGAGAAAGGACGGAGAACAGGAAGGAGTATAGGAAAGCGAAAGAACAGAGAACAGGAAGGAGTATAGGACAGAGAAAGGACGGAGAACAGGAAGGAGTATAGGAAAGCGAAAGAACAGAGAACAGGAAGGAGTATAGGACAGAGAAAGGACGGAGAACAGGAAGGAGTATACGAAAGAGAAAGAACAGAGAACAGGAAGGAGTATAGGACAGAGAAAGGACGGAGAACAGGAAGGAGTATACGAAAGAGAAAGAACAGAGAACAGGAAGGAGTATACGACAGAGAAAGAACAGAGAACAGGAAGGAGTATAGGACAGAGAAAGGAAGGAGAACAAGGAGTATAGGAAAGAGAACAGGAAGTAGTAATGAAAGAGAAAGGACAGAGAACAGGAAGGAATATAGGAGAGAGAAAGGACAGAGAAAGGAATGAGAACAAGGAGTATAGGACAGAGAACAGGAAGGAGTATAGGACAGAGAACGGGAAGGAGTATAGGAAAGAGAAAGGAAGGAAAACAAGGAGTAAAGGAAAGAGAAAGGACAGATAAAGGACGGAAAACAGGAAGGAATATAGCAAATAAAAATAGCAAACAAGCATTGAAACAATTTTTGGTCAACATTGACATGTAATAAATGGCATTGAAAAATATTACAATCTGATGTTGATTCTACATCCCTTTTGCACTCTGAGTAATGGTGACACAACATTGAAATTTCAATAAAAATAAATGTTAAGTCATTGAATCAATGTTAGAATCTGATGTTAATTCTATATCACTTTTGTTGAAACAATGTGAAAATATCAACAACAAGAAAGTTGCTGAAAAACAATGTATATTTCTATAAATAAAAACAACTTTCACATAGTTTCTTGAGTTTATTCATCTTTATCACAAAAGGTATAACAATAATAAAATAAAAACAATAAAAAAAGTTGTCACTGGAGGCCCCGGTGGAACAGCTCCCACTCTCATTTGCATCTAAAACAGAACAGATCGAAACAGTAGGATTAAAACCAATGCACAAAATGCATCCAATGCATCTTATTTGAGGAAAAAAATTGTAAACAGTCCAGCAATTTCACAGTTTGACAAATTGATCATGCATGCTAGTTTAGTCCTGGGAGCCTAAAGTCCTGTACATTTAGGATGTAGTCTCCCGTATCAAAAACATTTGATTTAACTCATCTAGTCAGTAGAGGCCCCATAACCTGAATTGGGTGTGTCAGATAAGAAAAATATCATCCATAATGTGCAGTCCATGGGAACAGACAATTATGACAGTATATGATTTGTCTAGTTTCTTTAAGCAGTCTCTGGTATTTTTACAAGTATATTGTTAGAAGATGCCAAGAGAACAACGCAATGCTAAAGGCTGCACGTGCTATCATTTATATATTTTCTCCCTAATTCGATTAAGAGAATCCACATAAGACCAAAAAATGTGTTGCATAAACTTGATAATGTTACATGCAGTAGAAAATTGTGCAGTTTGTCATGAAAGAATAAGATTCTAAGTTTTTTGTAAGACATGTTGATTAAAAGTATAGATAATTACTCATTCTAATAACTCAAAAAGCAAAATTGTATTACAAATTTAATATTTTCTTTACCTGATTTAACTGCGAGGATTTGAGGTGCTGGTTGGTCCTTTCCAGATCACAGATGATCACATGGTCCACTAGAGATCAATGTGTATTCACTGATATTTCATCATGAGGTGCTTCTCATTTCTTTAACTGTACATCCTTATTTTTTCTTTTTCTTAACTCTTCCCTCGTAAGACACGAGGAAAGAATTTAAGGATGCTATGCAAGTGCAGAATCAAAGAATGAAATCAAAGTACTACATGTGTAAAATGGCATATCCTTGCTCACACAAGTGTCACTTCTAAGTAAAGTCAATAAATGGTGATTTTGCAAAGAATTTATTACCACTGTGCTTTAAGATATCTGCCATAATGTTGACTATACTTTGTTAATGAAGACATTACTAATAAATCTTGATAAAACAGCATGCCCTTTTGAAGTATGTGCAAATGTATGTGCAAAAACACTTTTTCAAATTAATTTATTTAAGCTTACTCTGTCTTCACCTCCTGCAGTGCATTTAGAGAATTAATACATCCTTTCTGATTGCAGTCTTTGATAGTTTTCTGGGTCACATGCTTGATGTGCCCAATCATGTGGAGTCAGAAATATCCTAATTAAGCACATGAATAGGTGATACCCGAGTTGCTGAGTTGGTATGTTGGAAAGGGCGTGTTGACAGGAAAGATGAGGGAAAGCAATGGTTTTGCACAGTTATTTTGATTTCAGTGCTTAATTTCAGTAACGTTATGTGTGACAACCAATTTCGTAAGGAAATTAATTAATAACATGGATTAATACATTTAGGTTGTGTAAAATTGCAGGTATGTTCAGTTATTCCACTGGTAAAACTTTTGCTTGTCGTCCATTAAGTCTGGCATCTTCTGTATTTTGTTTCCCACTTGAATGCGGCATATGTCATAGTAATGAATGCCCAACTCGGAGGTACAAGCTTCCCAGGTGCACTTGAAGGCAGCATGAGAATGGAGGAACTAGGAAACGAGGTTGCAGAATTTAAGAAATAAGAAGCACAGGAAAGAGAAAGGAAGGAACTAGGAAGGAGTATAGGATAGAGAGCATGACATAGTACAGCAAGGAGAACAGGAAGGAGAACAGAAATGAAACAGGAAGGAAATCAGAAAGAAGTACAAGAACGAGAACATGAAGGAGCATTTCAGGGCAGGTGCAATCGAACATACGATTAGAAAAACGTAAAAGGCTAAAAGACTAAGAGGGTAAATCTTACAAAAACTGTCAATGTTAGCCTCAGTAACTGTTCACTTTGACTCTATCTTTTTTCCATACGATGAAAGTGAATGGTGACTGAGACAGTTAGTCCAAAGCACAGACTTTTGTGTTTCACAGAAGAAAGAAAACTTCATACAGGTTTGGAACAAAATGAGAGTGAGTACCCAATGACAGAATTTCTGCAATCCATATAAAACTAGGTTGATTGTAGGGACTCACCTCTTTGTTATTCTCCTCCAGTACCTGGTCATACTCGCTGAGAGAGGCTAAAAATATGAGTGACGTCACATTCTCAAAGCAATGGATCCACTTTCGCCTTTCTGACTTCTGACCACCTACATCCACAATCCTTTAAATTACAGAGTGAGAGACTTATTAAATGACGTCATTTTTCACAATCGACACCAACTGACAACCCCTATAATTTATTCCTACTTCCTAACTGTCAATAGTAAACCTGTCTACCTAAAAATTGGATTACATCAGCCAGTTGACTCACATATTCAAACTGTGCTTTAGTGTTTTTCACATTACTACATTGGATAAATTGTTCAGAAGAATATGTAAAACAGTGCTTGCTGGTGCAAAGCTTGCTGTCATGATGCAAGGGTGTTTGTGGGTGGTTGCCAGGGCGTTGCTATGCAGTTGCTAAAGAGTTCTTTGTGTTTTTTAGTGTGATGCTATGCGGTTGCTAAGACATTCCTAAGTGGTTTCTTAGGTTTCGGGCTGGTGTTTAGGGTGTTGCTGTGCAGTTGCTAAGGTGATCAGAGTTGTTCTTAATAAATATTTTTTCATCCACCTTTTTCCTGTGGATCTTACTGGGGAAGCAGATGTGATACAACTTCCACCGGCAGTCATTCTGTAGCAGGTCGCAAGACAACCACTGGACAATCTTGTTTGGTCATTCATACTTATGAGGAAAGCTCTACTCGATATACTTGATTGGATAGCATAAGGTTAATGGGGAAGGTTTAGGCTTGGGTTATAGTTTCTCCAATCAATCAGGCGCAGTTCCAGCTGCCGTTTCTCTCCCTGCACGCTGTGCAGTTCACGTCCCTGGGTGCTTCGACAGCGCTTCTTTCTGTGTAAAAGAGTATATTTCCTCTAAAAGAGCTTTTCCACTCGCTAAAAGAGTCACAGTGGCGTTGAACGTCCTTTTCAGGACGCATCTTTTCAAGATGCCTTTCCGCCCCTGTGTTGTTCCTGGATGCAGGCGATATCACTCCAAGAACGACGGCCACAGACATTCTAGTGTGCCTGTGCAGCAATCACACTGAGGCGGCGTTAGCGGATGGTTCATGTTCTTATTGCGAGAACATGACCATGGCAACGTTGCGGTTGTGGCTCTCCTTCCTGATGGTGAATGCCACTTCAGCTGCCCCCTGCATCGCTCCTTCTTCCCACAGGATTGAGGACGACCCGGCTGGCGATGAAGGCGATATGGGGATAATGACGGCTTGGTTTCGCCGGGTAAATCCCCACGAACCACCCGCCCCCCGACACACTCGTGTGCTTCCGTCTGGGCTCGGATGAGCACGACTTGCCGCCTGGCCAGCCATGGCTTGGATGATGACATCACCGCTGCATCGGAGAGCATTCAGGCATCTGACGCAGAAGACTCGATTGGCGCCTTCGGGCCAGCCCGCCCAGTCTGAGGCGGACGATATGCTTTCCCGGGCTGCCTTGAGCGTGAGCTTGGATTGGAACCCTTCCTCCTCCCCACAGCCTTCGCGGCTCGATGATTGGTACCTCGGCGCCCGGCGAGACTACAAAGCCTACAGCACCGCTGGACAGCCCAGCTCCTGCAGGTCCATCAACTTAAGGCACTTAAAGATCTGCATCTGGGTAATCCCGATCCCGATGTGCTGCAGGAACTGCGCTCTGCCACCGACCTCGCTCTCAGGGCCACGAAGGTCAAGGCGCAGACACTCGGGCGGGCGATGGCCACCCTTGTGGTCCAGGAGCGCCACCTCTGGCTGAACGTGGTTGAGATGCGTGACATTGACAAGGCTACGTTTCTCAACGCCCCCGTCTCCCAGCTCAGGGCCAAGTCACGCTCTTTTGCCTCCCGACGCATTATGCTGCTCCCCCCCCGCTGCGAAGCCCCTCCCGGTACATCAAATGTGATCGTCTCGTTAGTCCCCCTCGCACGGAGTTTGGATGCATGGTTGTCACTTCCCAATCTGTCGCGCTGGTTGACCAGGACCATCCGACTCGGCTAGGTGATTCAGTTTGCCTGGCTCCCACCTCGTTTCAGCGGTATTCGCTCCACTCTAGTACACGGCCAACAAGCCAGTGCCTTACGAGCAGAGATTTCCACCCTGCTCCTCAAGGACACTTAGGAATAGGAAATTTGCGGGCCAGACAACTACATTGCCTCCGGACTCGCCTCAGTGCCTGGCACGCTGGCGCTGACGAGTTCTGAAGACACCTCCTTAGGCCTCTTCCTCAGTCTCTAAGCCACCCCCTGCCGGGTGCACGGAGCAGAACAAGTGTTTCGAGTCTTCTACCAGCACCCTTGCCTCGGGACTCCTGCTGCTCCCAAAAGGCTCTCCTGCTCCCCCCGGGGAAAGACTGCCTTCCCCGACTTAAGTTGGGCCCCAGCCGCTTTACGTCCTATGTGAGTGACATAGTGAGAGAGAAGGCTGCGGCTGCTGGGCTTGCTCCCATGCTAGCATGTAACACTTTTTTTCCCCTCAGGGGTACGGGAAAACCTAAGGTGGGTATGCGAAACTCTTTGAGGGGGCGTTAGGGAGGGCTACGTGCACTCGGTACATGTCCATCTAACATGCAATAGCCTGCTTCCGACAGTCATGTATCACGTTCAGTGAGTGGCATTTTTATATGGACCCCTTGTGTCACTTCCTTCGACACAACGTCAAGAGAGTAACAGAAGGGGAACATCATGGTTACTATTGTAACCCGAGGGAGGGAACGAGACGTTGTGTCCCTCCTGCCACAGCACTAGACCTAGCACTGTAAATGGCCGTGCTTCATCTTTCGGCTCCTCAGTGCAAAATCCTGACTGGCATTCACTGCCCCGCTTCCCTTTATATCCGTATGTCCGGGGCGGGGCATGCAAATTCTGTCTGCCAACTTGACATTGGCCTTTTCTCAGGTTCAGAGGAACGATTCGGCATCCGAGAATACCCCTTGTGTCACTTCCTTCGACACAACGTCCTGTTCCCTCCCTCGGGGAATGGAGGTTACAATAGTAACCATGACGTTTTTTTTACAGTGTTGAGAACTGCAACTATGCAGTTGCTTGGGTCTTCTGATTGGTTGCTGGCACATCCTTAAGTGGATTCTAAGATGTTTTAAGCTGGCTGTTTTTTAGTGTGTTGCTACGCAGTTGCTAAGGTGTTTGAATTGGAAAAGAATACTGCTAAAAAAAAAAGTGTTCAGAGTGGTTTTAGCACATTGCTATGAAGTTGCTAGGGTGTTCTAGGTTCTTGCTTGTTGGTTAATTACTGGCCAAGTCAAAAGAGCCCACTCCAAGTCCTTCTTTCAATGTAAGTCTATAGGAGTTTATGCGGTTGTTTTAACGTGCGCCAGGCAAAATTCTTATTTGAAACTTGAAATAGTCTGATTGCTAAGTAATTGCACATCTATTTTTAAAATGCTGCATCAGATAGCATACATACGTCGCCGAGATGTCTGTTTTAGATCTTTTCATTTGGAAAGCATCACAATCTAAATAACATCTGCTAAACATCTTAAAAAATCAGATTTACAAACATTCTAAATCATGAACGTCTTTAAGATATCTGTTGAATGTCTTATTGACATCCGAGAGAAAATGTCTTATAGACGTAGTGCAGTTGAGCAAACAGCATAAAAAATACACTTTCCAGATGTGAACACACACATCATTTAGATGTCTTGGTGATGTGCGCGAGCTATCAGTGTGCTTGAAATTCAAGGCTGTTGTACAAATGGTGCAGGATAAGTTACAAGCCAATACTTATGGTTAGGTGTTTTTTTATTTTTTAATGATAAAAAAATAATTGAAAATTATTATTATTATTAAATAATTGATAAATGTGTGATCTGGGCTTTACATTTACATTTTAGGAATTTAGGTGACTTTATATTTGTAGCCAATTATATGCACAAAACAATCTGCGGACATTAATGTCAGGTGACAGTTCCTGCTTGCAGTGAACCATATGTTCTGGGAAAAAACTTTGTTTAGCTTGACATCTCCAATTACACATCAACGTAATCTCCATGATAGAAAATACAGCATGCTGTGAACCCTTGTGACCCCCATCCTAGCACGTTTTTATATGTACCTGAGAGTGATCTTCTCCACATTGAAGGAGTAGTCGTTAATGCCTGTTGTGGGAAATCGCACTCTGAGCACATCCTGGGCTGTTGGGATGTAGTCTGGGGTTGCGATGCGTTCCAAATTCGTCATATAGCTGTAAAAAATAAAATAAAAAGAAGGATATCAAGTAACTATCTATTACTTTTTCAGTAAGTGCTATCATTAAAATATGCAAGATGTTCCTTCAATGACTTTATTATGTTTGCTTTTGTCTTTATTGGTGTTTGTGCTTTAGACTGCAGTTTAATTAAATGTCCAGGCTGGTTTGTATTTCTTATCATGGCCACATTTGTAGAACTGAAAAAACTAATCAGGGAAGCAGCGGGAGAGAAAGAGAGGCAGACACAGGAAGTGTAATGGTGTGGAAACTACCAGTAAGGTTTAACAAGAATGCACAAACTGTCCTTAACAGGAAATTTGCTTATCAGTATCAATTGGCCTTAAAGTAACAGACTTAATAATTAATAAGGTGTGATAACAGACTTTACATAGAGAAAATTAAGAAAAACACATGCTTTCCATCTTTTGACCATCCAAGAACCAGTAATAAGCAGCTATAACTACAAAGAACACACATTAATCATTAACAGGAAAGAATAGAAAACACATTGCTATTTAATACAACAGAATGGTTGGAAGCTTTACTGCAATCCTGACTGCTTGTCTAAAAACAAAGCTGTATTGCCCTCCTATGGTAATATTTGGATCTGCAGAAACTATTTAAAGGGTTTCACCATAAGCAGTACACATATAAACAGTTGAAACACAAAAATGCACTTCTTAATTAATGTTAATTTTACAAAATATAAGACAAAATATTCAAATATATGTTATAATTTATCCTGTATATAGTATATATAATTCAAATATTAATTTTATATGAATTATTATATAATACACAGTGTGTGTATATATATATATATATATATATATATATATATATATATATATATATATATATATATATGAGGTTCTGAATTTTTTTTTTTTTTTTTTTCAAATTTGAATAGTAATTATTCATGTTATATATAACATATAAAATAAAAAATTCAGAACCTCTTAATCTACTTCAAAGAGTTCTCATCAAAAAATCCTCCATGTGCAGCAATGACAGCTTTGCAGATTTTTGGCATTCCAGCTGTCAGTTTGTCCAGATACTCCGGTGACATTTCACCCCACACTTCCTGTAGCACTTGCCATAGATGTGGCTGTCTTGTAGGGCACCTCTCACGCACCTTACAGTCTAGCTGTTCCAACACAAGCTCAATGGGGTTAAGATCCATAACACTCTTTTGCCCACTCAAACCTTTTCTTTTTGTTTTTCTGTTTCAAAAGAGGCTTTTTCTTTGCAGTTCTTCACATAAGGCACCCCTGAGTCTTCTCTTTACTGTTGTACATGAAACTGGTGTTGAGCAGGTAGAATTCAATGAAGCTGTCAGCGGAGGACATGTGAGGCATCTATTTCTCAAACTAGAGACTCTGATGTATTTATCCTCTTGTTTAGTTGTACATCTGGACTTCCACATCTCTTTCTGTCCTTGTTAGAGCCAGTTGTCCTTTGTCTTTGAAGACTATATTGTACACCTTTGTATGAAATCTTCAGTTTAATATATTTCATGACCATAAATGCATTCCATTCCCCGATATTCGGAAGGTGACATTTAAAGAAACAAAACTGCAATGCTCCCGTTAGCTTTGCAGGGGTTTGTTATGTCTCAACCCAACTGATAAACAATGCAGCTCTAGTACCAAATTATCAATTTAGCATAATTACTCAAGGATAAGGTGTTGGAGTGATGGCTGCTTGAAATGGGGCCTGTCTAGATTTTATCAAAAATGACTTTTTTTCAAATAGTGATGGTGTTGTTTTTTACATCAGTAATGTCCTGACTATACTTTGTGATCAGCTGAATGCCAATTTGGTGAATTAAAGTAGCAATTTCCTTCCAAAACATCAAAATCTGAACATTATTCCAAACTTTTGGCCGCCAGTGTATACAGTATGTGTGTATATGTAATTAAGTATTTAATAATCAAATTAATGTAATTCATTATTACCCTAAATCTGGGATTGGGAACGTCTGGCATCAGGGCCGTATAAGGCCTGCGAAACAATTTTACCCGGCCCTCAAGGCCATTCGAGAATTTAAAATAATTCAAAAACATAAAATAGCCTTGATTCCATTAAATGTAAAAAATGATTATTGTAATGATTGAATAATATTGAATATAACTTTAAATAATAACAATGCAAAATATTGTATAATTAAAAGATCTTTTTTTTTTTTTTTTTCTTGGTGCGTAAGCTCATAACGGAATGCAGAGATCACTTTCAAAAATCAAAAATTGCAAGCAATTGTATGGCCCGCAAATAATTTTGTAAATTCTCATATGGCCCTTAATAGAAATCTATTTAAAATCCAACTGAATGAGTATATTTTTTTATGTTCCATTTTGTCAAACATTTTGTATTTTCCAAAATAAACAAACCTCTCTGGAATGCTTGATTCTGATTCTTGTATCACTCTACTCCCTTCATGTCCTTTTATTTATTAAGTATTTAGCTATGTAATATATGGGATAATGTACAGAATACCCCTTTCTGACAGGACATTATACCTCTTTTCTTAAACATACTTACTATTCAGTAGAGTCCAGTAGCTGGTACTCTCTACGACGACTGTAACAGGCTTTGATACCTGCGTCAGACCAAAGTCGACGAATAGCTTCCACATATGTTCTGTCCAAATGTGTCATCTGACGTATCTCCACTTCCTGAAACTGTTGGCCATATATCTGAGGATATAAATTAAAACAATAGAGGCTGCCTTATAAAAAAAAATTGCAGTTATTTCCTCTCTGATTCTGATACTGAAAGAGGAACTATTATACTAACTAGTATGAAAGGGGCTATTTTAACAATTCAGGTGATTGCTTTGTGTGAATAGTGACACATGTATTAACAAAATTTGTATTTGACAGTACAATTAAACAGAACTATTCAACACAACAATGAACTTTCTTTGGCTGGTCACCTCATTCTGTGGGTTAGCGTAGGGTATCCTAAGGGTGTTCATAGCCCCTGTCAGCGCCTTCATAGCTGTGAAGATATTCTGGTAAACCAGTTTAACATAGGCACGCCTGTCTTCTTCCGAATACCCCTTTCCATGAATAATCCTCATCTGTTTAATAAAAGTTGTTTTTCCGCTCTCCCCTGTGCCTGAAATTAACAAGAAAAATCAAGTAAAAGAATCTATGATTATAAAGAAAATGTTAGAACCATAATACAATACGTAAATGTGAGAATGTTTAATCAGTCTTAAATGATTATTTACTGCATTTGTATTTTATGTATATAATTAAGAATATTGCTTGTATTTTTATGGACGCATCTTTTTGCTACAGTTAGTTTAATGATGCTTCACAAAGACGTCACATCTTGTGTAGTTTTGTAACAAGTAAGATGGAGCAATACCATTTCTGACCATTGTTTCATATTCACATTTGCAAAAATTGGAATGTTAAAATTTCAGTCCCACTAAAGCATTCACATAAAAATTTAAAAAGAGACATTTTTGTTTTAGTCCAACTGAAAGCGAACTTTTAAAGTGCATGTAAACATATGTTTTTATTACTGTTTTAGTCCAACATATTACACATTTTGCTGTGTCCGGTACGTGCCTTGCATGCCTACTTGGACCGCACTCAGAGCTTTAGGTGCTCTGAGCAGCTCTTTGTCTGCTTTGGGGGACAGCGGAAAGGGAACGCTGTCTCCAAACAGAGGCTTTCCCACTGGGTGGTGGATGCCATCTTACTGACACAACGTCGAAGTGAGCGACAGACGGGGAACGTCTCGGTTACGTTTGTAACCTCCGTTCCCTGATGGAGGGAACGAGACGTCGTGTCCTCCCGGCCACGTCGCTGAGCCGAGCCACTGCAGTTTTTATTACTGCAGTGGCTGGACCATTTTCGGCTCCTCAGAAAAATCCTGAATGGACTCAACGTATTTCCCTGCTTTTATACCCGTATGTCCGGGGCAGGGTAATACTGTCTGCCAACTTCTCATTGGGCTTTTTTCATAGACCAGAGGCATATTCGGCACTCAAGAGAGACCCCTAGTGTCACTTCTTCGACAGAACGTCTTGTTCCCTCCATCAGGGAACGGAGGTTACATACGTAACCGAGACGTTTTTATTACTGTTTTAGTTCAACTGAAAGCGAACTTTTAAAGTGCATGTAAACGTATGTTTTTATTACTGTTTTAGTCCAACTGAAATTTAACTTTTAAAGTGCATGTAAACGTACATTTTTATTACCATTTTTTTGGACAGAAAGATGAAGACTGTAGCTTGAATTTGCAACACCCCCACCCACCCCCACAACCCCCCCCCCCCCCACCCGTAGACTAAAACATGAAACAGGATAACACAAGATTATGTTTACCCAGGGTTAAGTATTTCAAGTGTGAAGAGCCCAATGTAGAGCCATTTCAGAAAACGCAGAACACCATTTTCTGTCAACCACTAGGTTTATAAACTAAAATCCAGGTCATGACAAAAATGAACAATAATGGTGTGTCCCTAAACCGCTCCTTCAGCATAAATACTGATGTTTTTCACGTGCAGACTGGAATGTTATCAGTCCTGTTTACAAAGAGGCCACAAAGCACAAGAGATGTTTTAAACGTGTGTAGACAGACTGCCAGTCATGCAGAAGTCCAAGAAAGCATGTTGCTGGGTGTGATTGGATACTTTTGAAATGAGGTGTCTTCCACCAACGGGAGACTTCCATGTTCTTCTATATGCTCAAAGATATGTTCGCACTGATGTTTTATGCTGTTTAAAACTATTTGTGTTTTGTTTTTAGATTTAATTGGTGGTAATTTAAGCAGACAGGCATTAACAAGTTATCAGCGACTCAGCTTTAATCACTGCTTCTCAAAGGGCAAATATTTGACAGTCAAACATTCACTCTCCACATCAAATCAGAGTGAGAGGGCAAAGTGTCAGAAAAGCGAATTTAACTTGTACCAAAATAAATGTGTAGGATTGTAACAAAGCAGCTTCAAGTCCAGATAGGGGCATGCCCTGAGGCACTAGTCAAGAATGTTCTTCAAGACATCATTCACCAACCACTGATAGAACGATAGGACATACTGTACCGACTTGCCAACAATCTTCAGGAGGCACGATGATGACATCAAGCATAGTTAGAAGTGTCCTGAATTGTGACATACAGCTAAAACTAATTTCTAATGCTTTTCTAATTATTATACCATATGCCATTGTTATGATCTTATTACTTGAGGGACTTTTATTGATTTAATTTAGTTAAAGATTACACAATTCAATTTGATGGAATTTTGTTATGAAATTGAAATCCGTAAATCTTAATAATAATAATAATAATAATAAAAATCTTTTAAAAAATTTAAAAAAAAAAAAAAAAAACAATAATACTTTTGAGCATATATAATAGTACCCAAATACAGGTCTGTTTTTTTTTATTATTTTTTTTTACATAAGCAAGCATTGCATACACAGGCTGGCATGTTCCATAAATGTGAGATCCACTCACATGGCATCCAAACATCTTCAAAGATCTCAGCTCCTTAATTTGATTCACATATTAGCACTTTTTAATCAAAAGCAGTCTAGTTCATTAACAGAATCATCTCACCTAGTAAAAGCACTTTGATCTCTCTACGTTCTCTTCTTTTCTGTTCGGCGAGGATGCGTTTGATTTCATTGTGTATGGTGACGGCGTTCCTCTCCTCTTCAGACAAACAACAAGTGAACGTCCTGTAGCAGCATCTCCAACAGCCCCCCATCTCCCCTGAGACAAAAATAACCCTTTAAACTTTAAAAAAAAGAGCCTAGTAAGAGTTAGGCCAAAGTATCCATGTGACACTTGTTTCTAAAGCGTCTAAGGGCCTAAATGAAGACAAATGTATCGAGGTTGTACAGTATAATACAGTATATTCTAATGCGAGAACGTTCCGGTCTATTTTGATATCGGTTTAAAGGTCTATTTGAAACTTTATCATATTCTTCTCCATACTTCCCCTTATAAAGAAAAGCCAAAACCTAATACCCATTGGAGGTGCGCAATTTATTTAGATTTTAAATCAGAAAAAATCTGTTTAAGTAATTGTCGCCTCCAACTTATAACGAAGACGTTGAATCGCTTACCTGCATTCGTCGTCACACCTGTACGGAGAGTCGGTAATGCCTTTACGAAACACGATCCATCTTTCTTTTTTTTCCCCCCTCAGCCGAAGTGGGACTGAACCAAATTCTTCTGTTTGTATTAGTCTTCCCAGAAGTTTCCAAAGAATACAAAAAATGCAAAGGCTCCTACAAACGTTACATCATTTTCCTTGACCTCAGTCAGCCCTATCTGCAGTTCAGGAAAGTCCTCCTTTAACGCGGATTGTCAAAGCGAAAGCGCGCGCGCGCACATTGGCTGCGTTTCAAAACCAACCCAGTGAGCTGCTTAACCAGCCAGCGCACGCGTTCTCGCATGCTAAAACAGCTAGACGGAGCACAACGGAATGGAACAGAATGTTACATGTTACATATTTTAAATGTAACAAGGGGCCGTTGAGACCGACCTTTCGCTCGAAAACTAGACGCAGCGCCTCGCATACTATCACAAGAACGCAAGTGTCTTGGACTGACAAGGCGTCTAAAAAACGCATTGCGAAACGACGCAATGGTCAAAGACGTCCATTGAGCATGTTTACATAGGAAAACAATTGAAAATTGATCGCCAGTACGCAAACACCTGTTTGATGTTAACGGCCCCTTACTTTTTTAATTTGACGCGCCGTCTTAAAAACGCAACGCTCAAGGCGCGAGACGTTACGCATATGTGGGCCTATATGAAAATAGTATCTTAAACACGCAAGAACGCCTCCTATGTAATCGTGATCCTAATCAGCATTTTTGCTCATCATATCTCCCAAGAATGCTGACTAGCTTGGTAGCTCACGAGGTTTTGAGGCAGCCATCGTGTATGAGTGGAATGCGCCCTAAGTATCTACTGTATACTCAATGCTGTTGATGCAGGTGTCTAGTCGTACAGTGGATAGTTTCGACTGGTTTGAACGTCCCACATTAGACTACTAAACTTGTCTCGTGTAGTTATCAGCTGCAATTTCAACTTACAACTAATGTCCAACCCTTAAAAGCTTCCTATGATTAACTAAAATATATAATAAATGGAATAATTGTGCCTCACACTTACCATTTACAGTATTTAGTACACTGGTCTAGGCAGATGAGTACAGGCTATGAGCTCTTTTCAGTATTATGTGAGTCTAATGTGCAAGTTAAGGCAAAAAATTATAGTAGGAAACCTGTGTCAGAAGTCACAAGTTGTACTAAATTCTTGAATAGCTCTACAGGTATTTGACACACCTCTCTCTCTCTCTCTCTCTCTCTCTCTCTCTCTCTCTCTCTCTCTCTCTCTCTCTCTCTCTCTCTCCCCGCCTTTGTGGATGCCAATCTTTTGTCTTTGCAGGCAGAACCGGTTTATCAGGCCTTTTATGGGGTTGCGAGCAAGTCTTGGATATTGAGATTGCCTATACACCACATATAGCCATGGGAACTAGGTGAGTAAAGAAAGCCACGGTGGTGGTTTATCTGTAATAAACCTTGTTCTCTGCGGTCCTCACTTAGATACGATAAGGGCACAGAAATGAACTGCCTTCAATTCAGTGACTTATGGTGCACTCTGATTGGTGCTCTAGCAAAAATACACAGTCCGATTGGTTCATACCTTGTCTATGATGCTTCATTTACTGCAATTTCATGGTCTAAACAAACAAAACTGATTGGCAGTTGTTTTGGAGACAGAAGACGAGAATTATGTTTGATCCAGGAAGTACTTGAAGGAAACTGACAGCTACTGTGCAGAATCAAAATAAGTTTATAGTAAATTTGGCTGCTCAGTGCCCCACAAATGTCAACAGTGGTATTATTGTTATTATACATAATATGTACTGTACATAATACATACTAAATATTTAGCTTTACAACTACAGTATATTTTTTGATTTACAATAATATATTAAGGATTCAGATCTATACATTCAGGATTTAAATTTATATTTTATATTTTCAGATTTATAACTATATTCAGATTTTATATAATTATGTCTTGTGCCCCCATTTATTTAGGATCTTTACTGTTGGGTTTTAGGTAGACCTTTCTCAACACAACTGGGCTCAACAAAACTAATGCCAGCTAGGCCATCCAGGAACATTTGGGTAGTATTTATACTCACCCAACTGGTCATATAAATTCACACTCTAAAACATAATAAAAATTAGACCCTTTCTCTCTGAATATACTGCACAGCTCCTTATCTAAGCTTTTGTCATCTCATAACAGGACTACTGCAATGCTTTGATCTTTCAGCTTGGTCAATTAAACTCTGTCACTTGTTTTCTCTATAAAACACTTAAATTAAAATAGAGTCTTTCCCTTTGGATTATGATGTTGTTGTTTTGCCACTAGCGAGTGTTCATGACAAGGGACATTTGAGAGAAAATGTGGTTCTTCCTGGTCATGGTTTTAGTACATTAAGCCAAATTAAGCATTTAGAAAGTCCCCCTCTCCTCAACAATCCACATTATTTGAGTTATCATTCATGTTCGTAGCGCAATCAGTATAAGAAGAATTATGGTTTGAAGTTTAATATTTTGCAGTAAGGGTTAACACCCTGTCTACAATTGTCCCGAGAAACACATCGCACTGACACTGAACAGATGCCCAGTTCTTTTTCTGATGAGCTGCAGAACTACTCCATTATGTCAGAATTTTAAGTATATATCTTGTAATTATGAGTTTTATGAAAACGTGAATGCTTTTCATGTCGGGATCTTTTAATTCTGTTAATTCTGACATATAGTGAAAACACCATTGGCCCGTTTGAACATTCCGTCAATTGACATCTATGAAATTTTGAGCCACTTTGAATGGACAAATCACACTATGTCTGAACAGTTTGGTGGTCTGTGCCGAGTTTGGATGTAACTGGAGTTAAAGTCAGAAATTTTGGTCTTGGTTTAAGGATTTTGGAAAAACCATAATCCAAGTCTGCAGAATGTCAAGCCAACATAAGATATAATATGTACATTTTATTCAAAAGGATTTCCCTTAAAAATAAATTAGGTTGTGCTGACTTATAGCACTCACTTGTGACAATGGATGGGTCAAAGATGTTCCCCTTCTGTCACTCACTCGACGTTGTGTCGAATGTAGTAACACAAAGGGTCTTAGTCTCAGTCTCAATGACGCCCGGCACAGCGGTTCCTCTAAAACAGGTCCAGAGGCTCCTGGGGCATATGGCATCCTCGGCCGTGGTCACGTCTCTCGAATTGATGCATATGAGACCGCTTCAGCACTGGCTTCAAACTCGAGTCCCGAGATGGGCATGGTGTCATGACTCATACTGTGTGTTAATCACCCCTTCCTGCCATCAGACTTTCAACCCTTGGACAGACCTCTCTTTTCTGTGGACTTTGTCTTTTCTGGAGTCCCCCTACAGCAGGTGTCCAGACGTGTTGTGGCCACCACAGACGCCTCTCAACGGGGTTGGGGCGCCGTGTGCAATGGGCATGCAGCCACTGGCTCCTGGATAGGGCCCCGGTTGCATTGGCACATCAACTGCCTAGAGTTGCTGGCTGTATTCCTTGCCCTGCGGAGGTTTCTCCCGTTGATCCGGGGCAAGCACATCTTGATCTGTTCAGACAGCACCACAACGGTAGCATACATAAATCGCCAATGTGGCGTGCGCTCTCGTCATATGTCACAACTTGCCCGCCATCTCCTCCTTTGGAGTCAGCAACGACTCAGGTCGCAGCACGCCACTCATATCCCGGGCAACCTCAACAAGACAGCGCGCCCAGTGGAGAGTGGAGGCTGCAAGTGTGGCATCCTCGTGGGCACTGGCCAATGGCACCTCCCTAGCAGACATCTGCAGAGCAACGGGCTGGGCAACACCCAATACCTTTGCGAGATTCTACAACCTCAGGGTTGAGTCAGTTGAGTCCCGTGTTTTGTCAGGTCCTAGTCAGTAGAACTCGGTAATAAGGAACAGCCAACCGGGTGTTCCGCTTGCACCTAGCGCCCTTCACCAAAGTGATCCAGTGCGCTCTCTCTCCCAGGTTAGCCACTAAGCTCTCGCTTCCTGGATGTTATTCCTCACTAGCCTTCTGGCCTGCAAATTCAGCAGAGGAATTTGTGACCAGAACCTCTATGAGCCACAAGTGCTTCCCTCTTCAGGCAACTCCCTGTGATGTATTTTCCACGGTACATCCCCCTGTCGTCGGATCCGCGTCTCCCTTGGGCAGTCCCTTTGCCCCCACTCGCTGTGTTTGTAGAGCTCCCTCTCTCATCAGGTAGGACCTACCACTGTGCCACTTCCACGTGTGGCTTGACAACCCATGTGGCGTATTGGCCACATGTCACCTTCCCCTAGCTTGGGCAGGATGTGGTCTCTGCAGGGTCTTTTCCTCCTGAAAGAATAGGAACGGGAAAGATCGCCTTCCCCAACGCATTTCATAGCATTAAGATACATTATGCTCTATGACGAGAAACATAGAGAGAGAAAAGGCCGTGGCTGGCCAGCTTGCTCCCATGATAGTCATGTCGCCTGTTCCCCCCTTAGGGGTGCTGGGAACCTAAGGTTGTGGAGGGTTGCATGTGGACGATACAGTTGCTTCTAGTATGCAGTAGCTTGCTTGCACCTGTGTCAGCAGTTTACGTAACATGGTCTAGTGCATGCCGCTTTTAAATGGAACCCCTTGTGTCACTACATTCGACACAACGTTGAGTGAGTGACAGAAGGGGAACTTCATGGTTACTGTTGTAACCTCCATTTCCTTTTGGAGGGAACGAGACGTTGTGTCCCCCTTGCCACGACACTGGACCTACCACTGTAAACGGCCGTACCTTATTCTCGGCTCCTCAGTGGCCTTTTCTCAAGTTCAGAGGTATGTGAGGCTTTCAAGAAAGACCCCTTGTGTCACTACATTCAAAACAATGTCTCATTCCCTCCATCAGGGAATGGAGGTTACAATAGTAACCATGACGTTTTTAAATAAGTAAAGTCCCTTTCACTATGTAAAGCACTTTAAGTGTAGTGTCTGAAAAGCACTAAATAATTGTAACATTCATACATACGTAGATATGTGTCACTTCATCTCTACACAAATTAGCAGAACATCATCTATTCTTTAGGGCAATACAGACACAGTGACACTGTCTTGTTCTTACCAATAGGTCAGCATGCACTCTACAACCAACAACATCTCATGACCATTTAGTCCATAACACAAAGACAGAGGATACATACATTTTCCATGGAAAATAAGTCAATGAACAAAAGCAATAAAAAGCCATACACATTCTTAGGACAATTGTAAAAGGAAGTACATGCCTATGATAATCTGGGGGTCATACACAGCATATAATTTGATGTCTTTAAAAGTAAACCAATAAATCTGAGGCATTTGAATAGTTTTAGTATCAAAGGGTTCACACATTTCTTGAAAGATCTGAATCTTTATTGCATTGCATATGCAACAGTGTATGAGCCCTGCCAAGAAGCAAAGAAATCTGAATTAGCATTTGGAACCAAGTCACAACTTCAGCCTTCACAACAGATGGTGCAAATATGTTTCACACATAGCAACCTACACTCCAACACAAGTCTTACTTGTCTGGAAACAAACAGAACATTCCTAATTTCACTTCCAGTTGAGGAGGACCAGTGGAAAAAAAAAAAATTACTCTGCTGTATTGCAAGCACAGAAGACCTATTTTCCCTCATAAAAAGGCTTTCTGAAAGACAGTGGCTTACAAAGACCTAATTCAGTTTTCACTTTCTTGATATACTATCTACAGGCAAGCTGATGAGCCCAGAATATATCAACATTAATCAATTTCCCCCCATAGAAAATGCTTAACGTGCCTTAATGTACTAAGATGGTGGCATTGGATGACCAAATTGAGTTTGCGTCTTAAAAACAATGAATAAGCTACTATCTACGGAAAAGCTAATGGGCCCAGATCATAAACACAATGCGTAACTGTGACAGGACGGGGGGCAGAGGGCAGGTCGTGATTATACACAGCCGGTCCCTTATCAGACTTATTGAGCCTTGGAGAGGGATAAAGGCCGATTGCGGACGGAGGTGCGGGAGAGAGAGATCGTTTACGGACATGTCCGTCGTGTGTGTTTTGTCTTTTGTTTAAGTTTAGCATTAAAATATTATTTACATTGCCAAGCCGGTTCTCGCCTCCTTTCTATTGAACTGCGTTACAGTAAAAATGTTTGTTAAAGGACTATTCCGGTTAAACCTACTCCATTTAAGCTCAATCGACAGCATTTGTGGCATAATGTTGATTACCACAAAAAATTAAATAAAAGAAAAAATTCTCGACTCATCCCTTCTTTTCTTAAAAAATAGCATAAATCGAGGTACAGTGAGGCACTTACAACGGAAGTGAATGAGGCCAGTTTTTGGAGAGTTTAAATGCTGAAATGTGAAGCTTATAATTTTATGAAAGGACTTACATTAATTCTTCTGTTAAAACTTGTGTATTGTTTAAGCTGTAAAGTTGCTCAAATCGTTGTTTTTACGGTCGTTTTAGGGATAACGGTGTTACATCATCATGACAACAAAGTCTTATATAGCTTTACAGGTAAGCAAGCAATTTATCACTCTAAAATCATGTTAACACACATACTGTTTATGAATTATGGCTATACTTTTGAAACTTTTTATACTTTTGGGTATTTTTAATGTTTACGGATTGGACCCATTCACTTCCATTGCAGGGACTCACTGTAACCTCGATTTGTACTTCTTTATTTTTAAGCATGGACAAGTAAAAACAAATGTAATTTTTTTATCAACATTTAATCATGTCCAATAAGCTTAACTTGTATGTGGCAGGGCGGGGCCGGGTCGTGATCCTACACACCCGGTCCCGTATTAGGCTAATCAAGCCTCCGAGAGGAATAAAGGCCGACTGCAGAGGATGGTGCGGGAGAGAGAGATAATTTACGGACATGTCCGTCGTTTGTGTGTTTGTGTCCTTTGGTTTAAGTTTATAATTAAAATATGATTTATATTGTCAAGCCGGTTCTTGCCTCCTTTCCAATGAACTACTTTACATTGTATTAAACCTGGAAAATTTTAGAACATCCCAGGAGAAGTGCTAGTACTTTTCAAGTTTCGAAACAATCCCATCTAATTATGTCGAAGAGGGTTTTTCTAAGCCATTTCTAGGGACTAGAATATTATAGAGACCACTTAGTAAAGTGCTAAATACATTAAGAACACCTTAGAAATTTAGCAACTGCATAGTAGTGCTCTGCACACCACACACAATTTGCCCCTAACGGCAAGTTTTTCTGAAAATGTAAACATATAGTTGCATTTAAAGCCTTTTTACTTCACTCTTAATGTATAGTATACTACTACATAACAGTATCTTATTATGGAGCGAGTATGAACACACTTGCGTGACTTTGTATTCCTCCAGTTGTTCCATTCACAGTTCCCTTGCAGAGACAGAGCATGTAAATCCTACCCTGACAGGAGATGCTACTGTCTCTTAAAATAGTGAATTTAAAAAATCCAGCACTCACAGTGCTGAGTACTGTGTAGTAATTACAGCTAAAGAAGTATTCTAATATTTAGTATCCCACTCCCTGTTATTTTATCTAGGGATCTCTGATGCATGCACAATATTTTTATTCTTGATTTGAACATAGATCTGAACAGTGTCTCAATCGTAAATGTTCAACAGTCATGCAGTGTGCATGTGGTGTGCACTGTCATTGTGTTATCACTACTCAGCAGCAAATTGTCACTGTGCTTTATAAGGACATACTCCGTTCATGATTCACATGTCACTTGACAAATTTATCTCAGGGTTTGACAATTAATCTCTATTTCTTTATCTCTTCCTCTGTCTCTGTCCCTCATCACACTCATTTTTCTCATTTTCTTGGTATGAGTGTTACTAACCCCACAGAAGTCATCTGAAACAGCACAGTTCTCTCTTTTCTGTTTGTTGTAGACATGTGTGGGTTAGTTTGACTTCCCTCTTGGTAGTAGTGAAAAATTCACAGGTGCCGCATCACTATTTCATTCCATGTCGTGTTTGTACATTAGAAATCAAGTAGATTTGCATTTCCTGATGGAAATATCAGTGCATGCAAGGCTGCAAAAATAATGTAAAAGTTGTTGGTAGGTTTAAGGCTTTGGTTCTGCGTAAATGAAATGTTGCATTAGAGCCACTTAAATGTTGTCATGATACTCTTCAGTCAACTGCTCACAAGAATTAACACATAGACATTGTACAGAGTAATATAAATAAAAATGGTTAAATATGTAATTATACGCAAGAAACAAAAATCACAATTGAGCATGCATATAGATGTAAGAAAAAAAGACCAATTGTCATCACTGTTGATAAGATTTTGAATGCCAAACTTTTATCACTTAAATAAAAAATAATAAGTATAATAAAAAAAAAGTATAAATTGCTAGGTTGTTCTATGTGGTTGCTAGGTGTTTATTTACTGGCCCAAATGAGAAGAGCATACCCAAATCTCTGTATTCTTGTCCTTATTATGAACATTCTTTGGAAACCAATAAGGGATTTTCAAACTTTAATTTGAAATGACTTAAAAAGTATAACATTTACAAAAAACAAAATTGACAGCACACATAGGGCTGAAATTATCTGCCAAACAAAGCTTTAGTGTACAGCGGTTCAGACTAAATTAATTGCATGGATTATGAAAAGGTAAACAGACTTAAACTAAACAAATATTGTTAGAGTAATATCATTATAATGCTGCATTCAAAGCACTGTGAGCTTACATGCATGTTCTTACACTGATTAGGCTTAATAAGCCGACGATGTGTGAGGTCATGTAAATGGTTTAAACAGCCTTCCTTTATTGCTAAAGTTCATAAACTATTTAAGCAAACCAATCGGCACACATAGATTTGGGACATTATTCTGATTTCAAGCTGCGTGTAAACACCTTTACCAGCGTTCTTACTGGTTTATCAATAAGTGCGGACACCAATATGTGTATAACTAACAAAAATCAGTTTATTAAAAAATTGGTCAACACACTGTTTACATGAGGTTTGAAATAATCAGTTATTCTCTGCTTTTGAAATCAAAACAAATACAGGCACATTGTATAAGGAAGTGTCGTATCAATTTAGGACTCCCTAGTATGGTTAGGGGTAGGTGTATGGGTATGCTTTAGTGATAGGGACCAATAACTCCCTACTATGGTTAGGGGTGGGCTTTAGGGAAAAGGACCAATCAGGAGTCAGATTTCGGCACAACGCTGGTAAAGTTGTTCAGGGGCGTCAGGTAATGTTGGACCTGAGTAACAGGGACCCTCACTGGACGGGTGCCCATGGAAAAGCAAAGGCGGAATATTTATTCTTTGTAACCATGTGCTGCAAGAACCATTATGTCTTTTGCACACTGCCTCCATATTTACATTTGCATCAACCACTCACTTGCTCCTGCTAACTTTGACAGTAGAGCGCAGCATTATATATACCCTACCAACAGTCAGGGATTATAAGCCTTCAGGCAAAGGAAACTGGAATAGTAAAGTAGTTCTGCAAGGAATTTATATTCCAGAGACGCACATTCCCTACTTTAACCATAAAACACTAATATTAACTTGTGACAGGATCACATCTAGCTCATGGGAACACAAAACTCAATCATGATAACTAAAAAGAAACTCTTGTCATAATATAAAAAAATCATTATTAATATTAAACGGAACTTGAAACATAAATATAGCCCCCAATTACTTTTAAATGTTAATTTCAATAACATCCCCAAACAGTCCCCAAAACCTGCACAGACCTACTTAATTATGCGAACACAACATCCAACAGCAAGTCCCCAAGCAAAAACCACAACAGAAGTTAATATTTTTAACTTCTTAAAGTTAATCAGTTTCACTTTCCTGACAGAATTAATAACCTGTGTTGTTTGTCAGTGATTTGCAAGGGAAAATCACAGTTTTTTAAATAAAAAATAATTCAAAATTAATTTGCATGGCTTGTAGTATTTTGTTTTTATAAATAATTTGATCATAAATACATTTGTTTAATAATATTTTAAGTATATTTTGGATCCTATGTAAATGTCAGTTAGCAAGTTATTTCCTAAAACTACCTGAAAGCAGAAAAGCCTCTCATTCTCATCCTCTCATTTCAGCGATCTTATGGTGACTTTGTCAACACAAGAACTTTTATTAATTGATTTTGTTTGATTTATTGCTTGATTCAAATAATGTTTGTGTTTGAAAATAAATGGTGGTAAATGGTAAATGGTGAATTATAAATAATATAGCACAGTTAAATATCCTTCTAAAACCATTTACATGTAAACCCCACCACAAACAGAAAATTATTTAGCCCTAAAATAGTTCTGTGCCCAGAGCACAATATTTGGTGATACGCTCCTGAAGGTGTTAACGTGAAATGCAAAATCAGGGTAATGAGCAAAAATCTACATGTGGTCATCAGATTATTGTTAAGAGGTTTATGAATTTACACTGAGAATGGAAAGCAGTTAATGTGTTTACATGACCATACGCGTTGTCAGCTTATTAAGCATTATTGTGTAAGAGCGTGCATGTAAATGCACAACGTGCACGTGCATGTTTACATTTTGATATCAAAAGTGGAGAACTTATTTCAAATCTCATTTAAATGCGGGTGTCTGATGTTGGCATTTTCTTTTTCCAAATAAGTTTATTTTTGAGTCCCTCTCGAGAGTCTCACCACTAAAATACGTCTTCATTTCGGCTAAAATACACCCGGCTAATATGGGACAGCTGGCAACCTACTTACCCTCAAATTCCTCTGCAACACAACTGTGTGGTTTCACCTTCTGCTATAACAACCAATGTAGGCCTACATGTAAATAAGTTTATGGTATGCATTATTGATTTACTTAAAAAGGTTTTATAAAATCTCTGCATTATTATCCAATTTTAGCATGTAAATACAGATTATTAGGCAAAATAAAAGTACAAACTCTAACCAAATTACATTTCTTTACATTTTGTTCAAGCACACTCTATTATAAATAATGATAAAACATTATTAAAATGTAAATATATTATAACACTAATAGAAAAGTGTGTGCAATTCATCTTCTAAGGCAACAAGAGAAACTATTTAACCTCCAGTCAACATATGGCTGTTCCTCCTATTGTCTGGAGTAGCGTTTTGCATGCTTGATTGGGAAATGTTTGCAGTATGAAGTGTGGTCCTCACTGCAACTTATTGTTAGACAGGAGGAGTTTGCCTGACAGATATTTAAAGCAACTGACCACAATTATGTTGTTATATGCCATTTAGGGGCGGGGTTATCTGAAAAAGGTGATACCACAAAAGTAGACAGGCATGGACAAAATAGTCTCACATTGTGAATATCTAGATAACTTGCCACTAAAGTGTGCCACTAACCTGGCACACTTTGTCAAATCCAGTGATCAATTCTTCCTCAAAAGAGCTCTTTGAATGAACCTGATACCCTGTAAACATGACTTGATTTCTGTAATTGTGTAAAGCCAGTCAATAAGATTGGAAATGGTGATTTCAGCAAGCACTTTTTTTGTGTGTGTGCTCAGACAGTCCGTGTGCATGTGAAAAATATCCTAGGCTCATTAGCTGAAAAGTCTGCTTTTGAAAGAAATGGCATCTAGATGAACAGCAGACAGAAGCTGAATGGCCTCTTGGGCTACTCAGTTGAATATGTACTCATCTATTGACTTCATGAGGACAGTGTCTTTCACATCCATGAAGACTTTCCGGATGTGGCTGGTGTCTGTGGCACAGGTGAAGTGATGGTAGATTGATTTGGACTTCTTTGTTTCACGACAGACCGCCTCGTGTAGATATAACTTTCTGATGAACAGCATGGCGGCTTGCGTGTCCCGACGCTTGCCTGATGGTGGCACCAAATCACAAAGGAAGAAAAGGGTTAGTAATATCTTCAATGGTGCGAGTAGAGAATTGGAAAACCACATACAAATTTAGGGATATCCATGTCAAAGTTTGACCATTTGCAAACAATTTTAACATTCTATTTAGGGTGCAGGTGATCCACAATACCTTCAAACTCAGGATAGTATGCTTTTAGGTCTGAGATCTCAATCTTTTCTTTCAGTATGTCCAATTTGTTCAAGAAGAGGATGATAGAGGAATTAGCAAACCACATTGAGTGGATGGTGGTGTAGAACAGCGACAAGCTCTCATGCATACGGTTCTGCAGCCAGAAAGAGGAATGGGATACAGAAGTTGTTTATTCACTAAGAGAAGGTAAGTACAAAATGTATAATAGAAGGACAGGAGATAGAATTGGACGAACAAACATAAGAGCCAATAAAAGACAAGACAGAGAATTGCCATATTCGGAATGGAATACTAGTGCACTGCACATTGACAGTGTTAGGCAGTGTACTGCATATTGACTCAAAAGTAATCCACTACAAATTGCTAACTAGACAGGTAATGTTTGTTAACACAAACTGTGATGTTGGCTTTACAAAGCCTTGTCTGAATGTTTAGACTAAGAAAAAGAGACAGAGAGAGAGAGAGCAACTTAAAGCAGATCAAAGGCCTTTTTTTCTTCCGATTTTGAATTAACGAGCATTCCATTTACCTTATTGAACATTCTGTCAATGTAAGTCTATATGATATTTCTGATCTTTGATTGTCTGCTGTGCAAAAATTGCAAATCTGATAAGTTAGAAAAGACATACCACACTATTCCAGAACATTCTAGAGGTCTGAACCAGGTTTGGTGTATATAGCTTGAAAGCTCTAAGAGTTAGTGTTAGAAAGTTGGGTTATGATTGAGGGATTTTGAAAAAAAAAAATGTAAACCTTAATTGAGTTTGTAGAATAACAGTATGTTGGCTTCATCAAGCAATATAATAACTTTTATTAAAAATTGTAATCAGATTACTGATTACTTTATCGGAAAACTGCATACCTAATTACTTTACATTACTTTCTAATTCACTTTTCACAGAAAAAAGTTCTGTTTTTTGCTTAACAATTTCAAAATTATGTCTACATTATTTTCTACTTGTTCATTGTCACAAGCGATACATTTCTTCAGCATCACTTATTTCTACACTATGTTATTAGGGGCATACGCCCTTCAGCTGTTACAGAAACACAAAGAAAATTACTGTTTCAGAAGCGGAGGCAACTGAGTCTTGTCCTCCACCACCCAGATTGAGGTGAGTGACCACGCCACCATGAGGATCTATTAAGTAGTGGGAATTGGACGTTCCAAATTGTGAGAAAAGGAGATAAAATAATAATAATACTATTTTAGAAATGTGTACCCCAAGTAATGTACTTAAAATTTGCTTAATTGAAAGTCAGTAACTGACTGAAATTGATAACTACAATTTAAAATGTAATGCATTACACTACTTTTTGACTAAAAAGTACTAACAAGTACTAACCTTCACCTGCATGTTAAATTCAGTGTGGCCTCCATCATCTTTTTTTTTTTGTTTGTTTGTTTGTTTGTTTGTTTTTTTGCATTTTTTATACTTATAATATAAGTTAAGATAAAATTTAACCCAAAGGTCTACATTTTTGGTCAAGTTGAGTCCATCGTATTTTGGGATTTAGATTCTGTACAGTGTGCTCTGTTGTATACTGCACATTTTGGCAAATGTAGAATGATATTGGGGTATTATATGCAGTCTATGCAGAAAATTATGCATAGTTTACATATTTTACATAGTGGAAATAGTATCATGGCAGCATGAAATCCTGAGCCAGTGTCTAATCCATGGCATGTGATTCCTAGTACCACCACCAGAGTTCATCATAGTCTTATTGATTAGATTTACCCTCCCCAGACATGCACTATGCCATTAAGAGAGAGAAAGAAGAGGTAGATACACTTACATCCTTGTTATTTTCCTCCAGTACCTGGTCATACTCGCTGAGGGATGCTAGAAATATGAGCGACGTCACATTCTCAAAGCAATGGATCCACTTTTTTCTTTGCCCTCTCTGTCCTCCAACGTCTACAACCCTAAAAAGACAGTGAGACAGACACACAGAGAGAAATTAGGTTTTGTTGTCTCATCTGAGTTTTTGTTTTATCCACTGTGGTAATCTGAAAAATCTTTGCCTGCTTATGCATAAAAAGTATTTATGCAGTTCCTCCTTCCTGTCTGTCATATTTTAGTCCCGTCTTCTTCACCAGAATAGTGTCCAACTTTGATTTCCTCTTACATTACTTTCGGTTCTCTGTGCATTGTTCACTACTAATTTGTCTTCTTAGGTTACTTGGCAATTATGTAAGCGAAAAATGAAAACAATGTCTGTGAATAGTGGGCACACTTTGATTAGAATTTGAGATATTATGCATCATTTGTTAAATACCAGTGTGACTTCTATTGTAAAGGCTTTGCATAAAAAGATAACCATACCTGAGAGTGATCTTTCCTAAACCGAAGCAATGGTCTGTGATACCGGTCGTGGGAAATCGGACATGGAGCACATCTTGAGCTGTAGGGATGTAGCCTTCGGCTGCAATGCGGTCCAAGTTTCTAATAAAGCTTTAAAATATAAAGTACATATAATTAGTTTTTGGTAACACTTTACAATAAGGTTCCATTCGTTAATATTAGCTAATGCATTTGGTATCATGAACAAACAGTGAACAATATATTTTTTTACAGCATTTATTAATCTTAATTTTAGTTAATAAAAATGCAACTGTTAATTTTTAGTTCAAGTTAGTTCATAGTGTGTGATGTAGATTTAAATTTGGTATATGTTAAAATGTATGTAAAGTGCTAATTTATGGTATATGTAAATGTACTGTTCATTGTTAGTTTGTGGTAAATAATGTTGTTAACTAATGTTCACAACTGGAACCTAATTGTAAAGTGTTACCAAGTTTTTTAAGTTCAAGAAATATTTACACTTTGACCTAAAATTATACCATGACTGTGGTTAAAATAAGTCCCACTTTTTGTTTTGTTTGGCTTATAAATGCCTTATTTGCATAACATCCATGGATTGTCATTGGCATCAAGAAAAGGTAAGTGGACAGAGATAACCATACAGGGAAGTTGGTTCAAGTTAAATATTTTCAATTAAAAGTTGGACTTGTTTTCTTGTATATATATATATATATATATATATATATATATTTATAAATTTTTTATTATTTTGTGTTTCACTGTTTTCCATTTATACAGCACATCATTGAAATTTAAATGCAACAAAACTTTAAATAGGACTGGGTATGTCAGAAAAGAAAAACTTTAGAGTAGAAATAATCAAATAAATCCACAGATAATTAAAGATTGAACTGACCTTAAAACAGAAATAAACACAGGCAATATCTACAACAATACGTTTTCATTTGAAAATACATTTATTTTGCAACATTTACACTTCCCATCCACATTGGAGCGGCATTTTCTTCCACTAAAAACGAAGACTTTGAAAACGCTCTCCATAACTGCATACTTTGGAAAACTATGAGATTAAAAAACTGAAAATGGAGGTTTCAAGCTAAAACATATTAGTGTGGATGTGGCCTTGGTAAAAAATTTGAGGTGAATTTGTATAATTTCAGCATTGCAATGTCATAATGCAACAATATGCAGTATGCATTATTCCCCAACACCTGACCCACTGGTCGTACAAACACATTCTGTCCCAACAAAATTGTATTTACACTTAGAAAATGTTACATGATGCCCATTTATAGAATGTGCAGTTCATACCAAACTTAACCAACAGCGTTGAAAACACTTACTACTTTGTGGAGTCCAGAAGTTGATACTCTGTGCGCCGTCTGTAGCAGATCTTGAAGCCTTGGTCTGCCCAAAGACTAAGAATGGCCTCTAGGTAACCTCTCTGTAACTTTGTTATCTGATGTATGTCCTGACCGTGGAACCACTGGGCATATATCTATGGATATCACAAAGAATGAGTGAAAATGCCATGCAAATACACTAAATAGTAACCTGCAATTGTTAACTTAAGTAGCTTTATCTGATCTAAGCCTTAAAATTAGTTTTGATGGTGCAACCTAATGTATTCAGGTTGATTTGGTGATGTTAAAGCACATTTTTCTATTAGTTTGGCTGAATGTGTTGATATAAAATGGCCCTCGCTGATCAATGCATAACTTGGGGCCTGAAAGTTACATTGAAAACATAGTAAAGCCTTTGGCCTTGGTCACCTCATTTTGTGGGTTGCCATAGGGAATCTTTAGGGTGGTCATAGCCTCAGTCATTGCCCTCATAGCTGTGAAGATATTCTGGAAAACCAATTTAGTGAAGTAACATCTTTCTTGTTCCGAGAATCCATTACCATGAATAATCCTCATCTGCTTCATAAACGTGGTCTTTCCACTTTCCCCTGTGCCTAATTTAAAGCAAAAACAAATACAAATAAAAAAACATTGCAAACTTTACACTACTCCTAATAGCACACATTTAACAAACTGTTTGACCTGCATTCAATGCTGATTATATTTAGTCTCACTTTAAAGAAGAAAAAAACAACTCTCTGTAAAACCTGGTTTTCCTACACATCTCACCTGTATGGGTGGTGTCTCGAGTCCTTCTGTGCTAATAATTTTCATTCTCTGATATTATGACTGCATGTGTGGCCAGCTTTGAGTAATTGTGGTAACCATTCATGGCTGTGTCTGTCTTTGTCGTTATATAATGGACAGAATCATCTCACCTAATAAAAGCACTTTGAGCTCTTTGCGTTCTCGTTTCTTCTGTTCCAATAGGATGCGTTTAATTTCGTTGTTTATGGCGATGGCGTTCCGTTCCTCTTCAGACAAGAAACAAGTGCAACATCCATAGTAGAAGTCCCCCATTTCTCCAATTAAAATAAATAAATAAATAATAATTATAAAAATAATATAATATATATATATATATATATATATATATATATATATATATATATATATATATATATATATATATATATATATATATATATATATATATATATATATATACATGATTCTTCAGTTTTTTTTAAACAACCAAGAGGCCACACAAATATGGTAGAACTATGTTTACGATAGGATACAAAGTATTTTAACGTAACGTATCAATTATAACGTTATCATTAATCTGCTGTTTTCCATAAATAAAGGAAATAATATCTCGTACTGTATTGAAAATAGCGTTAGTTTATCTATGGGCGACAAATAAACAATTAAACATGTAGCAACTATAAGACAATAATAATGCAAATTAAGTGGAGGCGATTGAAAATCACTCACCTTTACTCGTGATGCCTGACAGGGGCTGTTCAGAACGAACGCGTATTTGAGCAGAAACAAAAGTTAGACTCCGAGCAACACAGACTGACAGAACGCAGGTGTCTCGAGACGCCCTTTGAAAAGTTGACGTTCAAAAACGGTGAAAGACGTCCGTCTTGCACATGCTTACATAGAAAAACAGCGTTATAAGGGCGCACGCGGATACAAAAAGTATTCATGTTAGAACTGGTGAAAGGAGGTATTTTCCTAAACGCATCCTGATTCCAGAGTTTTTTTGATCAACTGCGTCATTCACCTCAGATAAACTACCTGCGTTTCTTGAAAGTCTGCTTTGAATAAATAATATGCCGGGCATGCTGCAGAGAAGGAAAGCCTACTAATGTCAGAGGAATGCGCCGTTCCAGACTGCTGGGTTCGACTAGTTCAGTAGGTTACTTCTCACACCTTTTAGGCCAAGTACCACCTTCGATCAAATCAGAACATTCAAGTACCACCTAGTCACCACCAATGTTCTCTCAAATATTTTTTTTAGCATTCGGCAGATATACATTTTTAGTTAATGTTTAAATGTCAAACAAACTATATTTAGAAATGTGGTGCTTAGGCATTGCTAGACCCTGTTTTACATCTCAGCCCCCTTAAAATTATGTAGCCTGCATCACCCTTAAAAATAACTGATAATATGCACGTGATCTATGAAAACAGCGGCTGCAGTAAGCTATCTGAGGTTCATTTTACTCTGAATCATGCCCTTACCAGTCAATAGCTTTAAAATGATATCTTAACTTAGCAATCATGGAGTATTACTGCAAACCGAATAAAAAATGTATTATGTGCACAATAGGAATTTTAGATATCAACAATTACATTTTCTCTTGTTAAAATATCCATTCTTGATATCAGGGCTGGATAGTGAAAGTGCAAATGTTTGATATCTAGGGGTGTGAATCTTTGGGATGAAAGTTAATCGATTCGATTCACAGGTTTTCGATTCAAAAACGATTTTTGCAAATTTAAAACAATTAATTTCGATTCATTTTTTTAAATGCATTTTTAGTATTCTTTGTGTACTTCCCCTAATGTGTCTTGAGGCTGAAACATACTTCACGCAAGTACGCGAACACATAGGTGAGTGCTTGGCCAACGCATGGCCTACGCGTGGGCCTGTTGTATATACTTTATGTGCGCTCTTGCATTGCTCTGGGTTACAAACCTCACACCACAAGGTGGCGATAGAGTTTTTTAGGCGCCACAAAACCGAATCACAAACATTTGACTCTGTGGTGTTTTATGAAGTCAAAAAGCCATCCCAACATGTCCAAAATGACTGGATTTCCATAGCTAGTTGCAGCATCTCCACTGCGGACAACTTTCCATTTCTTCCTGGCTTGGACAAATCGGTCCCATAGTTGTTTCCATTTTCTCTTTACAGTGTCGAATTTAGGGAAGCTGTAATTTCATGACAAACGTTTTCAATCGCTGTTTTATTCGAATGGAAATGGGACAAGGGGTCGTAAATATGTTTGTACAATCTAAATTGTTCGGCAAGACTCTCCTCAAATTGTTGCTCCGCCATGACAGAAAATCAAATCTAGCGCCCCTTGTGGCAATGCAGAGAATGAAGCGTGTAATTGCATTGGGTTAAGCGCTGACACATTTCACTATGCAACGGCGCATCAACCTTGCGTAGCAAGGTGCGTCTGCGTTCACGTACTTGCGTGAAGTAAGTTTGTGCCTTACAACAAGAAAAAGAATTGCACCAAAAGTAGCTTGAAAGAAAACATAAATATACATGCTACTTGGAATACAACAATAGTACTAGAGTACAATGTGCCAATAACATTTTCAGAGCTAAACATAGCTTTAAAAGTATTCTATATTCCATATTTAACTATAATGACACTGTTGATCACAACATTCTCATAGGCAGACTGAAAAACTGTGTAGGGCTCTCAGGGACAGTCCTTAGCTGGTTCAGGTCATATCTAGGAGGGAGGGGTTACTATGTGAACATATGAATTGGTCTGTAACTATGTAACTACATGTAACTATGTAACTACATGTAACTATGAATCTGTGTGGACATCCATGACGCGTGGAGTCACACAAGGCTCAGGCCTTGCACCGATCCTGGTCAACCTGTGTATGTTCCTAGTATGCCAAATTATGTGAAAGAACCAAATTGCATACTATAGCTATGCAGATGACACCCAGATTTACATAGCCCTGTCGCCAAATGACTGCAACCCCATAGACTTTCAGTGCCAATGCACTGATCAAATTAAAAGTTGTATGTACCAAAACTTCAGTTAAACAAAGGCAAGACAGAGCTAAAAATCTCCCAAAAGTAAACACATACCTTGACTCCAGGGGTTTAAAGACAAAAGATCAAGTCAGGAATCTTGGTGTTAGACCTCAGTTTCAGTAGTCACATCAAAGCAATAACTAAATCATCTAAAAAATATAGCCAGAATAAGATGTTTTGTATTCAGTCAAGATTTAGAGAAACTAATTCATGCATTCATCACCAGTAGTGTGGACTACTGTAATGGACTTCTCACCGGGCTTCCCAAAAAGACCATTAGACTCCTGCATCTCATCAGAATGCTGCTGCCAGGATTCTCTCTCGAACAAAAAAAATCTAAGCATATTACTCCAGTACTCAGGTCTTTACAATGGCTTCCACTTACATAACAGTAAGTGGTGTTACAATGTTTAAAGTCCCATTTCCAATGGTTGACAACAGGGTCTGAAAGTTAGGGGGGCTACCAAAAATTTACTAAAATTCTGCCCCCAAATTTCAAAATATGGGTGCAAAAAATGCCCTTGTAATTATCTTTTTTAAAAAAAAAAAAAAATCAGATATAGTTCTTATGATAGTCCTAGTTATACATATGTAAAGGGAGTTATGGAAAGGAGGATACGAGAACCGGCTTGACTATATAAATAATAGTTTTAATATAAAACTGAAGGAAAAGACACAAACACACACAGATGTTGGACAGCTGCCCGTAAATGCTCTCTCTCTGTCACACCAACGTCTGCAGACGGCATTTATCCCTCTTGGAGGCTTGATTAGCCTGATAAGGGGCCGTTTGTGTAGAATCATGACCTGGCCCTGCCCTCCACCCTGTCACAACATATTATGCCATAAAATATTAAATATTATTGATTTAATTCTTAAGGTAAGACAGGTAAGAAATTCTCAATTTGTATAATTTGTATTAATGAATCAATTAATTTGAAGTATTTGACATAAACTTATAAGTCAGTTTACGTTGTAAATGGCAAGGAAAAAAGCCTTCATCAAGGTTAAAAAATGCTACTCAAAATCAAATGCAACAGGATTTTTACTTTCAACCAATTTCCACGTGGTGTTGATTAAGAGCTATGAATTTGCTGCACATCTGTGCATTAATTCATGTCATATTTCATGGTAACAACATCTCTCAAATCACAACCAGGCCTATGGATCAAAACTACAACTAAGGTATGAGAATGTGTAGCAGTGCATAAGCAGTGCAGATTCTATGTGTAGGTGGAGCGGAAGCAGTATGCGCTTGATTGTGCTTTAACATAAGACACGTTTGCAGTGCGCAACTGAAACTTTGGCTTTTGTAATACTGCAAATACAACAATGGGTAAGTAGTTTGCCATTATTTTGTGGTCTCACAGTATTTAACATGCTGTGTAGTGTAATTTTTTTTTGATATACTTCTGATCGCATTTGTTATTTTTGCAACTCCTGGCAATAAGGTGTTTTTGTTTTCTTTGCTTTACCCAGTGCTGAAAGTCATATGGAGACTGTGAAACACAGTAGATTTTAATTATATGCATTTATGAAATTGAGAAATTGTTACATTTAAATGTCAATCCATGTTCATTTTCAGCAATGAGGGAGGTCACGAGGAGAGGATCTAAGAGCAGCTATTTTAATAAGAATAAAACTAAATACAAAACAAGATGAACACGGAAACAGAGCAAGACAGGAAACCAGGAAGCAAAAACAAACGAAAACAAACAGGACTGAAACCGGAGCATGAACTGGGGAGAAACATTAACAACTGACAAAGGTGAACAGAAAGCCGGGCATTAAATACACAATGGGTAATGGGTTGATGAAAGACATGTGAAAACAATGGAGAACAGCTGGAAGTGATGAGGGCGGGGAATTATGGGAAGTGTAGTCCATGGGAAACAGATGACAGGAGGAAAACACATGGCAAACAACAGAGAATCGTAACAGACCCCACCCCCCACCCCCCCAATGGCTGGCTCCTGACGCCCAAGGAGGGAAGGAAGGGGAGGCAGGGCCAAGATGGAGCCAGAGAACAAAGAGTCCAGAGCAGATCAAGCTGGTGGCCAGAGGACTTAGGAGACCAGGCAAACCAGGCAGACGACCAAGGACCAAGGAAACAAGGGCAGATTAGGTGGATGACCAGGGGACCAAGGAAACCAGGGCAAATCAGGAGGACGACCACGGGACCAAGGAAACCAGGGCAGATAATGCGGATGACCAGTGGACCAAGGAAACCAGGGTAGATCAGGCAGATGACCAGGGACCAAGTAAACAAGGGCAGATCAGGCAGATGACCAGGGGACCAAGGGAACCAGGACAGATAAGGCAAGCAACCAGGGGACCAAGGGAAACAGGGCAGACCAGGCTGACGAACTGAGGACCAAAGGAACCAGAGCAGATCAGGCAGATGCCAGGAGACCAAGGAAGCCAGAGCAGATCAGGCGGAAAACCAGGAGACCCAGGAGACCAGAGCAGATCAGACGATGGCCAGGAGACCCAATAGACCAGAGCAGATTAGCCAGACGGCCATGAGACTTGGGAGACCAGACCAGATCAGGCATATGGCCATTAGACCCAAAAGACCAGAGCTGATCAGGCAGATGGCCAGGAGAAGCAGAAGACCAGAGCAGAACAGGCAGACAGCTAGGAGACCCAGAAAACCAGGGCAGACAAGGTGGACGGTCATGAGGCCTGGTTGGCGGCCACAAGGCTGAAACAGGGTCAGGAGACCTGGGAGATGAACACAGTCTAGGTACTGGAGCCGTGGAATGTGGAGCTTTAGGAGACTCAAGGTGCGAAGCCGTGGAAAGCGGAGCCATGGCCGGCTCGAGGAGTGGAGCCATGGAAGCTGGAGTTGCGGCAGGCACGAGAGGCGGCGCCTTGACAGGCGAAGCCATTGGAGGCTCTAGGAGCAGAGCCATTGAAGTGGAGTCATGGCAGGCTCGAGGAGGGGAACCGTGGATGGCGGAGCCGTGGCAGGCTCGAGGAGCGGAGCTGTGGAAGGCGGAGCCGTGGCAGGCATGAGGGGCGGAGTCATGGAAGGCAGAGCCATGGCAGGCACGAGGGGCGGAGCCGTGGCAGGCGGTACCTTAGGAGGCTTGAGGAGTGGAGGCATGGTAGGCTCGAGACTAAGGGAACGACCTCTGTGGTCGTGGGCATGGACAGAGGCTCGGGAACGACCTCCATGGTCGTGGGCGTGGACTGAGACTTGGGAATTACCTCTTTGGACGTGGGTATAGGCAGAGACTCGGAGACGACCTCTGTGGTCGTGACCATGGGCAGAGACTCTGAGACACAACCTCTGTGGTCGTGGGCATTGACAGAGTTTCGGAGAAGATCTCTATGGTCGTAAACATGGGAAGAGACTTGGAAACGACCTCCGTGATCGTGTACATGGGCATAGACTCGGAGACGACCTCTGTGGTCGTGAACATAGACAAAGACTTGGGGAAAGAAGCCTTTCTCCTCCTCCAGGTGGCCGAATTAGGCAGCGCAGGCTCTGGGATGGGTAAGGCTGGCAATGCAGGCTCTGGGACGGGCGAGGCTGGCAACACTGGCTCTGGTATGGCCGTGGCTGGCAACGCTGGCTCTGGTAGGGTGAAGCTTCCAGCTCATTGGTGGTGGCAGGCATCTCAACAGGTCCCTGTGACTATGAGGGCCCCCATCCCTCTTATAGGACCATTTTTGATACATGACTTTCTAAAGCCTCTACATCAGACATCCAACAATACATATTTTGTATATCTACCCTATCTGACACACCCTGTTCAGGTCATAGAGTCTCTACTAATGAGCTAATGAGTTGAATTAGGTGTGTTTGATTAGGCAAATAGCCAAAATATGTAGTGATGGGGAGACTCCAGGAACAGGGTTGGGAGTAACCACTGCTCTACATCATTATAATGTGTATGAGATTTCTACTATCTCCTGGTGAAAGTTTCCATGCTCTTCTGGAAATAGAAGAACTTGTACCATAATTTCCAAAATAGCTACCTTCATATTTTGATGCACTCATATTTTTATGTAAAATCTTTGCTGATTTGGATAAAGTAAAATTAACAGTAACATTTATATTGTATTTCAAGATACTGATATTTCATTAGTATTTATTGAATTCAAGCAACATTTCATTATTTTATAGAAAAAAAGTCTTCAAATGTGTAATAATATAATCTATATATATTTGTAATTTCAGTACTGGCAACACTGACTTGGATGATCTGACAGTAATTTTATTATGTACAGACTTTAAATTGCCTTTATCTGTGGTTTTGAGCAAACACGCCCATGTATAGAGAACTGTGTTCACCACTTTAACTGCTTAGTTGACAACTCAGGAAACGATTAGATGTGTTTTATTAAGATATACAGAGGATAAGACCTCACCAGATATGCTTAACTAAGAATGGGCGTTGTCCATTCAGTCGAATAGCAGGGTTTGTGGCGGGACACGCCCCGTGAGTTTCAGTCTCTCCTACAGCCATTCCTCCACCAACCTTGCCTCATTTTAAGCCCCGCCCCATAACGGGCTTCCTATCCCGATTGGCTATCCGGCCTGTTCATCACGCATCATTTTCCAGCTGTCGCAGCTCCAGGTTTGTGTGAGACTCACACCGGACTGCGAGAGACTGACGGGGGTGACGTGCGATCATCTGGAAATTTTTTCACTCCGTCGATCTTTGTAGGCGCACACAATTGCGTAATTTTTTTCGTCTCTGTCGAACCTAAACATTTTAAGCTTTAGATATCCACAAACCGAAGTCGAATGCAAAGAAATGAGCATAAAAATCAGCGCGTGGAGTGTAAATAAAGATTCGGCTAGCTAGCGGGTTAGCCTATCCAATTAAGCTAGTTAGTGCGCTCAGCTAATTAACTCTTCGTGTTTTGCATCCTCAAATTCAAATGTTTGCACGATAGTTGGTGTTTTTAAAACCTCAGATGGCTGTGTTCTGCCACCTGTCGCCGTGTGTTAGCTAAGGATCCGGGTAGCTAATGGACAGCGTTGCGGTAAATCAGGGCACTGGGGCGGTTAGCTTAGCGAGACAGCTGAGGACAGCACGGATGTCGTGGCAGGCTTGTTTGTCCCTCCGGGACTCTAGTTGGTAGTCATCTTAGATTATATAAACAGGGCTTGGGTAGGTATATTAGTAGGGTTAGATCTTTAGTTTTGAGTGGGGCATTGTTTCACAACCGGCCTCCGATCTCATCCAGTCTTCGGCCTGCTTTGACAGACAGATCTATTTGGGTTTCTGTTGGGTACTTTTCTGTTTTGCTTCATCGATTTGAGTGTACCACAAGGCATCCTAGTTTCTCCTCCTCCAGCACTTTCGTTTCAGTGCAGAAAGAGCCAAGGCCCTTCCTTCACATCTAGGCCCAATCATCGGCTTTTCATGCGTTAAAAAGACCTTGATTGCATGCCGCATTTTTAAATAACATTACCCCCTAATCACCAGTGTATCCATCCCGGTCCTGTTCCTCTTTCGACACGCTTGCAAAAGGGAAGCGGAGAGTTGAGCTGTGTCAAGATCAGGGTTGGGATCTCTAAACGCTGCGGTGATGACTCTGGAGTCCATGATGGCCTGTTGCATGAGTGAAGAGGCGAAGGAGTCCAAAAGAATCAACGCGGAGATCGACAAACAGCTCCGGAAGAACAAACGAGATGCGAGACGAGAGCTTAAGCTCTTATTACTGGGTATGTACTTGAATGACAGCTGTGCACGTGAATGGAAGGGAAACATGTCAAGTAGATGCATTGAAATTGGAGATAAATGTGCGCTGGTGTTTAGTGTATAATGCATGATGCTGTTATTGATATGTTGGTTCAGCTCGTAGTTTAAGTAAAAAAGAGGAAAACGTGTTTTATGCCACTGCGATTTCACTTTTTAATGCATGTAATGACACATTCAGGAATTGTTAGATATAAAATTCCAGCATACCCTTGTGCTAATGCAATTTATATCATAACGGGGAACCAATCCTAGTAAAAATTAAACAAATCAATTGTGATGTCTATTTTATTTTTCAGAGTTTCATGTTAGCCAATAGGGTCTTGTTTGAGTCCAATTTGCTTGAAGAATTATGATAGATAAATACCATCTTTATTCTTTTAGGTTTTTTAGTTTTGGCAGAGGTATGTAAATGTCTAAAACAACTGTAATGGTATTTTGGTTCAAGAAACGATTTCTAAATGTCTAGATGTTCATTTGAGTCAGGAATCAACATTAGTACTGTTTAAGAACATCTTTTGGGTTGCATGAATTTGTCAATTTTAATATTCATCTGATGATTGGTGCTTTTTTTTTATTTTCGTTGGCGTCACAGCCATCAGATCCTTTTGACCACATGCTTTGCAAAAGAAAGATAATCAGCAATTGAAGCATAAGGGAGTGTATCTGAACATTTCAGTACTGTAGTGTGTTTCTGGAGAGGTCCTTGCATTGTTTCCAGCGATTGAACTAAGCGATGCAGCAGTAACTATGAAAATAATTAGATCAGAGGCTTAATTTGAAACTCGGGTTGCAAAATCTGTTTAGGACCATGTTTGCATCCCAGTTTTGAGTTTTTGACTGGTGAAGGCAAAGACCGTCTGGATTGAAAGGGCAAAAGGGGGGTTTATCTTGATTAGTTTTTTGTCTTAACCAATCTTTGGGACTTGGACAAGGGAAAGCGGGAATATGGCGTGCCAACGTGTCAGACGAGCTTTGGAAAATGAAACTTATTCTGGCCAGGTTGTGGTTTCACATGCTGATCATGTTCCCAAAAATGGCAAAAACTATTATCCTGGCTGCCTTGCACAAGTACGCAGGTTGCAGTGGCATGCAAACAAGAAAAGAGGGATCCTCAAATTGCGTAGATGAACAGACACGGTCACAGGGCCTTGTGTAGTGTTGGCTGACCCATTAATGCTCTACATAAAGCTTGTTTCCTCGGAAAGCTCAGGCCCTGCCGCATGCAACACAAGCAGCCTTTGTGCCCAGACTCGTAGAGGAAAGACCTCTAATAAGATATGCCTCGGTGGAGGGAAAGGGCCTTGCATGACCAACATGTCCCTTCAACCTTCTGCGTCTGGCTTGGTAGGCTCTCGACCGCTTGGTCTGGAAGCTGAGAGGAAGTTGTCATGGACCACTCCTCGTCTACACCTGCAGTAGCTTTTTAAAGCCAAATTCTCAAAGACCTGGTATTCCAAGGGAGTACAGATATGATGTACAAATACTCTACAAATGTAATAATATTTAATTTGTCACATTACAGTAATGAGTATCATAATGACACATCTTTTTTTCGTGTTATGTAACTCATGAAAATTATGCCTCCTTGGATAAAGTCTTAATGGCCCTAAAAATAGGCTTTATTTCCTATATTCAATATGTAATTGCTTATTTGAAACTGGACATTTTCTAATGGATGGTTCACCAAAAATGAGAATTCTGTCATTGTGTACTCTCATACCCTCGTGTTATTCCAAACCCTTATGACTTTCTTGTTGTTCACTATGTTAGCCAAAATGACCATTTACTTTCATTGCATTTTGTTTTAATGTACAGTGAAAGGCTACTGAAGCTTGCATTCTGTCTAATAACTTATTTTGTGTTCTATGGAAAAGTGAGGTTTGGAACAACATGCAGGAAAGGAAATTATGGCAGATTTTTCACTTTTGGGTAAGCTTTCCTTTTAATATGCAAATATTCTTGTTAAGGTGCATATAAATCCAGTCCTTCTTAGGATTATGATTTCTCCAATTTTTCCTTCTGGTGTTCTGCAGAAGTTTCTTAAACAACTTTAAACTTTCTCCTCTGATGTTGTTCCAAGAAAAATGAAACGATCTAATGTCAGGTTAAACTGGATTCTCAAACTGTGGTTAAATAGGCATAACATTACTTCTTCTCTCTCTTTGCTCTTAGTTTGATAAAACCATGACTACCTTTCCTAACATAATGGACTACCTGTAGTTTCCTTCCACAGCAATTGGTTGAGTTTGCTGCTAGTGATACTTAAGTTGATTTGAACTGATTATTTTCCATCCACATCTTATCACTGTTCAAACATAAGGTTTTTATCTTGGTGTATTCCAACTTGTTTATAACTTTTGTAGCCTGTTTTTATTTGTATTTTTTTTTTGTTCTGCTTGCAGTGCATCCCATTTATCATGATATCAGAATTAACTTTCTTTTAACTTTCTCCTTTAAACGTTTGGTTAAAACAGCCCTTCCTTTTTTTTTTACCAAAGGCAATATTTATGTTAAATCAATATTCTATATTCAATAGAAGGCAAGTTCAATCAACAGAATTTGTGGCCTAAAAGCAAGCAAAAATCTGGGTTACAGAGAGACACTTGCATGGGATAAATCCATAAACCTTAAAATACTTGCGGTATCAAGAGTGTAGCCACAAGAAGTGATAAAATCACTTACTAACCTCTCCTGTGTCAAGTTATTTCCAAAAGACAAAACTGTCTAGTTATGAAGTAAAAATCCCATTAATTTATCCCATAGACGAATTGATTTTCAACGATAACTTGTAAACCTTTAGAGGCAGACACACTAAAAACTACGTGGTTGTTGATTGATGGTGTATATACTTCAATTGAAGCCATCCGTCTGCATTATTTTATCATCATTGTTTAAAAATCGTGTTTGATAGTGGAATTCATTGTAAACAACTACGTTACCCATTGTCACACAGAGAAAGCTTTGCCAATCAGAGAACCACGGATAAAGCCAGCGAAATCAGCCCAGAAGCAGTCTCCCACTCCCATGATGCACTGTGATTTACACAAATGAGTCGGTCTCCCTTCGCGCTTAAACTGCTTACATATTTGTACATATAGGAATATTTTGTAATAAACTTAAATTAATTATATACTTTATAATCATCAACATAAAATCAATAGTTTTATATATTCCCATCTGATTTTTTTCACAATGATTCATGGGATTGTAGTTTGTACCCTCATGAAAGACAGTTAGTACAAAGCTGTGTACCTTTTTGACTGGTTTTCAAATACTTTTTTTGCTTTAAAACAAAGTTATTGATGTTGTGATTTATCTCGGAGATGGTTGGTTTGGTTCAAGGCTTGAAAAAAGAAAAAAAAAAAAGAAAAAAATATATATATTTTTTTTAAGTTTAAGGAAAGTCTGGAATAAATGAATGGGGAAAATACTTCGGAACACAGACGGTTGAAGAAGTGGGCGGGCACTGTTGTGCTCTTTCACAACTTGTTTGCCAAGATGACAATTCTGTAAACCTTAAAATCCTATACGACTTCACAGCTCAAACACGTTTTTACTAGAATTAATGCAAGTGCTTTTAGATATTTCAAATCGCTACCTTTTTTTTTTTTTTTTTTAAGAAAAAAGAGGGATGTGTCATTTACTTCTGTGGCAATCAATATTATGCTGCACAAATGCTGTTGAGTGAGCTTAACTTGTACTGAATCCGGGATAGTCCTTTTTAAGCTGATTTTATGTAAAGCATATAACATTTCAAGAATCTCCTCTTTGAGAGATCAGTAGCATGACGTTTTTAAATGGCTATAACAAGCTTACTGCGTTGCCAGCATTATTTCCTACATTTTAGTTTCATTTAGTGCTGAATTGGCATGTGTACTAATAGCATCTAGCAACTACTTATGTAGTTGATGCATGTCTATAACCTGTCGAATGTTTATTTGATTAGTTGGATAAAAAGCCTAATTTAATTTCTTATACTCCATGAAAAAATAATTGTTTTCCAGCATATTGCAATATTGTTCAAATTGAAGTAAATAAAATAAATGTGTGCTAAACATGCACAAATCATTTACTGGCCAATGACAATTTTTTTTTGTCACCTATCGCCAAACGCAGGTGATTTACTCTCAATATAGAGCATTGGAACAACAGGAGTGAATTATGACCATTTAAATATTTGGATGAAATAACCCTTGAAGTTACATTATTAGCTCAATCAACTAATTGACATTCGTTATATATATCAGTTTTCATCGATTTCATTGATCTGTTGTTGAAGATTGAGCACATGTAAGCTCGATTTGTTCTTTGGTTGAGGAACAGAAAATACTAAGTGATTGAGGTAGAGAAGAGCCTGTGTGTGTGTGCGCGCGTTTGTGTGTGTGCGCGCGTGTGCGTTGGCGTTCTCTGCTGGAGGGACTTGAGCCGAGGGCAACCACTCTTTATTTTCAGCCCACACTTATGCTGCACACATGAATGCATGCTGTTTCTGTGTCACATGATCCGGATGCAGAGATCCAGCGATGGAAAGAAGGAAGGGAAAAGATCCGATCCGTCACTCATTTGAAAACCTTATTCACATGAAAATGTGCTGCTAAGCAACTTTCTGCCGCGGGCACATCTGAATGACAACCCGGACTTCCAGGTTTCATGTTATGCCACACAGACAGCTCTAGCCAATATTTACCTAGCTGAGTTGAGTATAGAGTCTATAACACCTGAGTGTTGCGGAGGAGCTCGATGGCTCACAAAGATTGTGCAGAATGTTTGTTTTTTTGGACACGCCTAGCACAAAGCTGGCACTGTTCTCAAGCAATCAACATATGTGGGCCTATATTTCGTTTCACTTTTACACTAATACAGTGCATTCAGGAAGTTTTCAGACCCCTTAATTTTTTTCACATTTTGTTATGTTGCAGCCTTGTGCTTGAATGCTTTTTTTTTTTTTTTCTCCACATCAATCTACACTCCATACCCCATAATGACAAAGCAAAAACCAGATTTTTGATAACTTGAAATTTGTTTTATATCACACTAAGTATTCAGACCCTTAACTCAGTACGTAGGTGAAGCACCTTTGGCAGCGACAAGTGACAAGCTTTACACACCTGTATTTGGGGATTTTCGGCCATTCTTCTCTGCAGATTCTCTCAAGCTGTCAGGTTGGATGAGGACCCTCGGTGGACAGCCATTTTCAGGTCTCTTCAGAGGTGTTCAATTGGGTTCTAGCTGGGCCACTCAAGGATATTCACAGAGTTGTCCCTAAGCCGCTCTTGTATTTTCTTTGCTGTGTGCTTCTGGTCATTGTCTGATTGGAAGGTGAACCTTCAGCCCAGTCTGAGGTCCTGAGCGTTCTGGACAAGGTTTTCATTAAGGATATCTCTATTTTGCTGCATTCAGTTTACCTTCAGTCCAAAGACCAGTCCCCAGTCCCTACTGCTGAAAAACACCCCCACAGCATGATGCTACCACCATCATTCTTCATCGTTGGGATGGTATTCTGCAGGTGCTGAGTGGTGCCTGGTCAGACATAAGACATGACGCTTGGAATTGAGCCTAACTGTTCAATCTTCGTTTCATCAGACTAGGAATGAGGGATATGGCAAAAAAAAAAATTGTTTCTATCATCATTATGGATTATTTTTTTTCAACTTTTAAATGTACTCCATGATTCAAATTGTATGTACTTTTATCAGAATACAAGGCAACCTGGTTAGAGAAATCCAAGTTCTTTTCATTATAGGAAACAAATTTGTGCAAGAAATTTGAAATTGAGGAGAGGCTTCCATCTGGCAACTCTGCCATAAAACCCAGATCGGTGGAGTGTTGCAGTGATGGTTGTCATTCTACAAGTTCCTCCCATCTCCCCACATGATCTCTGGAGCTCATCTAGAGTGAGCATCGAGTTCTGGGTCACTTTTCTTACCAAGGCCCTTCTCCCCCGATTGCTCGTTTTTTCCGGGTGGCCAGCTCTAGGAAGAGTCCTGGTTGTTCCAAACCTCCATTTAAGAGTTATGGAGGCCCATGTGCTCTTGGGAACATTTAGTGATTTGTTTTGTAGCCTTCCCAGATCTGTGCTTCAACACAATCCTGTCTCTGAGCTCTTCAGGCAGTTCCTTTGACCTCATGGTTTGTTTTTACTCTGATATGCATTTTCAGCTGTGTCACCGTAAATATACTAGACAGGTGTGTGTGCCTTTCCAAATATGTCCAATAAATTGAATTTGCCACAGGTGGACTGAACTCAAACTGTAGAAACATCTCCAAGGTGATCCAGAGAAATGGGATGCACCTGAGCTAAATTTCAAGTGTCATAGCAAAGGGTCTGAATCCTTGTCAATGTTATATTTCTTTTTTTTTTCTTTTTAATACATTTGCAAAGTTTGTCATTATGGGGTATGATGTGAAAAAAAGAGATTTATAGCATTTTAGTATTAAGTCTGCAACCTAACAAAATGTGAGAGAATTAAGGGGTCTCCAAATTCCATGATTCTTGTGTGCTGTTATAACATATTTTGTTGCATCGCTATTACGTTTGCTCCTACTTAAGAGCTAGTGATATAAACAAATCCCTAACCTTGAGTTTTAAGCTTGAAACAAACTCTACAGAAGTGTATGAATGCAGACACTTCTAGCTTTGCAAACTCATGTTTTTCTTTATTTTGCTAAAAAATGTCAGATCGCATTGTTTAACATAACTCGAGCACAATTGCATTCTCAACGTGTTTCCACAAACATAAATGATATCAGGAATTTACAACAATTTAAGACATGTCTAGTCTTTAAAGAATTTCTGCTAGCAGCTTTTTTTTTTTTCCCAAACCCAAAATTGTTGCCAAACGTACCGGTACTGTGACACCACGTCGGTACTAAAATGCGCTGTAACGTGCTTTTGCAATATCGTCTGAATGACACACGAATGCTTTCAAATGCTCACGCTTATTTTAACAGAAAATTGTAATGTGTATCAATGTGATTATTAAACTGCGAATGGCAATCTTAGTCTGCATGAGCTACGTGCTTAATGTGTGAACCAGACTGCTCATACACTGGAAAATCCACAGACACTGAGAATCATTTGTTGTGTTGTATAAGATGACAGAGCAGAGCACTAATCCATTGTAAGCATGTCTTGCATCAATTAATTTAATTCATAATTACCTTTTTGACACCATTTTATTTAAATCGAGGTTTTGCATAAAAATATTAGCAGACGCTGTAGTTCAGTGATTCCCAAAATTTTTCCAGTGGCGTACCCCTTCAAACATTTAACATCCTTTCGAGTACCCCCTCTCTCATGCATAGATAAAATTCACACAAGGTAATTTGAAAATGTCTGTTTAACACAATTATATTTGTAAAACAACTCTCTTATAGTTTACATGTTTTGTACATGTTATATTAATCATATACGTACTGAATAAATGGTTTACTAATTGAGATGATAATGGTAGATATGATATAACTGCATAACTTAAACTCCCCCCTCATCATGTCATGGTATGCGTACCCCAGTTTGGGAAACACTGTTGTAGTTGAATACACTGTCAATCCACCAATATAATTTTTTCACACTCTGGGTTTTTAGAATGTGGTAGTAAACGCTTGCAGCGTAAACTTGGATGGGAGATGATGGTAAATATTATTTTTACTTACCCATTTGCTCCAAGAGCAAAATAAAAAAATCGACTATTACATTTGAAAGACTTTCCAAAAGGAAAAAAAATAGAGCCTGGTGGATTAAGAGTCAGATGGAAGAAGATGCCAAATTTCCTGTCACTCTCAGCAGCGGTGGTAATTAATGTTTTAAAACTAATTCCAGGGTAATATAGCACAAAGCATAATGTTATAAACTTATGCTCAATATTTAAAAAATAATCAAAGTTGGCTAAATTTACGCTGCTAAATAAGGCAGAAACTTCATCGCAGTCTGTGATAAAGGTCTATGGCTGAATATAAAAGAGAAAAACAAATGTTCACAAGATTGCTTGATGCCACCCTCAATCTGATAAACTGAACATGTGTGTAAATATGTGCGGCTGCTTGCTCTAACATAGGTTAACAACAAGCTGACAATATTAAAGCTGGTAATATTTCTAGTACGATTGTACAGTGTGATTTGCATGATGGACAAAGTCTACCAACATGTTTGCACCAGCTTAATCAAACAAAAACTGTTCTGGGTCCTGGATAGCTCCACAAATAAAGATGCTGACTACCATACCTGGAGTAGCAAGTTCGAATCCAGGGCATGCTGAGTGATTTCATTTTGGCTTCCTCCGCAGCCTGGTTGCTAGGATGGGTAGAGTCACGTTGGGTTAACCTCCTCGTGATCGCTATAATGTGATTCTTGGTGGGGTGCGTGGTTGTGCATGTATGCCGCGAAGAATAACGTGAAGCCTCCACACATGCTACTCTTCCGGTAATGTGCTCAAGCCACGTAATAAATTGCGTGGATTGACAGTCTCAGATGTGGAGCCGACTGAGATTCGTCCTCTGCCACCTGGATTGAGGCGAGTCGCTACACTACCATGAGGACCTAGGACGCATTGGGAATTGGGCATTCCAAATTGTGGAGGAAATTCCCCCGACTTGCACAGTCATGAAGCACTAAACTGATATATCAACAGAAATGTATGCGTTTACAATAAAGTGTTAGAACGTACGTGGCAGTTATGGGTGCTTCATAGAAAATCATAATGGAAAGTCTATAAATGGGAGATTCTTCCACATCTCCTTTTACCATGTTGATTCAGATCGCTTATTATTGACTAGTTCTCTGACGTGTTTAAAATGTTCTGCATTTATAGCCAACGTTTAGGCATTTTGCTGCTCGGCATATACCGCTAGATGGCACTAACTGACGTCATTATTTTAAACTGTGCTTCTTGCGTCTTCAACTTCACTGACATTTTTCTGGTATCTGGACAATATGCATGTGTTTATGGTGATATACAAATAAAAATACTTTCTACCTGGATCAGTCACCGTGGTTCAATGGACAGATAGTGCAGAGCACGTATGGTTACATGTGGACCGGTCTTGAGCTTTCACCCATGCAGATCATCATAAACAGTGCTGCAAGAAGCGTGGGCTGGGCTGTGGATTCGGCATGGATTATTTGTTTTAAAACCCCTAATGTGTCTGTGATTAAACTAGTTTATAAAAGGCTTTGCTTGTCTTCAGATGACTGTACTGTATTTTAATTTGGTAAGATCCTGATGAAAGAAAACCGTGAAAAGTATAACTAACTCGTTCCTGCTGTCATAGTGTAATATTAGTACATTTTCTAAATCATGCTTTACTATCAAGTGGGCATTTCAGTGGGAATTTTTTTAAACATTTTTACGGGATTTAATTTTCATTTTAAAATTTCATTCATTTAATTTGAACTCTATCGCTCCCTTGTGTACTGAGGTTTATTACTGCCACAAAAATGCAAGAACACACATCAAACATGTTTAATTGGATCAATGTTGGCAATGCAACATACATTTTTTTTAAATGGTTTAATTGTATAAATCGTTTAGAATTAACTGTGCCAACTAGTCAGATGTCTTTTTTTTTTTTTCTTTTTTTTTCCCCTTCATATTACTCATCCCATTTGCATGCTCCCCTGTTAAATCACACTAAAAATGTGGACAAAATGGTGTAAGTTCATTTAAAACTCTGCACCTCACTCAAGCAAAGCAATCTGTTCTCTGTGGTGGTGGTGTTTATGAAACACCAGATTAACATTTACAACCAAGTTGCGATTAAGGTTTCCATATTTGCATGCAAGTTTAAAACCATGCAAATACCCTGTTAATACCCACCTCATGATTTTCATGTTCAAACCAGAGCGTAGTTTCTGAGACTGCAGAAAGTGTTTGTATTAGTTCAACAGTGCTAGATTATTAAACTAATCTTGTGTAATAGGTTGGTCCAGCTAAGTGAAAGTAGCTGGTTTTCTTTAAGAAAAACACAGTATTGTATTTTGTTCAGGTGTGTAGGTGCAACTCTATGCCTTTAAGTGGTAACTCCCAGTGGTAAATACACCACAAAAAAACACCCACATATGATGCATTTCAGAATCTGGGTTCAGCGTGAGATAAAAATTTTACATCTGTTGATACGGTGGAAGATTTGTTGCAGTTATCCAGTATGTGTTTGTCAAGCACTCGCTTATACTTTTTCCCGATATGGGTGTATAAGCTTATGTGAGCTGATTTTCCGTGGGTATCTGCAATCTTATAATAAATGAAGAAAGTGCTAATGTAGATCTGGAACTTTTGATTTAACCAGCTTAAACTATGGAGAGTAATCAGTTGGCTGTGTAAGTTAGATTTAGTTTTATATAACCATTTTTGCTACATTTATCTTGTTAGCCAGATTCTTTTTTTGTTTTGTTTAATGGATGATGCTGAAGCTGATTGAATCTAGCAGTGTATCGCTGTTTATTAGTTTGACTGCTGGTTGAATTTAAAGTGAAATGTGAAATCAAAATTGACCCAATTTTTATTTTTTTTCTCCCCAATTTGGAATGCCCAATTCCCACTACTTGGTAGGTCCTTGTGGTATCTGGGTGGCAGAGGACAAGTCCCAGTTGCCTCCGCTTCTGAGACCGTCAATCCACACATCTTATCATGTGGCTCACAGTGCATGACACAGCTGAGACTCGCAGCATGTAGAGGCTCATGCTACTCTCCGCGATCCACGCACAATTAACCACGCACCCCATTGAGAGCGAGAGAACCACTTAATCGCGACCACAAGGAGTTTATCCCATGTGACTCTACCCTCCCTTGCAACCAGGCCAATTTGGTTGCTTGGGAGACTTGGCTGGAGTCACACGGCACACCCTGGATTCGAACTGGCAACTCCAAGGGTGGTAGTCTGTGTCAATACTCGCAGAGCTACCCAGGCCCCCCCAACTTAATTTAATGCATGTTCCTGGTCTTGTTCTATCCTCTGTTCTTTTGAACCTACAGCGCTGAACATACATCATGAACAGTGTAGTGCAATTCCCAAACGAATGACTCAATTTGGTAAATCCAATAAGAATTGCATTTCTTATTTCCACATTAAATAATTGGTAAGGGTCTGAAATATTAAAATGAAGCAGAACTGGAATCATTCAATTCCCTATGATTCCCATCCCTAACGTTAGTTCAGAGAAAAACAATGTTTTAGGGTTGCAAATTTAAAAACATATTTAAATTGTCTGTGTGGATGATACAGGGAGAGTCATTATTTTCTGGAGTCCAGTTCACACTCAGTTTCCTATTCTGCCTTAATTTTTCACAATACATATGTGCATTGCCCTGATTCATCAGCAGCATATGGTTGCTGCATCTAGGAAAAAGTTTAAATGATCTCCGTTTCTATTTGATAGTAATTGCATGTCATTTTGCATTTTGTTTTCCTGTTGGAGGATTGACACACTTAATGGTGAAAGGAGAGCAGTGCTCACTAATGTATGGCCCCTTTTTGAATCATTGCAGTGTGCTAAATGCTGTAAAAATGTTGCCATGGCAACATCTTTGCTGCACTGTGAGCTCACAGACATGAATGTAGGATGGCTCTCACTGCCGTCGAACGCTGCATCCTTCCACAATGAAGAGACACAGGAAATGGAATTTGAGCCATAGATGGCCCTGACCTCCCTGCTGTTTTGAACTTTTGTCTTCAAACAAGAGCTCACTGCATGTATGTGCCCATGGCGGCTTTAGAAAAGAACATGGAATCAAAATTTTCTTAATTTACTCATCAGTGCAAAAGTTATTCCAAAAAAATATATTTTCTCATATTTCATCAAAATGTAATGTCTTTCTCAGCATCTGAAACTTTTAAGCTGTCATAAATAATTCTGCATAGTAGGGCTGAAACGGTTAGTCGTCATTATCGACAATGTAGACAAAGTTGTTGACAGAAATCTTCGTTGTTGAATAGTCGTTTGATCTCATTTAATGTATCTTGAAATCACATTTAAACTCTGATGCGCGAGAGCAGCACTGCAGTTCGTGCCTGACTGAGGAGAGGAAGAATTACACAGATCAAAGTCCACATTCCAAACTTTCCAAACAGCTTCAGGTGATGTAGATCGCAAAGTGTGAGGGGAATTATTATGCAAAAATACTAAATAAATACAGAAGCATTCTCACCGTGTAGCAAAACTTTAAAGTTTCGAGCGTCTTTAAAGGAAACACCCCGGCATTACATCTTAAATGCAGTTTTTTTTTTTTTTTTTTTTTTTTTTTGTGTTATATAAATATAAAGTTCAAATAATAAGAAAGCAGATCATGTTTATAACTACAAACTCCAAAACTGGCATTTCTCTGTGTGGTCAGTGCCTCTTCTATGAGATGCACGAATGTCCCGATCTATTGGGGAGTGATTGAAACTGCATCCGGCTGATGCACACTCTGTCCTGCTCACCCCTCAAGCACACACTTGCTGCAGCAAGATTATAACATGATGACTCGTGACTTACTGAATCATAATATATGTCAGTGTGCATTTCTTATCGTGAAGAAAATTGGTAAAACATCTTCGTTAGTTTTTTTTTTTATTTTTTTATTTGTGAGGTAAAGATGGATTGAAGTGAACAAAAAGGTGAGTAGTCTTTGCCCCATTATACACTGCAACAAAATATATTTTTGATTTGTTGCTTGTTTTCCAATATAAATATCTAAAACTCCTTTAAAACATCATACATTTTCTTTAGCAGCTATACTGCAGAAGAAAACATTGTCATCTGAGAATATTGAATATAATATTAAAAATACAAATATTTTAAAATATCTAAAAATCCTTTAAAAAAAGATGCATTCACCTGAGAAGCAGCATATACAATATTTAGACATGCTTTTAGAGAATAGATCTTGAATAGAAGTACATTTAGTCTATACAGCACTTGCAGAAGTATAACCAAGTGTAGAAATACACTTGTATACAAATACACTTTCAATTGAAGTCAGAAATTTACATGCACTTAGGTTGAAGTCATTAAAAAAAAAAAATTTGAACCTCTCCACAGATTTAATATTAGCAAACTATAGTTTTGGCAAGTCGTATAGGACATGTACTTTGTGCATGACGACTCATTTTTTCCAACAATTGTTTACAGAAAGATTGTTTCACTTTTCATTGGCTATATCACAATTCCAGTGGGTCAGAAGTTTAGGAGGTCGCAAGCAGAAGGTTGGGGTTTGGGGACTTGTTTGTCAGAAAATGGGGTAATTATTTAGCGGTTTTGGGGGAATCTCGGGGAAGTCTAGTTTAATTATGTATGTTTATTTTATGTATATAAAATGTTTTTTTTTTATATATATATATATATATAAAACACAAGGATGATGATTTATCGACTTTATAGACATTACATTTTTATCGTCTGTTAATGCTGAACTTCTGTAAAGCTGCTTTGAAACGATGTGTGTTGTGAAAGGCGCTATACAAATAAAATTGACTTGACTTGATAGATAGATATATATATATATATATATATATATATATATATAATATATTTTTTTTTTTTTCCTTATACTACTTATGCACTTTACGTAGTTTTTCAATCCAAAGACTTTTTTTTTTTTTTAAGGAAACATTATCTAATACGAACAAATTCTGGTATCAAGGTGTTGCAGTAATCCACAAAGTTTCGGTAGCAGTTTCTGTGGAGCAAGAGTCCTGTTGTAACCTTGCAGGGTGGTGCAGCTATTTGGTAAGCTGAGTGAGCCACGATAGCAGTGGTTATAAAACCAGGCTGTTTTATGGGCTTCCCCTGACAGCAAACCAATGGCAGTGTAGAGAGACAAACAGGGAGCAGATAGTTAGTTGGGAAATAAGGGCATGACAATCCAGCTGCTGAAGTTAAAACTATCAGTAAGTCAATTTGAGGGAGAGACTAGAAATGTAGGATCCGGACTGGAATTAACTCCGCATATCTGGAGTGTGTGCATGAACCACTAGAATGTAATTTTTTTTAAAAAATGGAATTCTGATGATAAAATTGAGACTAATTTAAAATGTTTGTGTATCATGAAACGTGATAAAGCCCAGAAAACCTATCAATGAATAGAACGCAGCTGAAATCACAGTACTGTGGGATGTTCCATTACAATTTTACAAAGATGGCCGATTCTGCTGAAAAACACGCCATAAGAAATACAATCATGTCTGTGAAGAGGATTAATCAGTGTTAAATTAGTGGTGTTTGCGACGGCAAGCCTCACTATTGTTCATACCTAGGTTTAGGGGTTTAACCCATACTCCTAATGACAAGTTTTGCACAGGCAAGCACCATGTTCAGAAAATTGTAAAAGCTAGTTATACGTTTAAGATTTAAAAAAACTAGGGATGCTTCAGTGAGTAGCTTGAATGTGTTTAGTTACTGAAAAGGGGTTTTTCATGTAGCTATGCAGGAATAACAAGTTCATTGTTTTGAATTTAGCCTCATTTGCTTATTTGAATTAAATAACAGTTGGAAAGGATGTCAATATATGAATTTAACTTGCACCAAGATAAAACCTGCGGAACTGGTTATGTCAATCGAAGCATGACTTTCCAAACTGTTGACACGCTATTGTCAAGGACGTGATGAATTTTGAAAACTGGAACAGCGACTCAACTTGTTTTTCCCTCTAGTCTTCCAAGCCCTCCCAAGTTCCTGAGAAGTTGTATTGTTGGACTTTGAGGATGGCTTAAACATTTTTACTCAAAGACCTCATGACCAAAGAAATACAAAAGCTTGGAAAATTCTACCTCTGGTGATAGAATTTCTATTACAATAAGGGTGACGTGCAGCTCAAGTGAAAATTGTTCTTAAATTACTGCTTTGTACAAAGTTTAAGCATTATTTGTGCTGGTAAATGCAGGGTTTGATAGAATGGCCTAGATGAGCAGGCAATATAGATTCTCTTCTTAGTAATTGTACGAAGTTGTATATATTAATATCTCCAATTTGAGTCAATACACTTTAGGCCCATTTACACTTAATTACTTCTTGATCAGTCAGATTGTTATCCAATTGGGTATGCATATTTCATTTACACTTGGTCAAATCAAGTCTCAGCAAAACTGATATCTACTTTTCCTCTGCTACTTGAAATGCAAGTTCACTTCCATATTGATAATGCCAGGCAGCAAAATTTTGCTGCATTTGATGTGTTTAAGAGTTCTTCGATTCTAGTACAGATGACAACAGCATTAAATATGTCAAACCAAACGGTAGAGTTTTATAGAGGACGACTGGGAGTATTAGGATGCGATACCACCATATAATTTATTTGCATTGGCTTAAAGGAATATTTCGGGTTCAATACAAGTTAAGCTCAATCGACAGCATTTTTGGTGTAAAATTAATTACTAACAGTATTTAATTAAAAAAAGCAAAAATGCGTGTTACAGTGATGTACTTACAATGTAAATGAATGAGGGATTTTCTGAATGTTAAAATACTCACCTTTTCAAAGGTATAGCCACAAGTCGTGAACAATATGCATGTAAATATGATTTTAGTGTGATAAAATCACTTGCTAACCCTTTCTGTGTAAAGTTAGCCAATTTTCCATCGTAGTTGCCATGACAATGAAATGTCAACAAACCCAAAAATGACTATTTAAACCACTTTAGTGCTCAAATAATACAGGAATTTAACATCATGAAAAGACTGTGTAAATACTCATTTACAGATTCTCTGTACTAGATGTACTCCAACAATTTTTTGTAAAATTTATCTTCAGGCACAGGCGAGAGCGGCAAGAGCACGTTCATCAAACAGATGCGCATCATTCACGGAACTGGCTACACCGACGAGGACAAACGTGGCTTCACCAAACTTGTCTACCAGAACATCTTTACCTCCATGCAGGCCATGATCCGTGCCACTGAGCACCTCAAGATCCCATTCAAATACGAAGAAAACAAGGTGATTGTTGCATGCAGAAGAATTCCTGACCACTGCACTGTAATCGTGTCCTTGATGCATGCTGATATGCAAATCTACGCCGATAGGCCATAAACTTGTCTATAAAAAGCTCCATTAGCCTCGCTTGTAAATTTTATTGCTGTCACACCATGGTCAGCTGTCTTAAATGCAGGATTACAGTTAATTATTCTCGTCTTTTGTTTTTAAAAAAAATCTGTTAATATTTCCTAAAAAGGATACTTAAACTTTAACTTGACAACTTTGTTGACCTTGCTGGTTCTAATTCTCTCTGGAAGTCACTAGTTTTAAATAGCTATTTAAGGATTAGTTCACCCTAATATTAAAAATGTGTTGTTTACTCACCCTCATATAGTTTAAACATTATCCTTGTGTAAGAAAGTCAATGTATATTTCGATCTGTCTTTTCAATACAATTCAGTTGATAGACTTGCTTTAAAGCTCAGAAAAATAACATTAATATTATGCATCACTTTCCAGGTCTTCTGTAAGGCATACAATAGGTTGTGGTGAGGATAAAGTAATTTTTCAAATTTAAGTAACAATTCTAAACAAGACAAGTTCTTGCGACTTATTGATGTGCAATTTTATTCAATTCAATTTTCTATTTTAATTTAATTTTCTAGAGTCCTAGATTGTGAATTCTGGGTTGTTTATCACTAAAACCTATATTATGACTTTAGAAGACTTAAATTTAAAGTGAATCACTAGAAAAATCTGTGCCACTTTTTAGAACTTAAAAATCTATACCCATAGTTGCTGATAGTTCCTCATCAATAAACCTCATCTGGTACAATATTGTGTGTGTGTGTATAATTATATATATATATATTAGTGCCCGACCAATCTATCGCGTATATGTTTACCAATATGCACACTTTTTTTAGAACATATAATGCAGAAAACTATGCATTAGAATGTCATTACTTAGTTTGTCCAGCAGAGCGTGCTCCATCTCCATTGTTTACAGAGCTGACACTGAGCTGACGGTGGTTCTGCAGACAGGGCGGAGTTAAACGGTGTCTTCACGGAAAATTGCTAACTAGTTTATGAAACACATACTGGAAAGTTGATAAAAAATGACCCTATCATTTTCCCTTTTCATTTTAACTAATATAACATTAACCCTGTCCCTGACAACCATGTCATTCATGTCTGTTTGCTGTTTGCGAGCTATAGTTTGTCAGTGCAGTAAATAATGTAGCAGATAGAAAGGTAAACATCAGAGCATCTTTTTTCAGCTCCGTAGACTACAGTGCAGTTGTGGATTGTGTCTGTTGAGTGTTTTCACGCTACGCTGTTACCTAGTTGGTGAGACGCATTGCTTATCCATCTTTTACTCTCCATGATAACAAGCTTATAGCTAACTAGCTAACCACGTAGCTACTTTCACTGCTTACCAGCGGAGTGGAAGCTAATGTATTCACCAAACGGTTTTGTTTGGTTTTGTTCAGGATTCACAGTTTGGTACCCCCCTTCAAATTAAGAATTCCAGTCATTGCATTTATAAAATGTAATATTTAAAAGTCTGGTTTTCCACTGTTGAAAGTTTCCCTGAACTTGTATTGCAGAATACGGTGCAACACCGCTGCTGCTGTTTTTCTCTTGTCTCCACAGGGTAAATGATTCTTGTTTTACAACCTGCCAATAATTGACTGGCGGTATTAATATAGTTAGCATTTGACTGATACTAAATAGTGTTTACAAAGTTAAACAGATGTTTATTTGACTATTTATTTTAACTCGAACCCCCGACCTTTCTGTCAGTAACCCAGAGGCTTAACTGCTGAGCCACCACTAGGGCTGCACGATTTGGACAAAGTCATATTGCGATTGTGATTTGAACTGCGATTATGATGATAATGTTTTCGACATGTTCAACTGCAAAAAGGCTACTGGGGTTTTCACATTTGTGCCCTTTTAAAAAGAACCAAACTGAGACCTTTTTTCAGTTCAACCACAAATAAATTAATTTATAAACAGTGAAACAAAGTCTTCTTCCTATCCAAATGTTACCATCCACCGTGTACATGTTTTTGTCCATTTTGTGACTGGATCTCCGCCCACTAATCATCAGCATTAGTTTTTGAAACAGTCAACCTGAATATTAGGGATGCTCCAATCAGGATTTTAACATCAATACTGATCTCCAATTTTCATCTCATCAATCGATGCTGATCATTTAACTTTTTATCAGCAGCTCTGTCAAAACTGGTTATATGTAAGCTGTTAACTAAATTTCCCTGTTGGTAAAACCATAGTTGTTGCCTAGTTTTTGCTGTCAAAAATAATGTTGATTTGATTGAATAATACAGTATACACAAAATATAAATGTTACTCTTTATTCTAGGCCTTAAAAACTAGTAGGCTTATACAAACTATTCTTTACTGTATATAAGATAGTCCTAAAGAATGAGGCTTAATGTTGAACTGATAACCCATTGGTGTAATTAAATTTAAAGTGAAAATGTTGCATAGTTTATCACCATTTAATGTAATTTTTAGTCATTATTTTATTATATTTAGAAATGCATTATATTATAGTAACTAAATATTTGATATAGATTTATTATATGTAGGTTCCTTTTCATTTTGTTGGATGTTGGTAATATTAGTTCCGCTTTCACTTGTTTCCGCGGGGAGTGTAATAAGGGCGACACACTCTCTCGTGTGAGGTAAATACAGGTGAAACTCGAAAAATTAGAATATCGTGCAAAAGTTCATTAATTTCAGTAATTCAACTTAAAAGGTGAAACTAATATATTATATAGACTCATTACAAGCAAAGTAAGATATTTAAAGCCTTTATTTGATATAATTTTTATGATTATGGCTTACAGCTTATGAAAACCCCAAATTCAGAATCTCAGAAAATTAGAATATTACATGAAATCAATAAAAAAAAAGGATTTTAAATACAGAAATGTCGGCCCTCTGAAAAGTATAATCATGCATATGTACTCAGTACTTGGTTTGGGCCCCTTTTGCATTAATTACTGCCTCAGGAGAATGAAGAGCGCATGTTTCTGGTCTCTACAGGTGTTACTGTTAATTCTGTTTGCCCAGCAATCATTTAATAAAGATGTTTGAATTATACCCCATCTTGTATTCTGCGATTATTATGATACCTGTGCCTTGCGGAGACTGAGATGCTGCTACCGCAGATAATAATAATAAAACACGCTTCGGGCAGGACGCGCCAGTTTAGTGTAAATAAAGTGTTTAGTGCACATAAATAAATGGAACCAAACTCTGATCACTTCTGTTACTCAAAGCATGAGCGGGAGTTGTGGAGTGCAGAACCGCTCTGAAAACACTAACAATGCGCTAAATTAATATAGACTGGACAGAGCAGCGCAAATAAACTTTGAAGGGAGCACACTATTTATTTATTTATTTATTTATTTATGTAATTAATTAAATCGCAGCCTTTCCAATTTAATAATCGCACAAGGTCATATCGTGGTTTTGATTTCATTTCGATTAATTGTGCAGCCCTAACCACCACTGTATATTTGGTTTGATCACCTTTGCCTTTAAAACAGTATCAATTCTCCTAAATACACCTGGACACTTTTCTTTTATCGATTTAGTCTGTCTCAATTGCTTCTGTCTCTTAAATGTAATCTCAGACTGACCCGATATTCAGTGGGGGGCTTTGTGGGGGCCATGACACCTGTTGCAGGGCTCCCTGTTCCTCTATTCTAATCTTTTCTATTTGCAAAAGTAACATTTGAGAGTTTAACATTTATATTTCCTATTGACACACTAAAGATGAAGATATAAATAACCAACTTAAGACATGCTTTTATGAAACATCTAATGTGCCTAAGACATTTGCACAGGTGTATGTGTAAAAAAAAAAAAAAAAAATATATATATATATATATGTGTGTGTGTGTGTGTGTGTGTGTGTGTGTGTGTGTGATATATATATATATCACACACACACACACCCCCACCTAAAGGATTATTAGGAACACCATACTAATACTGTGTTTGACCCCCTTTCGCCTTCAGAACTGCCTTAATTCTACGTGGCATTGATTCAACAAGGTGCTGAAAGCATTCTTTAGAAATGTTGGCCCATATTGATTGGATAGCATCTTGCAGTTGATGGAGATTTGTGGGATGCACATCCAGGGCACGAAGCTCCCGTTCCACCACATCCCAAAGATGCTCCATTGGGTTGAGATCTGGTGACTGTGGGGCCCATTTTAGTACAGTGTCATGTTCAAGAAACCAATTTGAAATGATTCGAGCTTTGTGACATGGTGCATTATCCTGCTGGAAGTAGCCATCAGAGGATGGGTACATGGTGGCCATAAAGGGATGGACATGGACAGAAACAATGCTCGGGTAGGCCGTGGCATTTAAACGATGCCCAATTGGCACTAAGGGGCCTAAAGTGTGCCAAGAAAACATCCCCCACACCATTACACCACCACCACCAGCCTGCACAGTGGTAACAAGGCATGATGGATCCATGTTCTCATTCTGTTTACGCCAAATTCTGACTCTACCATCTGAATGTCTCAACAGAAATTGAGACTCATCAGAGGCAACATTTTTCCAGTCTTCAACTGTCCAATTTTGGTGAGCTCTTGCAAATTGTAGCCTCTTTTTCCTATTTGTAGTGGAGATGAGTGGTACCCGGTGGGGTCTTCTGCTGTTGTAGCCCATCCGCCTCAAGGTTGTGCGTGTTGTGGCTTCACAAAATGCTTTGCTGCATACCTCGGTTGTAATGAGTGGTTATTTCAGTCAAAGTTGCTCTTCTATCAGCTTGAATCAGTCGGCCCATTCTCCTCTGACCTCTAGCATCAACAAGGCATTTTCGCCCACAGGACTGCCGCATACTGGATGTTTTTCCCTTTTCACACCATTCTTTGTAAACCCTAGAAATGGTTGTGCGTGAAAATCCCAGTAACTGAGCAGATTGTGAAATACTCAGACCGGCCCGTGTGGCACCAATCAACCATGCCACGCTCAAAATTGCTTAAATCACCTTTCTTTCCCATTCTGACATTCAGTTTGGAGTTCAGGAGATTGTCTTGACCAGGACCACACCCCTAAATGCATTGAAGCAACTGCCATGTGATTGGTTGATTAGATAATTGCATTAATGCGAAATTGAACAGGTGTTCCTAATAATCCTTTAGGTGTGTGTGTGTGTGTATGTGTGGTATGTATGTATGTGTATATATATATACACATATACACACACACACACACACACACACACACACACACACACAAACTATATGTACAAAACTGTTCATCTGGTGAATATAAAGGCTATAAAAAAGCTTCTTGCACAGATCAGCCACGACATTAAAACCACCTTTCTAATATTGTGTAGGTCCCCCTCGTGCTGACAAAATGACACCAACATGCATCTCAGAATAACATTCATACAGAGCGGTTATCTAAGTTACTGTAGACTTTGAACCAGTCTGGCCATTCTTTGCTGACCTCTCTCATCCATAAGGCATTTCCATCCACAGATCTGCTGTTCACTGGATGTTTTTTGTTTTTGTAACCATTCTGAGTAAATTCTAGAGACTGTTGTGTGTGAAAATCCCAGAAGATCAGCAGTTACAGAAATGCTCAAACCAGCCCGCCTGGTACCACATGAAAACAAAAAGTTTTCATATCGGTAAACGTATATGGCGATACAATATATCTGTGAAAGGCTATTGGCTGACCAATAAATTGGTTGGGCACTAGTGAGAAGAATGCTATTCTGAGATGCAGGTTGGCACTGTTTTTGTGGCACGAGGGGGGAGACCTACACAATATTAGGCATGTGGTTTTAATGTTGTGGCTGATCGGTGTATACTGTAGAGCATTTTAATGCATCTAAGTTACTTTCATTCCAAAATAAGAGTCCTGAGTGTATTTTGGGCTTGTTTATTGTAAAACATTATGCACCAAATTTTTCTGGTTAATATTTGGATTTTGGGATTTTATTCATTTTGGAGCCTCAATGTCTGTGCCATTCAGTGTATGCAAAGACTAAGAAAATGTTTATAATTCGGTAGGTTAAGTCTTTTAAAAAAAAAAAACCTATAGGTTGATTAATCTGTTACCCCCACACCCCCCCCCCCCCCCCCCCCCCCCACCTTAGTTATTGTTATCGGCAAAATCCACTATCGGTCAACCTAATCACTATCAACTGCTTTTATATTGTAAAGATGGACAAGGATATTCATTGAAAATGTATAATTTTGTTTTCCACAAAGTCACACAGAATGAGGGTGTTTTAAATTATGACCATTTACATTTTTGGGTTAACTGCCTCATAAAATGTGCTGTATACAGTATAATATGCTTATCCACAGCCCAATGCTCTGCTGGTGAGAGAGGTTGATGTGGAGAAGGTTTGCTCATTTGACCAGCCCTACATCAATGCAGTAAAGATGCTTTGGGCGGATCCAGGCATCCAGGAAGCCTACGACCGCAGGCGAGAGTACCAGCTCTCCGACTCCACTAAATAGTAAGTGTGTGTGCTGTCAGTAGCCATTAACTCTTTTCAACTTAATTGCTTTGAATTTAGTTGTTTTGAATGCTAAATCTCTCATTTAGGTCTGTTACAAGTTGTATTTGTTGTCACACATGTATTAAGTCACAGCTGTATAAATATAGTATTACAGTTAGAGTCTTTATATAATGGTAAAATCACACTTATGTCAACAAGAGCAATCATAGCTACCTTATTGTTACACCCACACGGAATCTACACCTATATAATTCTTCTCGAATAATTTGAAAACATTTTACACATTCCCAACCCCTTGCGGGTTAGTTCATTTATTTATTTTGTAATTTGTGTTTTGAAAAAGTAGCAAGGAATGTACAGTCAGCTGATCATAATCACAAAATAAGCAATTTACTGTATTTAAATCCATTAAACAGATTTTTACTGAACAATCAACAGAATATGTGAGTGTTCAAATTCTGTGTGGGTTTCATTATGTAGTATTGCATGTACATGCCTCTGTCTTCTCACTGGTTCATTCCACAGTTACCTTAGCGATTTAGAGCGCATATCGTCTACGGGATATATGCCCAACCAGCAGGATGTGCTGAGGGTCCGAGTGCCTACCACTGGCATCATAGAGTATCCCTTTGACCTGGAGAATATAATCTTCAGGTAGCGCCGATCCACGGCACACCCTCACAGCCGCCGCTGTCTCCTGACCTTTAACCTGCTGCTGCAACTGTACTGCTGCCTTCCCTGATCACATTCTCATGCCCACCCAGGACATAACTTGATCTTTTAATGAATAGTTCACCCAGAAATGAAAACAGTCATTATTAACTCACCTCTACAATGAAACTGACTGAATTTTAAGTCTTTAATAACTAAATCTTTCCATCTGCTGAAGCTTGTGACTAGCAAGCCACTAAAATAATTGTTTAAACAGTAAAAGCCACTTTTTTGCATTTTGAAAACCGAAATGATAGTGACACTGGTGAGTAAATTATGAGAATTTTTGTTTTTGGGTGAACCGTTCATTTAAAAAAAATAAAATAAATGCTGAACAATGTCAAGGTCCTGTCAGGGTTCTGACTAACATTTGAAAGGGATTGTCTGCTGAATTTGCAGGAGGTTGTGCCGTCGCATCCCAGGAATGTGAATGGCATTCTTTTTCAAAGCTCTTGGGCTCTTAAAGGGGATCTGCTGCCATGCTTGATTCTTTCTTCCTCTCTTTCCTTCTCTCTCTCTAGTTATCTAAGTGATTTGGATCGTATCGCAGAACCATCATATCTGCCAACTCAGCAAGATGTTCTTAGGGTTCGCATCCCAACCACAGGGATTATTGAATATCCCTTCGACTTGCAAAGCATCATTTTCAGGTAGAACATTATGATGTAGATGGGTCTTCCCCCAGTTTTTTCTTTTCATAATTTTGATGTTACATGTTGCTGTGAATCGGGAGATTGTTTTGTTCTGCTTTGGTAAACTGAACAACATTAAAAAGATTTTATTTCTAGTTAGTTTGTGACTTTACACATAACGTCTATCCACTTCTGTGATGTTAGTCGCTATAAGTGTACTACTTAGGGGTCGAACCGAACATGTTTTGGCTTCCGACTTTGTAAACGTGTACTAGTTTTTGACCATTGAGCCACATCTCGTACAGTAGAGCCCCGAAGTTTAGGTGACCTGTCAAGTTAAAGAAATCCAACTTTTAAAAATGTGTCGCTAGACACTGTTCTGTTATTTGATGTGCTGCGTCTAGCTTTTTTTTTGCGACGCACATGTTTGGTTTGAACGGCCTCTTAGTCCTTAACCTCTTTGCATTATCACAGACATTTTCAGGTTTTGTATTTGTGAACCTTTTTCAAGTATATTTCAATACGTTTTGGGATTACCAATCATACTGTAGTGAAGACTTGGCAGATGATTACTTATTGTGTATGAAATAGCAGTACTTGAGCTAAGCATTTGCTATTACTGGATTCATAATTTCACCACTCGTACTAATGATATTGTACAAAAGGCTGTATTTTTGTTTGTTTTTCAGTTGTGGTATTGACTTGTTTTTGAAGTATTCTAATTGTCTAATTTACAGGCCCTGTAGTTGTGATATTTGAGAGCCAAGCCTAAAGGTTTAATTATTTCCCCACCCGCTTACGGGATTAAGTCAGGACTGTTACCCGGACCATATAAAACCTTTTGTGTTTATATAATGTTGCATATAAATATATTTAATTGGAATTGACTTGGTGTTGCAGTACCAGTAGTTCTGTATTCCAATCTTCTAATTGGTAGTCTGTGAAGTGTGATCTCATGACCTCACTGTTGAGTATTTTTACTAGTCCGTTTGTAATCTCGGAGGCCAGGAGTTTGTGTTCTTTGACAAGAACAAGATATACAGGTACTTTAACCCATTAAACATCACAAATGATTGACTGGAAGCCAAGTATATTCCACTTAAAAAAAACAACAAAAAAACATTACCTGACTGGTAGGAGTTTGAGTTCAGACCTGCATAGGTGAATGTCTACCAACTGCAGCTCGGCAGGTGATGCCTCAACGAGAAACTCTCCACCCCCCCCATGTAGAGCAGAGATGAGAGCGATAGAATCTGAACTGAGGTGATCGCAAAAGCCTGCAAATCAATTGGAAGCCAGCATGTCAAACCCCTCCTACGCACCCTGGCGCCAGAAATAACTTTGCTTACAACATGGCTTTACTCAGTGTTTCCTCTTGCTTCATGCTAGACATGTTGAATTAACATGTTTGCAATGTTTTTTGTTTTAAATTTTTATTCCGAACTGCTTAATAACTGCTTAGGAGGTGGTAGTGTCACATTCCACGTAAATGTCAATGTATACCTGCCATCTTTTGAAGGCTTTAATCGTTTTAGCTGACACCTATGGATTAATGCAAATAAGATATTATGAAATAGTAAATTAAGCATTTTGTTTAGGTAACCTACATGGTCAAGCTCCTCAACCCCAACTATTTAAGCATTCTTTAAGAGGGTTGAATCGTCTTTTTCTCTCGTCGGTTCCTCGTTCTTCAGAATAAGAGAGCTTATCCTCGTAAGTAGGTCAGTTATACCTCCTGCTGGAATGGAGGCTGGCTGAAGAGGCTTTATTTTAGGTTGTTGCTCCTGAAGTCCATTTATCAAAGCTCTATGCCTGGTCACTAGACTGAGGTAGTGAGACTGTGTTGCCTACATATAATAAAGTCTTGCTGTTATGTTTTCACCAGAGTGAGCTGTTTTGGAGGTAAAGTAAAAAAAAAAAATTGAAAATAGCACAGCTGAGTATTGTTGTGAATATTCCCTTCTGTTTTAGTTAGAATCTCCATTGAATTTTTGCTATTTGTAATTAATTTAGGAACATTGAGCTTTACCCTTTATGGCTAAGCTTGGAATGGGCCATATTCTAGCTTTAATTCTAGCTTTACATTTTTATTTTGGGGATAGCTTTAAAAAGAATAGTTCACACATAAATGAATTCACATCATTTACTCACCGTCATGTCATCCCAGATGTGTATGACTTTCTTCAGCAGAAAACGAATGAAGATTTTTAGAAAAATGTCAACTCTAAATCCATACAATGCAAGTGAATGGTGATCAGACCATTGTACGTTCAAAGATGTAATAAAAGAAACATAAATGTACTCCATAAGACTCCAGTGTTTAAATCCATATCTTCAGAAGTGATCTAAATGTGTGGGTGAGAAACAGAACAACATCTAAGTCATTTTGTACTCCAAATCACCAATTTCACTTTCAGATGTGAAGGTGAACCAAAACAGGCACCACATGTGACTTTCAGATGTGAAAGTATAAAAAAGACTTAAATTTTGATGTCTCTCACCCACACCTATTATATAGCTTCTGACAATAATGATTTAAACACTGGAGTCATATGGATTACTTTTCCATTTATTTACTTTTATGATTTCCTTTGTGATATTTTGAGCTACAAAGTTCTGATTACCATTCACTTACATTGTATGGACCTACAGAGCTGAGATATTCTTCTAATAATCTTTATTCGTTTTCTGCAAAAGAAAGCCATACACATCTGTTTCAACAATCCCTTTAAGGCCTATTAAAATTAAGAATATGAAAATGCTAAACAAAAAATGCAGGTGAAATGTCTGTTCACACGAAGAGTGAAACAAAAATACCAAAAGATTGTATTAGTTTTAAAACTAAATGGCCTACAGCTTGCCAGATAACAATTTTACTTTCTGAAATGCGAAATGCAAGGCATCTGACAGTACAAATTTCACTTGCTGTAATGAAATACTGTAGTGATGGCATGATAGAAGTATATTTTGAGATTTATAATGACAACTAGATAATTAAGTTTGTCAACTTGAACGTGGGATTTACAAAGCTTCCCAGAAAGTTAAAAAATTTAAACTAGTTTTAAAAGTTAACTTTAATGGTCAGACATTTCAGTAAGATGCCAGCTACTTAGACACAGAGAGAGTAAAAGGAACGTAAAGCAGTTTAAAGGCCTTGTGTGGGTTTGTGTACATTTGAACTTTTGAGTTTTAATTAACATGAATGTTCTGTTGGCCCATTAAAACATTCCTTCAATATAAGTCTATGCGATGTGATAGTACATTTCTACAGTGGCACCTGTAACTGAAAACTATTGATTTTGAATGATGCAGCATCCACACCACTAGGTGTCACTAAGTCCAATATGACATGAGCAAAAAGTTACCGAGTGCACCTTTTTAAGGTCTGTGCCAAGTTTGGTCAATGTAGTTTGAATGCTCTAGGAGTAAGTGGTAGGGATTTTGAAAAAAAAAAAAACTATGAACGAAGTTTGTAGAATAACAGTTTGGCAACAGTCAAGCCAACATAATAATAGAGGTGTACTGTTAGAAATAATTACGGTGGCTGTGAAGTGAAAACAAAACGACAAATCTAAAAACGCAGCAGCTAATCCAAAGACAAAACAATTCAGAAACGCATTAATAAAATCTAAAAAACAACACCAAATCCAGAAACAAAACAACAGGTTAGAAAACAACAGTAATTCAGAAAATAAAATGGCAAGACCGAAAGCACAACTGCAATTCAGTCGAAACGGAAAGGGTAGCTTCTCACCTGATTGGCTGTGAATGAGACCTAGTCCTTTCTTCAAGATTGGTTCACTGATTATATCGCAATCCATGCCAAAAGTTCACTGACTGAAAAACGAAATCATTTGGAGTGTTTTCTCTCATAGGAAAACAGTAACAGGAAACTTTATTGCACAGAGTAAAAACAGTGAGCGGGAAGAGTTAGTTTTAGGGAAGGTCTATGGTCTCATGATTCATTTATTGCTTAAAGGACCATCTTAAAGTCCACAAACAGTGCTAAAAAATGATAAAGGTTCCAGTTAATGTCAATGGGGTGTATATTATTCTGTTGTTTTGACAAATTTTCATTCACAGTGTGAAAATGTCCAGGAACGCAATGTTTTGATTCAAAGTTCAAGTCTAGTTTGCAATCTTGTTGTAAATAGCCCTTTTAGTGCTTAATTGTAATATTATCATGCTTCATAGATACAGTTGCGTATCTGTTTTTGCTATCTGTCCTGGGGCTTTACTAATACTGTGGCAAAGTCTGTGAACATGCTTTTCTCATTCACTCCATCTCATCTTTCTCCCATCTCTGTCATGTACAGTTTTCTCCTTCATATCTCAGAGTGCATCTGAAACAGTACACTTCTCTATTTCTGTGTGGCATGTCTACAAGCGTTTGTGTTTTAGTTTTGCATCCTTATTGAGAAATGTACAGTTTAAAAGAGTCACTGTTTCATTACATGTCATGTATGTCAGCACTGAAGAAGAGGGGCTCTTAATTAGGGCTGGTCAATTTAGTTAAAAATAAATATATTTTTCAGCTTTTTGACTATTTGCCTCTATGTATTTGCATTCACATGCTTTAGTTTTTTCAACAAATACATGCATGTATATTTATATTTTACTAAATCAGTTCAATACATGAAAAATGACATGCAAGGACTTGCAAACAATTAAATGGTTCCACAGTTTTGAATCGGTTCATTGAATTGGACAGTTTGAACTGATTTATGGAAATGAATCAAACATGGCAACTGTAATGCTTAAAAAAAAAAAAGGAAGTTTAAATCGTAGTTGCAATTACAATATTACCCTTAACACAAACTTGTGAGTCATGGAAGGATTGCAAACAAGTGTCATTAGGCTCTTTAGAAAACGTGATGTTGCACATTAAGCGACATTGTAAGTATCACAATGATTTTGGTGTTATATTGCCAGCAAAATTGTCACAAATGTACTGTGAAAATTCAGTATTGCCCAACCCTACCCCATACTTGATTACATGACTACCGGGATGTATATTCACCCTCAAATTGTCCAGTACCATGATTGCAAAGTCACGTTTACCTGCTATATTCTCATTTGAATGGTCATGGAATTCGACATTTAGTATTGAATTGGTGACATCCTGCCTCTGCTGTCATGTTTAAAGCTGCTGTTGTTTGGATCATTATAAACACTCAAGCCGATTCTATTATCCAAACCATTGATAACCTTGAAAACACACACTGATCCAAATTAATTCTGCATGTCTGCAAGAATGAATTCCTGATGATGTGAGATTTGTCATGATATTTAAAAAAATTTTTTTTTTGGCAAAACGTTAATGCAACTGACACATGAATCTTCCAAAAACATATATAATTTTGTATGGCAAGTGATTTCCATTTTTTTTGAAGGGAAGACCCATTTGTTTTTAGTGGCACGCAAGGCCTCTACATTTAATTTGTGATTGGTAGTGAATCAGTTCTGTCAGAACGCATTGTCCCCAATTCAATTAAGCAATGAATTGCTATGTTAGAACCAACTAGGAGTGTAAACGGGAACATTTAATCTTCGAAGAATCTAGTACCTCTCTTCCACTGAAATGTTGTTGGCGAATAAAATGCATACTAATTAATCAACACATGAGATTAAAAAACAATCAGAAATATATTTCTTTAGTAGAAACGTGTAGAATGGGACCAGATTGGGCAACAGCAACGTGTCGGTGGAAAAGGGGGATTGGTAACCTTTTCTCTGCTTCATCTTTTTATTTCTATTTATACTCATACTTTCTTACCTCCATCTCAGGATGGTGGATGTTGGAGGGCAAAGATCAGAGCGCAGGAAGTGGATCCACTGCTTTGAGAATGTCACGTCCATTATGTTCCTAGTTGCCCTGAGCGAATATGACCAGGTCCTTGTTGAGTCTGACAATGAGGTAATTGAAGATTTGTATTTTTTCATTTTCTGTTTCTAAACTGGTTTAGATATGTGGAAGAGAAAGTTGACCTAGATCCATATTCTTAAGGATTTTATTAGACTGAACACCCTTATCTAAATCAATTGGTTTGTCTCACATAGCGTCCAAGCAAAATTGACACCACAAGTGAAGGATTATTCTCTTGAGAACAAGGATGTTGTTCAGGTGGTTGAATGTATTATGAATGATTTTGTTTTCTTCTTGTGAAATACAGCAAATTTTAAACAATACTTGTAATATGTTTCTCATTAACCCAGTATTACTGTTTAATTAAAAGTCGGCCCTTATTTTGACCCTTACAAAAAGCACGGTGGCGGTACAGTGATGGCATCAGAAGGTACATGTCCAATGAAAATGTAGTATTATCAATGCACATGACCCAAAAATGTTGGTATTACCATGGTACTCATCCTACAATCTGGTATTACCATGGTACATGTCCTATAGCCACAATATCATAGTTTTCATACCGGTGCGGTGTTGATGTTGATTGGATGCCAAGTGGTACTATGGGGTAATTTTCATTAAGCAATAGCTTACACAATGCAAGGAAGCTTGATTTCAAACTTTGAACTTTATTTTAACAAAAAAATGTAAACAACAACAAAATGAAGTGCAATTAAAATGTATGATGTTCAACTTTTTGAAAGATGGCTTTTCAAAAGTTGTGAAGGGCAACATCTCTTTGGCAACAAACCTACATCACCCATGCATTCTCTCCATCATGGGCTCCCAGTCGGGTATTTCGCTGTCCGGGCAAATCACTTGTTGCAGGTTTAATGTTGGTGTTTTATTACCTTTTCATCCCAGGACCCAGTTTAGCTGCTTTGGAAGGTAATGACTTTTGAATATGTGTGAATACATTTGGGTTGTTCCCTCCTAGGGCTGGGCGATATGCAAGAAATATGTTAATGATATTTATTAAAAAAAAGTGTGTATATATATATATATATATATATATATATATATATATATATATATATATATATATATATATATATATATATATATATATATATATATATACACACACACACACACACACACACACACATATATATATATATATATATATATATATATATATATATATATATATATATATATATATATATATATATATATATATATATATATATATATATATATATATATATATATATATATATATACACACACACACACACACACACACACACACACACATATATATATATATACATACATACACACACACACACACACTTTAGTGATTTTGCATTGAAAATGTATTTCATTTATTAAAAAATGAAAACCGTGAACTCAAATTATCGGTATGAACAAATGTATGATTCCCATAAGAGTAACATCTCCATGGAAAGCCAACGAGCCACGTTACCCGCTGCTTGCAAAAGTGGCACAAAATATCTGCGCAACAAGCACCACATCTGAAATGGTGTGGAATGATATCAAGCTGCCTTGTATTATTGTGTAGGCCATTGAGCAACGTAAATTACACCATAGCACCACTGAGTGTCCAGCTAGCGGAATGACCGGTATAACCGGTTTTTAACGTGGATACACACCGGTATGAAAGTTATGACATCGTGGCAAGTCTAATCCTTAACTATGGTCTTAACTATGGTATACATCCTAAAAATGATGGTACATGTCCTTAACTATGGTATTGCCACAGTACACATCCCAAAACTATGGGTTTTACCACATTACATGTGCAAATGGATTGGTAATAACATCATACTTTTTAGTTTAGTGTTTTTTTTCCTTCTGGAGTTCTGTAAATCAGTTTGCCCGAGGTTCATTTGATAATTAGTTTGCAAATGGTGTATAAGCTGTTTTAAAAACCATGTTCCTAGTAGTTGTTTCCTGTAGAGCTCTGTGGCCAGTGATGACTATAGAACCCCATTAGCTATAGTACAATTTACATCCAACCACAGTTATGATGCTCAATAATGATGCATTAACCCTTAATGCAAGCAAAGCAGGGCCATCATCTCCTTATGGGCTTTTTGGTTTTAAATCATTCAGAATCGAATGGAGGAGAGCAAAGCGCTGTTTCGCACAATCATCACCTACCCCTGGTTCCAGAATTCTTCAGTCATACTATTCCTCAACAAGAAGGACCTGCTGGAAGAGAAGATCATGTACTCTCATCTGGTGGACTATTTCCCTGAATTCGATGGTAAATGCCCCTAACAATTTAAGTTTCAAAGGAAGCCTGCAGTGACAGCTTGTGGTAGACATGTGAACTGCAATTAAGTGTGTCGATGGAATGAAAAAACAAAACAGCATAAGATTGTGGAAGATGACACTACCTCCACACTAAGGTGGCATTCACACAGGAAACATTCTTGCATTCCATCTTCACTTTTTTCAATTGTTGATCTATGTACACATGCGTCTGATGGACATCTTTGGCTGTTGCATCACATTTAACTTTTTCTAGTATCTTGCCACACAAATGTGTTTAAGATGTTACACACAGTTAAACGTAAAAGAACAACATATAAATCCATGCATTTCGTTATGCTCTATCTGTAACAGTTTTTTTTTTTTTTTTTTTTATTTGAATGCTATTTTTTACATTTACTTAAATTACTGTTTTAGTTGGTTTAACAATGCATTTTTAGTTCCAATTGAATTTTCATATTTCATTTTGGTTAAGAGGAATACCGATTTCTTATTTCCAGAATTTGTCTAAAATGGATTTTGCAGATAAACCTGTCGACACGTGATAAACCTTTTTTTTTTTTTTTTTTTTTTTTTTTTTTTTTCCTTCCTTCCTTCCTCATTTTAGTCAGCTTATTAGTATAATTTCGTTTTTCATTTTACCCTATTTTGATTTACAATATATTTTTAAAATCTTGGTTCTCAGTCATCATGCCTAGCTTAGATAAAACTTATTGAAGTTATTACTAACCTCTCCACCAATTCACAGGTCCTCAGAGGGATGCCCAGGCAGGTCGCGAGTTCATCCTGAAGATGTTTGTAGACCTGAACCCGGACAGCGACAAGATCATCTACTCTCACTTCACTTGTGCTACAGACACCGAAAACATTCGCTTCGTCTTTGCAGCGGTCAAGGATACCATCCTGCAGCACAACCTCAAAGAGTACAACCTGGTGTGAGAGTCAGAAAGGGAGAGAGAGACACCTGCAGCCCACACATGGCCAAAAGCACTACACACCTATGTATTACACACATGCACAAGAATTGACAGCTTCACCCCATTAGGCACTGGATATTCATGTTCTTAGCCCTTTTTATTTGCTTGTTTTTCTCTCTGGATGAGTGTTGACACTTGGCGTACCACTCCAGTTAAAAGCTTTATCATCATCTCTTCCTCATTGGTCCTCAGTTAAACATGAGGACTGGGCCACTTAAGTGGTGCGTAATGAGAGAGAGCATTAATCTGCTCTGTAGATGGGCTGCAGGTGAGCTCTACCTGAGTGGAACTGAGGTACGAACTTTACGAAAACACTTTGGGTGGAGATGCACGCATCTATAATGAAGAGTGGGCAAGATTCTTGAAGGACAGACACCACAGGTCATCCTGTGTGCTACATTGAGTCTAAACTTCACCCTGTATCACTGAATTCAACCAGGTGTTAGTTTTGCCAACAGATGCTATGACACTATTGGCGGTGGAGGCGATTAGATTTGATGTAACACTATTTTAGGGGTGATGTATGAAGATTCAAGTTTTTCCATCACTACTGGAGTACTTTGAAAAGAGATGTTGCACCACATGACTCTTTTCTGTAATATAAATAATGAGTAACGTAAACCACACAAGTTTTCTAAATGTAATTTGATTGTTTTTACAACTCTTAACCAAGCTTCTCCTACACAAAATTGTTTGCGACATTTGCCATACTACCCAGATCCTTGTATTCATGAAACTGTTCTTTTTAGAGGCAAACAGTTTCCTTCAGTCTGATATTTGCCAGTATTGAGGTATATAGTCAGTACGGTTAAAGGGATAGAGCTATTATTCAAAGATATTTACGGAAGTTTGCGAAAAATTTTGATTTTGTTTACATGCTTCATCACAAAATAGTTTAATGTTTGGTCTCTGACCAAAGAAATCAAAATAAAGGATTTCCCAGCCTATTCATTCAAGTTTCTACACAGTATAACATGAATATTTGCGTGGATTTTGTTTTCTGGAATTTTCATATATGTGGCCAGAAAAATCCAGTGACTCAAATGTTCAAAAATCTATTTGTTCCACGTAGGATGTCACCTCTTTGGGCAACGCAGTACAACAAAAATTGCTAAATGCAGTGAAATCAATCGGATAATTTTATTTTAAGTAATTTATGGACCAGATATAATGTGGATAATTTGACTCACTTTTCCGCGTGAGCGCACTACAATGAAAGCGGGATTGAGTCTCTACTGCTGTAAAAAAAAAAAAAAAAAAATCCATTGGCAAGTGATCTACTTTTCTTTTGGTATTTCGTAATTGATTGTCACCGCTCTGTTCTTTTTTTTAATATTTTAAATGCTTGAAAATGGGAAGTTGAATTTCCATTTTTATGAACGTCGCTTTATGCAAATAGGAAATTGAGAATTTATCAGTGGTTGAGTTCTTTAACTGGTCTCTGCTTGCTTTTTTGTAATTTGAGAGTTTGCTCTCGGTTTCGTAGTACCATATCTTCATTCTCACTTGATAGATTTCTTGGATTCCATAGCTAGTATGTTTCATAGCTGGCTTTTTTTGTCTTAATGTAATTCAGGTGAGTTTTCATACTTTCATTACAAGGGCTAATTATGGGCAGAGCTGACCGAATGAAAGGACTCTATGAAGACTATAGAGCAATAGGTACGCCGAAATGGGTATCTGAATCAGGGACAGTGTGGTGACGCCAGGGGAGTCATGTGCCATTGCCGTAGGTTCATTTTGCAAAGCATCCAGGGAACACCTTGAAATTAAAGATATTTCTGGCTATGTGACCTCTCGCAATCTTTGATATGGATAGAGTCCTCTTAAGAAAATGTGTTTATTTGTTATAACTTTATAGAGTAAGTTAATGCATTTTGATGGATTGCTTTCTCCAAAGTATTATCAGGTTAATTCTGTAAATGTAAGAGTTTAAGATGAGGATTAACTGCATTTGTTGGTGGCGGTAAACGATGTATATTTTGACAAAAGTGGTGCAGCGCATTTTTTCCATGTATGGTTTTGGGGCCACTATGGTTGAATGAATTTCTGTTGAGGCCCGTTTACCAGTCAGTTTACGGCACACCCTACATTTTACTGTTTTCCGCCAACTTGCGATTATTGCACACAGAGGAACAGGTCTTATTTCGTTGTATTGGCTTTGTAATATATCGCAAGATAATAGCAGCTTAATAAAATGCGAATCTACGTTGAACCTGAGAAGATACAAAACAAAATATTTGAACCGCAATAGTCACTTATTGGCGAGTAAAATTTCTCAAGCTTGTTTTACCCATTATTGAATGTATTTCATGAGGTTTCTCTATTTGTGACAACTTGCTGGTTTTCAAAATGTCAGTTTGTTGCACAACTTGCTTTTGAAGGTGCAGTTCGTACATGTTTTCCCACAAACATAGCTGTGTATATATTTGTCAATCGTTGCATTTTTTATTAATAATTACTTAAGATTTCTTAACATACACAGTATATATTTGAACCATTTTAGTTCATCTTGCATTTGTTTGCCAAATTGTCAGAACATCAAATTCTTAACAACCCTCCCGTGCCAGGCCAGTTAAGCTGCCTTTTATTTATTTATTTTTTTTGTTTGTTTTGTTTCTCAAACATCCAAAATTTGCATACAGTAATGTTTTGGGGTAAATCTTTGTACGCCATATTAAACTGTATATTTACTTGGATGGGATGGTACTGTCATTTGCAAATTTGCCAATTTCGAACTCTAATGTACTTAAAAGTAGAAGACCTGCAAATTATGACAGCATTTTTGGACGTGTGGATGTTTGAAGCTTGTACATACAGGCATTATTTTAAAGGGCTAGGCCAATCTACACCTGAGAAACACCAAACTTTTCATTCTTTATCCAACAGAAAACACTACAGCCGGTCATTTTGTACACATTAAGTACTGAAGTACAGCAAAACATCAGAATATGTTGTGCAGATGGTAAAAATAGCTTTGATTACTGAAGTGCTGTCCATCTATATGCTATTCAGCTGGTGTTTTAAGGTTTTTTTTTTGTCATCAACAGTTTATGGTGAAGGTTGATGTATTTTTTTCCTCCCTGGGTCAATGCACTGAACCTACTCTGCAGTAAGTAGTAATGGAATGGACTCCACTCTCATGATGTATCTGTTCCTCCAAACTTGTTCCAGGTACTTTGAGAGATGCAAACACTAATGAATAGAAATTAAACTTTTGCTTGAGGTTCACGTTGTGATGGATGCGTACAATATGAAGCTATCTTTTACCTTTTTTTTTTTTTTTTTTTTTTTCTGATGTCAATGCATTACCTGAACACTTGTATGTAGGACACTTTAATATAATACATTTGTTTTTGATAAAACAGGTTAAAAATAAACTTGTGTAGTGGTGTATAAAATCAAAGTATTGTATTACTTTGTAATGTATTTCTTGTTCGGTTGGTTGCTCTTTTTTTTTTTTTTTTTTTTTTTTTTTTTTATAAAAGCATACCAAATGTAAATGATGTACTATATTGAGTGTGCCAATCCCTTTGATTTGTAGAACCAGACTCTTTACAAGTGCCAATGTTGTGGAAATCATTTAAAAAGGACTTGTGTATTTTATGGTCCTGTTTTTAAAACATAAACATTAAGTATGTGATTATGGTAAATAACGCAACAGGAAAAGGACAATTTTATTCTGTATTTAAGATTAAAGATGACAAACTGCTGTTTTTAAAAGAAATTACATTTAAATTGCATGTGTTTGTTTTTGGTGGAGAGGGTTGGGTAAAGGAGAAACCATATTAACGTGAAACCCTGCTGACAAGGGGCTTAATTATTGTTCATTTACAGTATTTTAGACATTTCTCTTTTGTATGTTTCATTTCAACCACTGTTGCCTGAACCTCATTCATACATGAAAATGACTTTCATAGCCTTCTCCTTTAAAGAAAAAAAATATCCATTTTAAATTGGAATAAAATTTGTTCCTATACTTGTAGGTTTGTGCTGGGCTTCATTTACATCATTGCTTTCATGAAAGCTGAGCAGGACGATGTCTAATATTTGCGTTTGTCTTGAGTCAACGTTTCTTGATAAAGGTGGACCGTGATAACACAATGTCTGAAAAACAGGGTTGTAACATTTGATATTGTCTGGACTTATCAAAGTCTGCATTTTGACTCTTTTTGAAAACATCATATGCTAGGCCTATATTTTAACTGGTTTATTCTGTTTCACACCACTGTTTACATGGTAATTCCCCTTATATACCATTGTAACCATAGTTTCCACATAGTTTGCATATACTACTAAAATAAAACTTGATTTAATTTGGTTACTCATCACATTATTCAAAAATAAAATAAAGATTCTAAAATGAATATGCTGTTTGAAAGAGATTTGATATACATTGATTTTACTTGATATAAACATTTATGCTTAAGTTATTGAACTGAGGAAAATGGTTACCGTGGTCTATTTCTATAAGAGTATAAAATAATGAAATAAAAGAAAATGGAAGAAAAATTAAATTTTTGTTCAGAATAATTGATAAAGACTGAGTGTACAGTTACAGGCATTGGTTTGCAGTTTTACCTAACCACACAGGAACACAGGGTGTGTTTTAAAATCTAGTGAGGTCCCTACCTAGACAGTATTTTATGTATCATAGTGACTGTTTAGACCAAACGGATACTTGCGCTAAAAAAGCTACATGCAACACATATAACAGGACACAGTGTTGCCTCGAAATGATGTTCTTTATTTATTTGACAGGCGGTTTAAAAAAACGTGGTGCGAGATGCTGAAAAAACGATGCATAAGCATATGGAGCCACATGCTTTTTTTTTTTTTTAAACAAAGTTTTAAAAATTTTATATAAATACATTATCGACTAAAAACATGCCGATGCCAGTAAAAACATTTTAGACTGGTACACTAAAACAGGCAAGCGTTATGAATCGTGGAACACTAAAGCATTCTGAGAAAACGTGGATAGGCATGTTCCAAACCTTCAAATCTAATCGAACTTTGAATCAAAAATGAACAATGTTCCAAACATGCTGATGTAAGGTTCAAATCCAATATTTGAAATCTGAATATTCGACTTGATCGTTTGAACAGCATTATTTGAAATTTGAATAGCATTACTGAAATTTTTGTATTTGATTGGAATGTTTGAACCGCATTGTTCGAAATTCAAATATTCAATTCAAACAGCATGTTTGAAGTGTCGTAGGTGTCTTTGATGCCCAAAAATGCTTTTAAAGTAGGGTGACCATACATCCTCCTTTTCCCGGACATGTCCTCTTTTTTGGACCTTAAAGCGTGAGGCTGGGATTTCTAAATTTGCGGGATTCGGCTTTAGTTGAATTATGATGTGCATCTGGTCTAATACTTAATTGTGTGCGCATGCATATTTGCATTGCTTTAACCCCTCTTTCTGTCCCGCCTTCTCGCGCACCAATTGGTCGATTATAATTGGCTTAGAGCAACTATTGGCCAAATTCCTGCCTGTCGATCTCTCAGCTACATGCGAAGCACTGTTGTGTTCGGCATCAAACAGTTGCTTGACAATAGCAGCAAATGACAGCTGAGAGGAAACGATGCCCCAACAAAAGTGCAAATTTACAGAAGATTTGCACAAAAAATTCCCATGCTTTCATCCAGGTCCAGACCCGTGGGAAGTAGAATGTATGATATGTAAAGCTGCACTTATGTGTCAGTTGAAAATAAAGATGCAAGTGATTAAGAAGCACACATTAACTCAGCGAAGCATAAATGTTCATGGACTATTTTTTGTGACCATGATATATATATATATATGTGTGTGTGTTATGCTAATAGAGTGTCATTTTCACTGTATGAAGCTTGTATTCATGGTTTTCCCGGCAGAAATAAAATGTGTCCTCTTTTTGGAAAACCAGAATATTGTCACCCTATTTAAAGGCCACATCCACACTAATATGTTTGAAGAGAGTAAGTCTATCACTCACAGCCACATTGTCATTCTTGTTAAAAATCAAAGATGGCGCTGCTGTGATTTAGAGGTTAGTTTGCCCAAAAATGAAAATTCTCTCATAATTTACACTCATGCCAATGCAAGTGAATGAGTGCCAAAATTTTGAAGCTCCAAAGTCCAAATAAGGGCAACATAAAAGTACTCAAGACCACTCTGGTTGATAAATCCATGTTTTCTGAAGCGATATAATATGTGTGTGTGAGAAACAGATCAAAATATATATGATCAAAAATCTTACTCCTGACTTTGGTGATTCATATTCCTCATGCATATCTTCCCCAACTGGGCAGGGAGGAGAATTTATGATAAAAAAAAATGACTTAAATATTGATCCGTTTCTAACCCACACCTTTTATAACATGTCTGGACACATGGGTTTAACCACTGGAGTCTTATGGATTACATTTATGTTGATTTATGAGGATTCTGGAGCTTCAAGATTTTGGCACCCATTCACTTGCATTGTGAGGACCTACAGAGCTGAAATATTCTTCCAAAAATCTTCATTTGCGTTCTGGTGAAGAAAGTAAGTCATACACATCTGGAATGACATGAGGGTGAGTAAATCATGAGAGAATTTTCATTTTTGAGTGGACTATCCCTTTAAGATCAATACTTTGGAAAACGATGACGTTAGTAAACTGAGGGCTAGTGTGGATGTGGCCAAGGTAGGGCAGTTCACACGGGTTTGAGACAAGTCCTCTTTTACCCACACCTTCCATACAGACAGCAGCAGGCAGCCATCACCTCCCAAAACTCCACTTTTGCACAGCCAGCCACTTGATTTTCTCCAACAAGGGAGCTTATTCTCAACCTGCAAACGGAAGAAAGCTACAACATAAACCCAATAGACTCCAGCAACCCGTCTACGGATCTTTTCCCATGCCGAATGCGTGTTAAAGAGCGCGCTCGGTGCTGCACACGTCAGGCTGCTTTATTGCCATAGCAGCAGCGCGAGCTGCCTGTAGCTGCCACAAGAGCCTCAGCTAGCGACCAAACAAAGAAAATACAGGCACATATAAACCTCGTCTCTTCAAACCGCTTCACTGTTCTTTAAAGAGGAGGAGGCAAGACCCCGAAGACAAAAACTGACATGATGTTTCCACAATCCAGGCACTCGGTGAGTGTTAATCGAGCTGTTTTGTGGCGCTATGTTGATGTTGTTAGCTGGGCTGAGCTTAGCATTGGCAGGAGAGTCTGTGTGCAAGCTGAAACTTATCGCAACGATTTAGTATTTATCATGCATTTTACTGTGTTAATCTTTTCTGATTTATAAACCACAATATTTTGCAAGAAAATCCACTAATGCATGTTTTGGCATATGGGAACAAAGTAGATGTTGTGTGATTGGAGTGGCTTTAATACTTAACAGTTGGTGAATTGTGTTAATATGAGAAAGTGGGCAAAATAAATGCCTCAAACCTCTAAATCTAATCATTCCTAAGTCCTAAACCTCTTAGATCTTGTGCTTTCCTCTGCTAAACCTTTGTAACCTTTTATTTGTCTGTACTTGCAGCAGTGCATCATGAGATTTCAAGAGCACCACAATTCATTTGAGTAATTGTTTACATGGTACATATTCGATCTTTCAGTTTGAGATGTTGAATTAGTCTTTTCTGATAAATTGACTACTTCAGCCTGCAGGGAAATGGATAAATGCCAGGTTTTATGTCAACAGACTGAGTTTTTAAGACATTTGGCAAAGAAAGAAAGAAAGAAAAAAAAAAGGGTGTAAATCTGTAATAATTGCATATATTTGCATTATGCAAGATGTTCCCTGCAGCTAAGCAGTGGTCTATTTGTCTTGTTGTAAAATAAAACTGGATTATTATTTTATTTATTTTTTTAACCAAAGGAGAGAGAGCCTGCTACCATCACTGTAGTGTAGAAGGTTATGAACTAATTTATGGATTCAGGGTTTCTCCTGCATAGAGAATTACTAAGTGGCCACGTCCATCAAATTTCGTGCCGCCTCCGGCTGTCTACAAAACTCTGGTGGGTGTCTTCATGGAAAACACTAACGAGGGTTGCACTCGGTGGATTGTAATTTGTAACTGCAAATTTCTGCAATAATAATAAAAAAATGCCATTATCGAATAGTTGCTTGATGTCATTTAACATAACTTGAGATCATTTAAAACTATAATGATAACACATTAACAAGACGAGAGGAGCGCTGCAACTCAAGTGTCTGATAGAAACGCAGATCGGCAATCTATCTTTATTTCATCCTTAGAGTTCATATAATATGGGAGCATGCCATGTAAATAAACACAAACTCCAAAACTGTCATTCTCTGTGCGGTCAGAGCTGCTTCAACCAGTCGCGGAAGAGATCCAATCTGAGCGAGAGTCGAGATCATGAGAGATTTAAAGTTCCACCGTCTGATACGTACTCTAACACAGAGACGCTCGTCTCTCACCCCCGCTGTCTGCAGCTCGCAACGTCTTCATCATGAGACCATCATGATAAGATCAATCTTATGTGAAAAATATCACTAATATGTGCATATGTGTGTGTGTGTGTATATATTTTGGTTTTGGATAGACAAGATTGACAAATGCTTATCAATAATACCTTTATGGCTAAAAATGTTTACAGTGTTCAGTGACTAAAATGTCAATATGACTAAATGTTACTAAAATATGACTAAAATGTCAACAGTTTTCATTGACTAAAATTACATTAAAATGCCCAGACTTTGTCAACTAAAACTTGACTAAAAAAGAAAATAGGATAAGGTTGACTAAATATGATAAAAGCTAAAAAGGACATTTGACACAGGATTAAGACTAAGACTAAATAAAAAACACTATTATTCAGTTGCCAAGTCATTAGGAGTGTATTTATGCAAAGCCAATGTTTACGTGTTCTTAATGTCACTTTTTTGATCAGTATGGTACCACCTCCGCTACATTTTGAGCCAGGAAAATCCCTGGGATTGGGTTGCACATAGTGAGTGTCGCTTTTTAAGTAATCAACCTACAGTAACTAAACTGGGTGAGTAGTAAAAGTGGTTTTATCTGTGGTCAGACCATTTGTAATATGCCTAGACGTGTTTGGTGCTGTGCTTGTTTAAGTTTTGCATGTGGTAACTAGGGCGGCTCGATTTATAGCAAATGTCTTAATCATGATTATTTTGGTCAATATTGAGATCACGATTATTTAACACGATTACTCGTTGACTTTGATAACATCGTGCATTTATTTAATTTTTAACACTGGATTTCCTTGAACTTGAAATATAAACTGCACTGGGAAGGGGAGGAGGCTCATATTGCTTATGGTAATTATTTTATGTTTGTGTGGTAGTTAAATAAAGGAAAGCCTCCATTGCCTCATTTACAGCAGGCTCACACTTCTACGGAAAGAGATCTAATTTTTCATCATGTTATTGCTGCAAGATCTACCATGTACAGTAAAGGCTATCACACTATTACAATACCAACATTTCTGTAGTGAAATTTGACGATTCTCAATACCAATTTCCAAACCACAATAAATAATAAAACTAAATGTTAATTATGGAAGAATTTCAAGTTCTTAATTATTAAAGACCAATAAACAGTCAGTAATAAACTAACTAAATAGAAATGGATAAAAAAAAATAATTATTCAAAAAAAGTTTTTAACAGCGGTAGGATATCAAGTATTCTAGTAAACATTCAGAATGAAATGCAACATAAAACTACACTGTAGTGTTCACTGTATGATTATAATTAATACTTTTTAATAGAGTTGTGAATCTTCACTTGCCTCATGATTCAATTACGATTCAGAGGGTAACGATTCGATTATAAAACGATTCTTGATGCATCTTGTCCAATTATTTTATTAATAACCGTTAAATATGAATCTGTGGCAATGGATGTCTAGGAATCGCAGGTGATGGCCACTCGACTCCATCACTCTAGATTTTTTTGTCACTGTACAGAACGGGTATGAAAAAACTCAGAAAAGGGATTCTGTATCTCGGCTCCAGGGCATTGAGGGTTTTCCATGACTGAGAATGGACGGAGATCCTTTGCAATAAATGTGGCAATGGACTGTGTCATGATCTATGCACTTTCGGAGTTCTGAGGTAAATTTGATACCATTGCTTGTTGTATTGTTGGCTGATTAGCTGCGTTTTGCGTGATTGCTGCTTACTTTAGCTCTGGGTGAATTGTGATTAAAATTATTATATTCCACAGCTCTACTAGGGTACTAAAGTTACCCAGTCAAGAGCAGCGAGTGCAGAGTGAGTTTCTTGTTATTGTTGTTAGATTATTATAACACACTAGACGGAAGCAGGTCTATTACAAGTCCAACATTTTAATACAAATCTGCTTTTTTCTCAGTTGTTTACATTCACTTTAGACATCACTCTCTGTGTTTACATGAATGCATCACTAAGATGGGCATTTTGGCAGAATTTTTAAATGTATTTGACCGAGTATGTTCAGCACACACACATACGCCACCTGTCAATCAAACAGGGTGCAGCTGTTACCAGATCACTAGCGAATTATAAAATTATGTGCTCTGGATTATTTTCAACAGCAGAATAATAATATTAATGTTCTAATAAGTGACACAGGCCTAGGCTATCACAAATATAGCCGGTTATTTTCCAATCAGTTCTAATCAGTCTACTTGTCAAGTCGGATAAGTAAAATAATCTTTTCACTTGCACCTTCAAAAATCCACTTGTCCGGACAAGCATTAATGTTGAGCCCTCATTAAATATTGTTTTCAACATTCTCTAACAATTTTTCTTTTGCAGTATAGCGCCTAAAGTAAATGTACGTTGTTTTTAAAGGAGTTTTCGATATTTTTTGGTAAAACAAGTAAAAAAAGGCTAATCAAATAAGTCTTTTGTTCCAGTGTAAGACTACACTCTCTCACTTTTATGTTCACTTTGATTAATCTTTATCTCACATAAAACAAACTTTCTCTTCTTAATAGAGCTGCGTATTGCCGATTTTCTTCATGATTATATACACAGTGAACATGACACACATATTATTATTCATGTCATGGGCCATCACGTTACATTTTAGCTGCAGCAAATACACGCGAGTGATGAGCGTCCCCGTGCCAGTGTGTGCATCAGCCGGAAGAAGATTGCATTTCTTCCCTGTTCGATACACAACTCATAAACGCGACGCTGACCTCACAGAGAATGCCAGTTTCTGAGTTTATTTTTATAACCCACTTCCTTATTATTTTAACTTTAATAAAGGATGCTTTAAAGATGTAATGCCGGGGTGTTACATTTCTAAACGGAATGTGGCACAATAATCGTTTTATCTCAATTATCTTGTTTTCATAATTGTTGGGAGCCAAAATCGTAATTGCAAATATAATCGCCCAACCCTAGTGGTAACTCAATGTGGTTCTCACACACCAAGTTACTTGCATGCTGTTACTAATTAATGAACTAACACTGCAGATATTTTGATATTTGGCTCTCTTATTTAAAGTGGTATGGCTGGCAAAAAGACTGAATAAAATGACTTGAAGTTGATACCATATTTGTTAGTTGCATTAGTCTTGAGGTTTTGAATGAGAGAATTGATTTGCTATTACAAATGTATTATTTTTGTCATATTTGATCTCAGTTTGCAGTGTAATTGGACCACTATTCATTGGGCTAGTTGTTGGAGGAATACTAGGTCTCACAGTCATGGAAAACCTGGAATCTTGTGGCTTTTTGTCCATTAGCTATGAGATTTTCTATATGATAGCGCACTCCTAAATGACAAAATTAACTTTTATCAGATAGCCTACATGCATTTAAACATAACTGTATTTTTCTTCTAGGAAAACGGTCCAAAAATATTGTTGACTCATCTTGCAATCTCCAAAAATGTTTTCCAATAAAATGCTCTTTAGAATGAGAATGCCCCTCCCCTAATACCACCTGCCACTAGGTGCATTTCCATCCATATATTTTTTTATGCAAATGCAATATCACATAAAAAAAACGCTGGATGGAACACCAAGATGTGAATAAAATCTCCAAAATACGCATAAACATATATATGCTAACGTGAGGTGGATGCATTTTTTATTCTAAAAGAAAAAAATGCCCATAAACGATGGTAACAATTTTACTGAATGTTTTATTAGTCAAAAAATATGGGTGTCTATAACAGCACCTTTCACTTATTTTCTAACCTTGTTTCATGGTTCGTGGCAAAATTAGGAAATATTTAAATTGTCTTGTTTCAGGTATTTGGTTAAAGATTGTGAAACTGCACACCTTGCACAGTCTGATAATGAATGACCAAGAGGGAACATGTGAAAATGTGGGACCCAGTTGTAGCCCAGCACTACTTTGTTGCCACGGTGCTGTGACTCCATAGCAACAACTTCTCATCAGGCTTGACACAGAAGGTGTTTGCTCATGACATGAATTGTTCACCATGGCATAGTTGACTGCCGAGACTTGCATGCAGCCTTTTTGTAAAGTCGGCACCCACCCCAGCCATTTTACACCAAGCCTTTTATGGTTGAGTGAAAAACAAAAGTACAATGTCATGCCTTCATGTTGTGGAGTAACGTGAACAATTACAACATTTCCCCATCATTCTTTGCCATAGAGGAAGTGCCATGAACAGTTTTGATGTATCAACATCCTCTTCTTTCATCTCCACCATGACAAGGTTTATGATAAGACATGCCTCCAGTTTCAAACCCTTATGGCGCAGTCACACATACATTTGCACGGCTAAATTCCAAGGGCGAAATACAGTCATCTCAATCCTCATGATCGTGAATTTAATGTGATGAATTTTGTTGTGCTGATTTCGACTCAAGTTAAAGTTTGGTGAACTTTGACAGGCGAAATCGTCACGTTGACCATTAGAAAGTTGTTTGGGTTGGTGGTGACTTCTGTGTGGGCAGTGCTTCATAAAGAGCTACACTGAATATTCACAACGGATATAATTTTAGTGGTTAGTTTTAACTTAAGTCTCACTGAGTATAAAGGGCAGCATTAAAAACGGCTGTTTGACACATTATATAATATATAACTATATTTTTGCTTGTTTCACACGTGCTCAACATCAGCCCACGCCATCTTCGCCTCTAGAATTTCGCCTATGGAAGGTATGTGTGACCGCGCTTTTAAGCTGCAGTCTCGCCAGGCTTTGAGAATGCAAAATTACTTACGACATCGCAATGAACAGAACATGATTCGGGTTTTAATAATAATAAATCGATAATAATGATTGATTTTATTCCATCTGCTCACTTGCCTGCAACAATAAAAACATGTAGCTTTGAAATATGTGTTCTTTGCATTAAGCCCAGAGGCCAATGTGTTGTTTTGAACTTTTATTGGTCAAATGTTTTCTTATCATCTGAATTCACAGATCAAATTTCATCATACTTTGGATCAAAGTGGAGTGCAAAATTTGTTTGTAAATGAAAGTGAACAGTGCAAACTGTAAAGTATAGTGTGAAGCCCAAAATATACTTCGGTCAGACGATTTTTATTTATTTATTTAAAAAAAGTTTAAACTTGCATCTGAACTTTAAAGGATTCAGATCTCTGTTTTGTTCAATTTAGTTGTAAGACATCAGTCCACATTTCATTCACACAGTTATTTTAACTTAATTATTGTTATTAATATTATAATTGACTTTTAATTTTAAATACAACTGTAATTTATTTAAATTGTGCACTTTTTAAACCCTCACGCTTTTATTTTGACATTCTAATCTCTCCAGGAAGTCCTGTATGTGTCTGTTTGTAGGCAAGTTCACAGTAATTTAATTCACTTGTTCAAATTCTGGTAAAATGCTCCTTCGATGTTGTTCTAAATGCATATTACAAGTTAACCGAACTATTGAGCATCTACATCTAAGATGCTGTTTGTGAGTAGTGCTCAAATATTGCGGAACGCTGTGAAGGCTAAAAATAGCCACGAGTGCATCACCAGCCTGTGCGTGAGTTTGTGTCAACGGAGTAGCACCATTCACTAACACGCTGGTGCTGCGCATACTATACATTTACTTATTAAACACAGCCTTTTGTGATTCACAGAGCTATCGCACGTCTTCAAGTGGCTTTGAATAAAATGCACAAGTCATATGAACTACATTAATGTTTTTTTTTATGGTTCTTTATGTCATTTTTTGAGCTTGACAGTAACAAACATGACTAACACAGTATCGGATTTGGATCGGGCTCGTTGGACCGATACCCGATCCGTCTAAAAGCTTCAGTATCAGAGCCGATACCGATCCAGGTATTGGATTGGTGCATCCCTAAGTAGTGAGTATTTGGGCTGCACAATCTAATCTAGATTTCAATTACAGCTGCCAAAATTCCCTAATCATGAAAATTATTTTTGGGGTAATCATGTAGCCCTAGTGAGTACCTGCCACAATATATAGATTATTTGGTCGGTATCAGTAAATGTTGACATTTAATAGCATTTTGACCGTTTTTTTCTCAGTGCCGTTGAATCAAGATCCAGTCAAGTGATGTCATAATATTTTGTGAATTGGAGTGCTCCATTGATTGTGGCTTTTCAAGGAGTCAATTCTGAAAGCCATTGTTGCAGTAATAACTTGAAAGAGAAGCAAGAGTTGGCTGAAATGTACACACACACACGCAGACATACACTAGCGAGTGTGTGTTGTTCTTGACCTGATGCTTTAGGAGGAGCATTTGGGGCAGCTTTATTAAGTCTGCTTGAGTGAGCAGGATAGACCTCCATCTTTCCCCCCCCCTAAGTCCCTCAACACAGCGGATAATCCCTGTTTTCCCACATCTTGCTCATTAAATAAACTCTGTCTCTTACGCACCAACACACACACGTGCACATTTAAAGAGGCCCACTTTTCACTGTTTATCCCTTGTTGCCAAGATGAAGAAAAATATGCATGTTCACACACATAAGGAAAAATAAACATTGGATAAGCAGTGCGATTTTACTTTTTTTGTCACAATAAGATAATTTAAGATTTTGTAAATGTTAAGTAATGTCATTTTTAAAAAAAAAATTTCTTTGGAGTTGTGGTCTATCGTGCACAGGCTCTGACATATTGTACAATTTGCTTGTACAGTGACGCAGGTTCAATTCTGACTCGCATCACTTGACAATCCTACCCTGACCTCACTTCTCCCCTTCATTTCGTGTTCTTTCCCCCTATCAGTAAAGGGAAAACTAACAATAAAATGAGAAAATGTTTAAAATGTAGTTTTAAGAAAATGTGCTTTCCTGTGCTAAAGATATCAAGCTCAAGCACTTGCTTCAAATTAGAACACATGCAAAGAAAAATGTGAGTATGTGAAAACATGCCACATCAGCACAACTTGTGAATAATAATAATAATAATAATAATAATAATAATAATAATAATACAAAGTAATCTGGTGAAACATAAAACCTTTAATCTAGTCAATATATAAAATATTTTGTTTCCATTATCTGTTTGTGTACACAGCTGGAAGCAAAGATTTTTTAAATGAGTTACCATCAGATTTCAGGCTGCGATAAAAGTCCTGAATCTGAACTGAAACCCCCCTGTCACAGTAAGGAAAGACTAGGGAAAATGTTTGAAAGCATTCAGTATATTGATTTTAAAAACGAATGGTCGATTAACACCTTTGTTATTGGTATTAGGGGTTGCACAACTACTGATTTTTGAATAGTCGACTAGTCAAGTCAATTAGTCGAGTGGATTCGACTAGTCGTGATATAATTCCACCTGCAAACCACCGCACAGAGACACGCAGAGCCTTTGACTGGGGAAAATAATGACAGACAGTCTGAGCATAGTTTTGTATTTGAACAGATTGGTTCAGATTAAATAAACATTTACCGTTACATTATCTCCTCGTAAACACCTTTTTATCGTAAGTGTGCCAACATAGGTAGGCAGGAGTCAAGCTGTAACATAGCTTAACGTGAACTTGGCCTGGACTAGCAGTAGCTGCAGGTGGTTCCCTCTTATCTTGCAGCTGTTTTTTCGGATGGTTTCGGGTGGACACGGGATCTAGCGTGCAGACGACAATAGGGATGCTTTCCTTTAGGTTTTCAGACTCCAACTTGAAGCACTTTTCTAACTCTCGGCGAATCGATTTCTTGAAGGAGTGAAAAGCATCAAGGTCAGCAACACTAATATTTTGATTATATTTGATGGCCAGTTTGCGCACATGGCAGGATAACATAACATTTGTGTCATCTTAATCAATTAAGCTTATGGAATGTTCTGAACATTATGGTATAATACAATGAGCATGTACAATACAGATACGGAAAGTATGTGAGATTGTTGTAGATGCATTGAGTTGAGCAGAGCGACACAGTAAATAAGCACCAGTTCTGAAGTGCAATCTACGTATGTGTGCTTTTTTTTTTTATTGCAAGTTTTTTCCTACAGACACACTTCCTTAATCACGTGGTGAGCGACTAGTCGACTTCAGGCTGACCGTGTCGACAGCGTTATTTGTACTCGACTAGCCTGTGCAACCCCTAATCGGTGTTAGTAAAATCCAGTATCGGTGAACCTGTAATCTATACCACCTAGTGCAAGAAGGTTAGAAGTTTAATACCTAGGGTTAGGGGTTTGTTCAAATCCTAAATATGAACAATAATAATAGTGTTGCTTACCTTTGCAAACACCACCAATAATTTTCAAAGAATCAATTTGTCAGTGTTCATTTCCAGAGCTTAAAACACACGCACTAAAGCAGATGTCTTGGGCATCAATAGCATAACTGCTCATTAGCATCACAAATAAATCTCTAAGCAACTTTCTGGACTCCAAAAATTAATATGGAGAGAATAAGGGAGCGTTTAAGTGATATGTATTTCTATGTTTCTGTGATTTTTATTTTTTACTTTTTTTTTAAAGCTGAATGAAAATTTCAGACTGGTTCAATAGCTTCGCCGTTGACAAAGCATCCGCCATGAATAGGCCGGGCCTGTACTGTGGTGAAAGGACAAGGTTTGGATGGCTTAATTAGCTTGTCTGGCTGTTTGTGTTCCTCATGGCCTTTGGTGTGAAGGACGCGTGCTGGGATAATTGCGTTGCAGGATTATTTTTACTAGCACAGGTTTTTTTGCCAGTTGCTCTTGGCTTAGAAGCTTTATATGGTGCGTGCGCGTGCGTGTGTGTGTGTGTGCGTGTGTGCGTGTGTGTGTGTGCGTGCATGTGTGTGTGTGTGTGCGTGCGTGTGCGTGCGTGCGTGCGTGCGTGTGTGTGTGTGTGTGTGTGTGTGTGTGTGTGTGTGTGTGTGTGTGTGTGTGTGTGTGTGTGTGTGTGTGTGTGTGTGTGGCTGCATCAGTATTCTCTGGCAGTGATGGACTTGCGCTGTGGGAAAGCTGTGCCCCAGAGTAAAGCAGCAGTCTTGAACAAAGCAGCCTGGTGGGGGACTGTTTAATGTTGCAGCACCTCGCTCAGACCTGCCTGTCGAGAGACACACCAGGCTAAAGAACTATTCCTGATGCACTTCCACCTCCAGAAACAAAGATTTTGTTGGATGTGTTGCTTGTTAGTTGTATGGCTGAACAAGGTTGATGGTGGCTAATTATCTGTATTCTGTACTGTGTACATGGGATGGGTGGATCGATCCTAAAGTATCGATACTTGCGATCCTCACACAAAAATATTGTTTCTAACATTTTTTTTTTTAAACTAGGGATATTATTATTTGGTGAACATGAACAATAATCATAGGCATTAAAGTGAAATAAAAAGGATTAGGCCATATTTGCAAATACTTGCAGGATGGGAACTATCTCTTCTTCCGCTCATCTTATCATGCTTGCGTCGTCACAAGGCTTGTTCACACGAGGGATCAGTCCCTTTAGAGGTAATGATAGAAAATCAGAGAAACAGCAGCTGGAGTAAATTCACACTAAAATAATAACAGAATAAACTGACATTACATATGAGTTTGTGTGTAATTGTTATTAATAAGTCATTTAAAAATAGGCTGTCTCTGAAATCATTCACTATTTTCTATATAGTGAATGGCAGTGAGTGCACTATATCTCAGCAGTGAGTGACCGATATTCATGAGAGAATTCGTTCACTGACGTATACACCGAGTGTCGGAGCTCTGGGGCTGTCACAGAAACATTTGATTTTATCAAATGTACATTATTGCATTTATTTGTTATACTTTAGCTACCGAATATTTAAATCATCCAGAGAATGATCATTTCCACTGTGTGCTGTCTCCGGAGTTAAAATAATATCACTTTAGTGAATTATTTAGTAAATAAAGAATTCTTCAGATTAATGGCAAAATTTGGTATAAATATAAATAAAGAGTACATTTTAAAATGTATGTTTGCCTCTCTATATTTTATGTTATTTTAATCCAGTAATGATTGGTCTAAGTCATTTAATACATTCAGCATGAAATTAAACATTGCAGGAGTGACTCACGCCTCACGCCTGCTCACTCACTCGCGCACCCTCTCTGTTTACTACTAAAAGTAATATTTGAATTTACCCATTTTATCCCAAAAAACACAAAACAAAACCAAAAATTACCAAGTATAGATATATCGGATAGAAAATAATATATTGGTATTGCCCATCCCTACTGTGTATGTTAAAGGAATATCCTGGGTTAAATTCAATTTAACGTATTTTCTGGAATATATGTCGCATTTTCTTTTCATCATCTGAAAGGTCCTGCGACTTCTAGTCAGAAGTGATTTATGTACACCTATCAGCCCCTTCATTAAAACAACCTGTCTAATATTGCGTATGTCCCCCTCGTGCCGACAAAACAGCGCCAACCTTTATCTCAGAACAGCATTCTGATATTCTATTCTTCTCACCACAATTGTTCAGATCCGTTATCTGAGGTACCGTAGACTTTGTCAGTTCGAAACAGTCTGGCCATTCTCTGTTGTCAGTTCTCTGTTCTCTCTCATCAACAAGGCATTTCCATCCACAGATCTGCTGTTCACTGGATGTTTTTTGTTTTTGGCACCATTCTGAGTACATTCTAGAGACTGTTGTGATGTGAAAATCCCAGGAGATCAGCAGTTACAGAAATACTGGCACCAACGATCATCCATGCGGATATCTAATCAGCCAATCGTGTGGCAGCAGTGCATAAAATCACGCAGATAGGGGAAATACCCCTAATATCAACCATCAGAATGGGGAAAAAAATGTGATCTCAATAATTTGGAGTGTGGCATGATTGTTGGTGCCAGATGGGAAGATTTTAAAGACATGAGTGATAATCAAAAACTGTAAAACTGCATGTTTAAAAGTGAGCTGCCTTTTTAAAGAATTTCATTGTTTTATTATTTATGAAATATTTAATTGCCAGTCCATTTTAGAATAATTTGTTTAGATTCACTTATTACAACAAAACTAAATTTGTATTTTAAACTACATGTTGTCATATGAATGACCAGTAATTAACTCTGTGTCTGTCATAGTAAGGAAAGGCTAAGATTTTAGGGGTGCAGAGGGACTGGGTAACTCAGTGAGTACAGATGCTTAATAAAAAGGTTTAATTTCTTTAACATTAGTTAGTGCATTAGGTAACATGAACAAACAAATAGCAATATATTTTTACAGCATTTATTAATCATAAAGTTCATAAAAAATAAAAAGAGTATATGTTGTAACTAACATGAAGTTCATTAGTTCATAACATTATTGTAAAATGTTACCGTAATTTTACTGCGTGGGGCATAAATGTATAACTGCAGCATATAAATTGCAAAAGTGTGGCAAAGGGAACTTTAAGAAAGAAAGAAATCACTCTCGGCCGATCTTAGTGTTAAAAAAAAATTGGAGATCGGTGTCTGCCTCAGATTTCAATAAATCAATTTTAAAAACTATTGTTCGATTAATAGGTTATCGGCTTTTCCACATGCTTGGTTATCGATAGCGGCAAAGTCTACTATAGGTTGACATCTATATCAGACTACATTGGTCGCACTGTGCAAGATTAGACAAAAGGCTAACTCATGCCAGCTAAAAATGTAAACCCGATTACTTTGGCCTGGAAACTCTACCCACAGAAATTATACTGGTAATGCATAATCAGAAGTACCACCTTAAAAGGACCATTCAGAAAACTGTACACAAATAAAAATTAGGGGTGGGCGATATACCGGTATAAATTTGACAACCGGTATAAATTTTGGATTATCGTCTCTAATGTGGTTACGCAAAATCGCCATTGTGTTGCAAGATATGTGAACTTCATTCTGTTCACGTATGTGGTACACATTTCTGTCTGAGAAATGGAGGAGGAAGGTGGAGGAGCTTCATGTGAGACTTGAAAGACAAATGACTGACCATTTTTCGCCGGCTGCCCAGGTGAAATTTCAGGCCACCAAAGCAAATTCAATGACATTCATCTCATGTTCTGTATAGTCTTCTGATACGGACAGCTGTGTTTCATGCAAGTGTGCTTGAGACCCATTTGAATTGACCTTAAACTGCTATGGAGGAAGTCAAACATTTCAAATGGCTAGACAGACCAACATTCTAACCAATACTGATGAGGAAAACAGCTAATACAATGTGCCAATGCAGGGTTTTTAAACTACACATTATCACTGTGAACAAAATTCAGTTCGAGTGGTGTTAGAGTTTACGAAACAAACCGGCTATGTTTGAATATATACTTTTAGATATTCAAATATTCTCTACAGAGATTACTTTAATCGTTAAGAGGCTAATGATGTTTCCCTTGATGTTTATGTACTTGTATTATTTTACTTGTTGCATTGCTTTAAGATGATTTTGAGTTGGGGACTAATTAACTCTACGTCTGTGCCTGTCATAGTAAGGAAAGACTAAGATTTTAGGGGTGCGGGGTCCTGGGTAGCTCAGTGAGTAAAGACACTGACTACCACCCCTGGAGTCATGAGTTCGAATCTAGGGCGTGCTGAGTGACTCCAGCCAGGTCTCCTAAGCAACAAAATTGGCCCGGTTGCTAGGGAAGGTACAGTCACACAGGGTGACCTCCTGTCGCTATAATGTGTATTGCTCTTGGTGGGGTGTGTGGATGCTGTGGAGAATAGCGTGCAGCCTCCACACGGGCTACATCTCCGCTGTAACGCGCTCAAGCCACTTTATAAGATGCAGGGATTGACAGTCTCAAACGCGGAGGCAGCAGTGATTCGTCCTCTGCCACCTGGATTGAGAGTCACTACGCAACAACAAGAACTAGGACTGGGCGATAAAACGATATATATATATATAGATATATATATATATATATATATATATATATATATCACGATAAAAAAATCCACGATCTTTTGAGGAATTTTTGATATTTACTGTGTGTCGCTAAAACACAAGCAGTTCGGCTTTCTCAGGCTGTGTTTCCACTGGGGTGGACGAAATCCGCTCAAAGGCGCTCGCAGCGCTAGGAGAGAGCTTGCTCCGCACCGCTGCCAATCCTAAGATCCACCTTTCGAGCATGAAGCTCGGCTTTCAAAGGAGTAACATAGGGTCAGACTGGATGAACTTGCTAATGCTAGCTGCCTTGCTAACGATTAGGTTACGTCGGACACCGGATTGATTCCATCTGCACCACAAGACATAATGACAACAGTTGCGCTCTCTCATCGTCTCTGGTGAAGAGCGCGACAGAACAACCGTTATGTGGACAACAGGTCTGATCTTTCTGCGCTGTAATCTTGAATATTGTTCTCTAGCACCAAACATGCATCATTTCTGCCCTGTCCCGCTCCGCACGCGTTGCCTCTTTTCCCTGCATGTGTGTAGACATGAAGCGCCGCGTGAGTTAACGTGGTTTCAAAGCACCTTTTAGACCTTAACGTTTTTCCTTTCTAAATGTATCTTTATTAATCAGCATGTTACGAGACTTTAATAATTAACTAATCGAGTAAACAAATCAATTTCTGTCTATTCATATTAGATGTCTGGAATGGATAAGGAAAGACTAAAATTACTATTTGGTAGACTAGTCTCTCTCTCACTTTAATGAAAATATACAAATGTTTTTAAAACATTTTAAAAAACATTTTCTAAATTTTCTCTCGAGACACCCCTGAACCCACATTCAGCATCATTCCACAGTCACAAGGGCTTCTATGCCCATACTTGGGTATCTGAATCTAAAGAAATATAAAAAATATTTAATTTTAATGTGAAAATAGTCCAACAAATACTGGACTGCCGTCACTATGCTTCAGAACAAGCAGATGATCTTTTAACATTCTTTTTCAATTGATAAACGGTAAAAGACGGTAAAATTGGTAAAAGATCCCGCAGACCCCACTGCTTTGGCCGTCTCTGCACCCCCTGTGCAGTTTTGTAGAGACTATTTTGACTGTTTAGAATTTATTTTTTCTTCTTTTTTTCCATCAACTTATAATTGTATATCATGATAAATATCGATATCGAACAATATGATTATAGTGATAACAGCTTTGGCCATATCGCCCAGCCCTAATGAGGACTTACGAGTGCATTGGGAATTGGGCATTCCAAAAAAGGAAGAAAAAAAAATTGTGTTTAAGGAAAGTTTATAATAATAATAATAATAATAATAATAATAATAATACTATAGTCAACAACATCAGACTGAAATGTGGCTACATGTGAAATTTAGCATTATGGTAAATCCTTATAAGAAGAAACATTTACTTGAGAAGCAACATATAAGATATTTAGACTTGCTTTCAGAGAATGTATCTTGAATAGGCCTATAAGGGTATTTTGTGTATATAAGTGTGTTTTTTCACTTATTTATACTTCTGCCAGTGCAGTAAAGAAAAAATATACTCATTTTCAAGATACATTCTCTTAAAGCAAGTCTAAATATCTTATATGCTGTTCTCAGGTAAATTTATCTTGTTTTAAGAAATTCTTGATATTTTAAAATATTTAAATATTAAATATAATATTCAACATTCTCCGATAACCTTTTTATCTTCTGCAGTATAGTTCTCAAATTAAATATACATAAGGAGTTTTGGATATTTATATTGGTAAACAAACCAAAAAAGACACTTGATTTCAATCCATATTTAACTCACAAAAAACAAACTCTTCTTAATAGAGCTGCATATTGCTGATACACACCGTGAGACATGTATTATGATTCACTATGTCACGATCCATCACGTTATAATCTAGCTGTAGCAAGCGCGTGCGAGGGATGAGTGTCTCCGCGTGAGAGTGTATCAGCCGGGAGAAGTTTGAAACTCTCTCGCACAATTTTTCATGCGACTCATAAGCGGCTCTCACTGAATAAAGAAATGCCAGTTTCAGAGTTTGTGCTTATTTATACAACCCACTTTATAAAGGATGCATTAAAGATATAACGCCGGGTTGTTTCCTTTTCAAACACCGTGTATGGCTCCGCTTTATTTCACGTCACAACAACGCTACTTCTGTATTTACTTAATTATAATTCTCTCATACTCTGCAGTCTACATCACCTTAATCTGTTTGGAAAGTTTGAAGTGCGTCTGGACTGTGAGCTGTTCTTTCTTCCTCAATCAAGCACAAGCTGAAGTTCTGCACTCCCGCATCATCATAAGCATTTCAAATTATTTCATATTGTGTTAAATGAGATCAAATGACTATTCGACAATGACATTTTTTTTCCAGCCATTTTTATTGTCAACGTTGTAGATAACGATGACTAATTTTAGTTGCAATGACTATGGTTGGGTGAAGAGATGATCATCTAAATCAAATTCCTGCCCCAAACACGATTAGCTTCCTCCACCCCGTTGTATTGCAGGGTAGCTTCAAGCTCACCAGCCCCCATTCTGTTTTTGTCACTTTGAAAAAATGCAGTTCTTTAGTTCAAAAACAGCGAGTTTAATCATTGCACAGACAAATTGCATACAAAGATTTTTTACTTCAAGAATGAACAAAGTGATATTAATGAGTTTGCAGGTTGGTGTATGAAAAGAACGGTGCAACTGCACAAACTGAAAGATTAGAAAAGGCGACAGGTATTATGTAATTTCTCCTTATTTAGCCTATGTTTTATTCAAGATGTTAACAAAATCGATAATGAAAATCATCGGCGAACTAATTTCATGATCGTACTTATGCGGTCAGCACAGATAAGCTCCGTCAGTGACATCACTTTACAGTTTGTGAAAATGTGTTGCATGATGACGCTCATTTGAAAAATTATGGAGACAAATTGAAGCAGAAAAAACACTGCCCGAGCTGTCCAGCGCAGGAAAGCACCTATAAACTTTTCATAGAAGATCAAAGTAAGAAAACAGTTTAATTTGGAGCGGTTGCTGCATCAGGTGCATTGAAAGAGGCCGTGTGCTGTTTAACGCACTTAAGAGTTATTTCTCTCCAGTACATAACTGTTTTATAATGTATACATGTTATGAATTCAAAATCAGGCATGTATTACCGTGTGTTTAGCAAAACTGTTAGTCTTTACTATAGGGATGTTTATGATTAACAGAAAATTCACATGCACTATACATCAGTGGTTCCCAAAATCTTTTCATTGAAGGCCCCCGTATAAGAACGTCTGAAAGTCAAAACGTAACTTTTTCCAGAGGAAACACTGAAGAAGTGGCACTTTATAAACTACACATACTGTGTTCAGTATTGTGAAATTATAAATATATATGCTCCGTGTGAGCGCTTCACTATCCATGATTTGTGGTAGAACAGATGCTGACAGGAAAGCTTAACAGCAACAATAACTATAACTAAAGGAAGTGGGACTTACAATATGTCTTCTCTCTTTCTCCCCACACACTGTTTCGTGGTCTTTGGACAGTTTTAACATTTTTATGTTGAGATTTTGCTTATATCATGCTGAGTTTGACATTGATGCTGACATGCTGTACTGCACATTAGGGATGCACCTATCTGATACCTGGATCCGATACTGAAGCTTTTAGACTGATCAGGTATCGATCCGACGAGCCCGATCCAAATCAGATACTGTGTGTTAGTCATGTTTGTTATCGTCAAGCTCAAAAAATTACATAAAAGAACCATAATGACAATTATGTGTATTTCATATGACACAGCATTTAATTCAAAGCCACTTGAAGACGTGCGATAGCTCTGTGTATCACAAAAGGCTGTGTTTAATAAGTAAATGTATAGTATGCGCAGCGCCAGCGTGTTAGTGAATGGTGCTGCTCTGTTGACAAACTTACACACAGGCTGGTGATGCACTCGTGGCTATTTTTAGCCTTCACAACAGTGCGCAATATTTGAGCACTACTCATGAACATCATCTCAGATCTACATGCTCAATAGTTCGGTTAACTTATAATATGCATTTAGAACGGCGCCGGAGGTGCATTTGACCACAATTGGAATAAGAAGTGAATTAAAGTACTGTGAACTTGCCTACAAATGGACACATACAGGACTTCCTGGAGAATTCAGAATGACAAAATAAAAGCGTGAGGGTTTAAAAGTTAAAGGTGCACGATTGAGATATATTACTATTATAATATATTATTCTCATTTGTGTTAGAGGTTTGTGCTTCTTTACATATTAAAGAGTACTCCCAATTAGTCCCACACAATAATGTAAAGATATTCTAAACCGTTTATGCAAAAAATCAATACTGGTATCAGATCGGTATCGGCCACTGCTGTACATTGTATATATTCCAGAAATGGTAGTATGCTATTGCAAACATAGCTCTAAATACACAGGAACATTTGGGGCGATGAAATGGATTGTGGCACTGGCACTCTTACTGTAATTCACAGAGAGACCATCTTCTCCTCTTTATATAACTACATCCATGCCTTCGTTTGGTATCCTTATTGACAAAAAAAAAACCTACTGAAAATGTGGTTGAAATTATTTTTTTCTAGAACATTTATTTTTCTGTAAAATGGTTGGGTGGTAGTCCTGACTGTAAGTTATGACAATGATGAATCCCATTTACCAGCAGAAGACTCCTGATTTGCTCACCAGCGTATAAAGCCTTTTAATGGTTTTATTGCATCTCAAAGGAAAAGCATACAGAAGCTTTGTCAAATTAGGGATTGTCCCATATTTTGGCTCTTATGTGTATGCACGCACAATTGCATGTGATTGGGTTATTTTTTAAGTGAATATGGGATTTTCTCTTAAGCTTAAAATCATTAGACTAAACCTTGCAACCTTGAAGGCCTTCGTCACTTCACTAGGGGTTGTGTAGATTACTGGCTAAAGAGTTAGTCCATCCAAAAGTCATTTTTAGGTGAACTTTTTTTTTAATGGTGTGGCTTTAGGTCCACATAAGTGCTTGTTCATTTACATTGCTCGCCTAAATCTATTTCAAAACACTCATTAATTTATTAATGATCATTTTGAAGTCCACTCTCAGTTTAGCACAGAGCTAACACTGTTCACTGCCTAAACATCGTTTTATATCTGGATGACGTTATGTTGTGGCAAGCAGGTCAGTATGGCTGCCTTTGAAAGCATCTATTGTGCGTACGTAACACCCGTGATCTCCTTCCCCAGACACTCCACCAAAGGCTATTGACTCAATTATGTTTCCAATCCCGATCGGCCCCATTGCTTAGTATTACCTTAGGAAACCAGATCTCCTGTGGCCACTCAAAGATGTAAGGACTACTGTTAACAGCGAATGCAAAAGATCGAGTGTTTGGGCACTAAGTGCTCACTGTTGACACAAGCCACTCTTTCATTCGCAGCAGAGTGCGGAGAGCTCGGACTAAGTACACAGTTTGTGTTAAAGGTTGGTCCACAGGCACTGAGATTCGCCAAGCTGTCACCTGTAGAGTTACTTGAGATTTTTTAAATGGAAAAATCACAAACACTCGAAAGGATTCAAGAACGTGTTGACAATTATGAAAATAAAATGATGAATCAGCTGCTTGACTGTTCAGAAGAGATTAAAATGAACAAGTATGACTCTTGCTCACGTATGTTAGTTTGTTTTTCTTGTGTTATCTTTGGTTCTCTTTACTCTAGTAGGGCTGTGCAGACACAATCATAAATCACGGTACCTTTCATCACTATATTGTACTTTAGATCCCTATATCAATATTTTGATTAATCTAGTTGTGTTCATATTATGTCCTACATTTCAATAATGGAGGTCGTAATTGTAAACTCTAAGATCGTTTCTCAGTGCAGTCAGTAGGGTTTTTTTAAATACCAAATATGTGAGTCGCCATGTGAGGTTCGGATGTGAACGGCAGATCTGCACAGTTTGCTAGTTTTAATACTTTTTGTGTCATAAACTGGTGAGATTCGATACAATCTTCCACTAGCAACCAAGGCAGATTTGGAGTGCATCTCTGAAAAGTTGGATGATATGGAGAACTGTAATCGGCGGTAAAACGTCCAAACTGTTGGAATTCCTGAGGGAGCAGCAGGTCAGAATATGGTGTAATTCCTGGACATGTTCTTTCTGAGTCTGCTCGACATAACAGGCCATAAGCTGGAAATTGAGTAAGCTCAAAGAGTTCCGGCTTGGCGATCCGCCGAGGGAGACGGGCCCCAATCAATTCTGGTGAAAATTCTGAGATCATCTGATAAAGATCTTAGGCGAGGACTAAAGGAAGGCTTTTCTTGCAAGAACCACAACAGTTTTCTTGTTGCAATTTGTGCACATGCAACCAAAGGAAGATGTTCCAAATAAAAAAAATAAATGGTCTTTTAAAGTATTGAATGTGCATTTGTGGATCAAGTAGCCTAACACACGTGCATTCACTGTTGTCTTTTGTGTTGATTCTGTTTGATTCATTTGAATTTTGAGACTTTTGTTTTGCTGTTTTTACCTTGGCCGACTCGCACACAAACAACTACCAAATGGATGAGTCCTAAATTTATTCATAAATGTGTGCATATCTACCAATTGATTTGAAAAAAAACTTAACAATTGTGTATTTCAACCCTCAAAAAATGCATTTAAACTTGCATCTGTGAAATTGATCATTTAAATAAATGTTTTGGAATTTGTACAAATAGAGACAGATTTGTGAATACAAGTGTTCCTTTTTGTACAAATACATCACAATTTGTGTGTGCAACCAAAGAGAGATCTTTCAAATTAAAGACACATTGTGAATTCTTGTGAAGCATTGAATGTGCATTTGTGGAACAAGAGTAGTGGTCGACCGATATATCGCCGAGGCCAATATATCGGCCGATATTTGGGATTTTTTTTTTTTAGATATCGGCATCGGCCGATAAATATTTCCGTTTGGCCGATATATTTCAAAACAGTTTGTGACAGTGCATTAGCGCTTTTTTCCACTGGCGCGAGCAGAGCGAGCATGAATGAACTGAATACGCTCGCTCTGCTCCGCCCAGCACCCTAAGACAAGCCACTCAGAAGTGAAGCAGACATCTGACAGACACAGTAAATGACCAATCAGCATTCGCCTTCTAACCTGACGCTACGTGCAGCGAAGTCTATTCAAACAGTACCGTGATATGTCAGATCCGCAGCCCAGCGGTAGCTCCAGTGGGGGTTACAGATGTGATCTAAACGAATTCAAACAAAACTGAAAACATTTAACAAACAGTCAAAAATCCTGTGACTGGCTGTTCCTCAGATGCGCGAGCGCTGTTCTCATTTACGTTTAAACTAGACGCTGTTTTCCCACGGACTGAAAAGCTGGATCGCGTGCACTACAGATCAGTGATCGCGTGAGGTGGATGATAAGAGAACACTGTATGGTAGGCTAAGTAGTAATACATTTGAAAAAAAAAATATTCCTTAATCTGAATTAAGTTATTCACTATCTCTATCTGCTGTATTTAATTATCCATGATAATAATATTGTGTGTAGTATACCTTTTCATATGTTCCGGTCGGATTTGATGCTAATCGAGCATGCAAATACATGTGACGGCTTACAAAGTTTCAAAGAAACAAACAAGCAAAACTAAACCGACATAAATCATTATTATTTAAATATACTTAAAGTAAAACAACCTGTTAAATCAACTGTTCCAAGTGAGAGAGTATTTAGTGAGGTTGGGGAAATTTATGAGAAGAAGAGGAACAGGCTCACTGGAGTAAATGCAGAGAAACTTTCCTGCATTACAACTTGCCATTGTTAAACTGGAACTACTAACTAAAGGGACTGGTGGTAATGCTGTAAGCACTTTAGTCTTAACATTTTCTTTTTGTAAAAATAGTTCAGTGTGTGTAAACCAAATAAGCGCACTTTGTAAAAAACACAAGCCTGCTTTCAATTGCACTAAAAAAAAAAAAACTTTATTTATTGAAGTGTTACAGTACCTCATTCATTGCATTTGTTTACATTTTGTTTGTTTAAGTTTTTCAACATTTTATTTCTGTAAATGTTTAAGCAGACAAGAAGCTGCACTAAAACTTTATTTATTGAAGTGTTACCTTACCTCATTTGTTTACATTTTAATTACTTAATTAGTAAATAATATTTATGCAATATAGTTTTTGCAATTAAAAATATGTACAATAAATGTTCATTTAGTTTCACCAATATTCTTTGTCTCTCTTACTGTATTCACATGTATTGTATCGGCCTCATATCGGCCAATCGGCCAGATTGCTTTCTCAATATCGGCATCGGCATCGGCCATTAAAAATCCCATATCGGTCGACCACTAAACAAGAGATTCATTGACATCTATTTGTGTCGATTTCCTTTGATTCATGTAAATTTTGAGACCTCCTTTCTGCTGGTTTTGCCTTGCATGATCCACACGTAACTTTGTGTGAGCAAAGCAGCTACCACTAGATGGCGATCTCATTTTACAGAAATACCAAAGCATTTTTTTCATTAGAGTTATCTTGCATTGGAACCTAACGCACCTCCACAGCATTAAAGTATGCTGTTTTAATCTTAATGTCAGTGATCCTGGACACTTTTATTTCCTTTTTTTTTAATTTTTTTTTTTTTATAAACATTCTTGTCCCTCTGAATCATTTATGTTTATGAATACTACACAATGGAGTTCTCAGGGTTTGACACATATATTATTTAACAGTCATATGGGTGTGTCAGTGAGCGTTATTTAATTACATGTTTATTTTGTAGTAAACCACATAGCTTGTCAGTTGTCATTCATTTTAGATAAGATATTCTGTGGTAAATTTTGACATGGATTTTTCTTATTTGACATAAGTACATAGACGTTTTAGGAAATGTATGGTCATGAAAATTCGCCTCAAGTCATGGAAAAGTCCTAGAAAATTATTGGTAAAAATGTGTATGAACCCTGTTAATTGCCTTCCTACAGGTGCATGTTCATTAATTGTTTATGGTTCATTGAACAAGCATGGAAAACATTGTTTAAACCCTTTACAATAAAGATCTGTAAAATGATTTGGATTTTTACAAAATTAACTTAAAAATACAGTGTCCTGAAAAATAGACATTTCTTTTTTTCAGAGTTTACTATTGTTTTAGCAGAAATTCAGGGGCAAAGTTTGATTTTTGACTAATATTTACGCACCTAGCGTGATGATCAGGGCTTTTTTATAGATCTTAAATGGATGTTGCAAGCCGCTGGCACCCCACATGATATAATATTGGGAGGAGACTTTAATCATTTGATGACTCAATCTTGATCATAGTGAAGCAAAAGTGTGTAAGCCCCCTAGAGCAACATTGACGCTTCACAGGATGTGTAAAAATCTTAGTCTTACAGATATTTGGAGACTTCTGAACCCATCTGGTTGGGAATATACATTCTTTTCATCAGTCCATAAGATTTATTCAAGAATAGATTTTTTTTTTTATTTGTAAGTCCCTCATTTCATCTGTTATTTATTGCTCAATTGGAAACATCTTTGTCTCAGATCACATCCTGGTGATTTTAGAGATGTTGCCACATACAAAAAAAAGAAATTATTTAGTTGGTGCTTAAATGTATCTCTTTTGCAAAATCCTGAATTCCAACAAATGTTAAAAGCTGAAATCAATGTTTATATGGAGACCAACTGGTCCTCATTATCCTCTGTGGGTGTATCTTGGGAGGCACTTAAGGCAGTTCTTGGGGGTCGGATCATACTGTATGCATTCATCAAAAAATTGTGGAGTTGGAAGGGAATATTAAAAGTACAGAGACACAGCTGAAGCACTGAATGACGTCTGATACTATTTATCGCTGAAGGTGGAGTTTTGGCTATTAAGGGCAAGACAGTCATACTTTGAGTAGGGGGAAAAAAAGAAGGGATGCTTTTGGCTAGACATATAAAGCAGAGAGAGCGTATTTTTCTACCATTCCCTCAGTGAAAAACTGCTGGTGGTATTTCTTGATTCTGAGATAACCTTGGAGGAGCTTGGCGTAGTAATTAAGGACTTGCCTACAGGCAAGGCTCTGGGGCCAGATGGCTTTGCCGCTGATTTTTTTTAGATCTTATTCTACAGAATTGGCTCCATCTTTGTTAGAAGTTTATGCGGAATCATTAAAGAATGATTATCAGTTGGTTATAAATAAAAAGGGGTTATAAGTTGATTCCATATGGATCATTCTGTTGTTAAATCTATTGTCTTTGTTGTAATAAATAAAAAAAATGTTAATAACAAAAAGATAAATCCCCTTTCTGTTGGTCAGATTGGATTGTGTGGGAGGACAATGCGCTCTGTGACCTATGTGAGAGTGGAATGTTGAGATCCTTTGAAAATGTGTTTCAACATTTTGGGATCCCCAGATCTCAGTTCTTTAGGTATTTACAGCTGCACCACCTGCTCTGTACTTTATTTGGGAGTAGCATACACCCCCATATATTGGCAGATACTCTGGGAGTGGTAATTGCTGCTTTTAGAAAAGTTCATGAGGCATCAGTGTATTAATCCCTGCTAATTCAGAGTCTGAGGAATGGAGCTTTAACTTCTATCAAGAGATTATGGGAGAAAGATTTAAACTTGGTATTGAGGAGGGAGTGTGGGCTAGGATTAAAAAAAAACATCAAGTCTGTATCGGAGAGATTAGAGATGCAAGGGTGCGCCTTGTGCAATTCAAGATTTTACTCTTGGTCTTAAAGACACGCCCACCTGCTAGCGATGCCAATCAGAACATGGAGACTCATCCCATGTTTTTTTGGGGGGTGTATTAAAATCCAAGAATTTTGATTGAAGGTTCAGAGTTTTGTGTGTGAAATTGGGTTCTGACCTGCAGACAGATTGTTTTAAGGGGATGGTAGTCGGCTGGAGTGCCCTCATTTCGGTAGTGGTGTGAGGAAATGGGGTGGGTGGCTGCTTTCGAGGAGGTGTCATATAGAAGGCCGGGGATCTGGGATTCATTTGATGGGAAATGGGGCAGTTATTTGGAGTTTTGGGGGGACTCTCGGGGAGGGGCTCTGGAGAGTGGGGCATAGTTTTAAATGTGTATGGTTATTATATATATTTTTTTTTTTAGAACCTGAATCGTTGAGATCAGTCTGAATTGGAACATTGTATAATTCCTTATGATTCATGTCCCTTGTTGTCAGAAAAGCTTCTATGATGTACGAGAGCGATTTAAAAACTGAACCTGTATTATGAATCTTGAAATATGTATTGCTATATGTATCGTGAGGTGGTTGGGGATACTTAGCCCTAGGGATGGGCATGAAATAATTATTTTAATTCTGATTATTAACCTGGCATTTTGGGTGTTACTTTGAAAATTGATTGGTTGAAGAAACTGTACAGGGATACCGTACTATGGCGACTTTCAATGCTGGGCGCTCAACACTGATCGGAGGTTTTTCATGGGTGTTCACACAGGACACATTCTTGTATTCAAAACTACTTTGATGGATTTCAGTTGATGGAATGCAACAGAACTGAACACAAGAATGTTTTTGAGTTAATATATATATTTTTTTTTACATGGCACACTTTTTTCACTGTCTACAAACAAACACTTGAAAAACCACGAGAGACAATGCAACTGCCAAAAATATCCATCATTGACCCCCTGTCCCATTATCTGTCAAGTGCTCCAGTAGTTGAAATGACTTAAAAGCACTTCTATACTATCATTCATTTTCTGTAGCCAGAATCTGGTCGGCAATAGTAGAGGCTGTTTTTAGGTTTCTTTTTTCAGCATTACTGGAATTATACTGAAAGCTGGAAGGCCTGCATTCATCAAAATTTTAGTGTGGCAGTTTCTCATTGGGAATGCCGCCAACATATCAACCAGTCTAGAAAATCCAGTCCAAAAGTTCCAATAACATCTGCATTTTCCCTGCAGGTGTGACCCCCTACACAAGGGAAATAATCTTGCCTGCAAGTGCAACACATGTAATTCAAAAATCTGAAAGACTTCAAGCTCCAAACATGACAGATGCATTCAAAATTCTGAGATCTGAATGTCAAAGAAAGCCATCCAAGATATTATTTGGTGCTTTTTGGGGTGTTAATCTTTGGTGAATTTCACACTTGATTACAAAATACCCTGCATTTCCAAGGCCTCAGCTGTTTTGGCCAGATTTTGCCCATCTTGGCATTCTCATTGAAATGAAGCAGTGATCCAAGCCCTGAATGCCAATATGTTATATACAGGGGTTAAATAGGAATAAAATCTGGCCTTAAAGTCTGTTGGTGACTTTGGGGGCTCAAGGCAAAATATTTCACGACTTAAAATAGCAATTTCCTTCTGAAACAGCAAAATCTGTACATTATTTCAAACTTTTGGCCGCAAGTGTAGATCTGAAGTCCAGGCTGCAGGCCATCTGTGGCCCTCTTTCGGCTCTGATATGGTCCACGAGAGACTTAAGAAATGGAACAGAATTAGGAAAAATTATATGAAATTCATATTCTGGCACTGGATGTCACCATCATAAACAGCCGCTATTCACAGTGCTTCGTCTCTGATAGTGCATTCTGTACTGCCTGTCAACATCAGCTTCATCCACCGGCAGAGTTCAACAGGAGTTTGGAATACTACTTATTTCCAAGGATGAAGCGGCCCGCAGAAAGAATGATGCAGTTATTAAAGGATTGACATCAGGGTAGATACTTTACTCATGTACTTCTTGTTGTTAAAATGTCCCGATACCTCACATCATACAACTGAGTAGAGCTGCTGTTGTGCGAGCTGCTTAACAGAGTTTTAGCATGCACAAAGACGCGCAAACCGAGCATATTCTTCCAGAACGTCCTCTTTAGCATTGGGCAATATAATTAATTGGTTCGTTCTGATATTTCGTTGAAACAAGAAAAATGATTCGCAGTCTTCCCAGCGCCATTTGAGTGCGCACGTACTGTAGAGTGCTTAAAACACATGTACATGCACGTCTACGAAGCGCAATAATTTATTTTAAATTAAAATCGTATTTGTAAAGCAAGTAACAACAGAACAGAAGTTATAATTGTATAGCTATAAAGAGTTCTTCCTTGCATCACTTCATAAAGTGATAAAATGTAGTCTGATATTGGTTATTGTGATGGGCACACCCAACACTCAGTAGCAGATCTAGATGTTCTTTGCAGTGCCTCTGAATGAATGTCAAAAAGATAAAAATTTGAATCAATGAGTATAATATTTTGTATAAGAAGCATCACTGTTCTTTTATAAGAGGTCTTTGTGAGTGAAATACCCAATTCTTTATTTAAATGTAGTTCCTACACAAGCGTACCATAGGGCACAAATTATGATTAAAACTTGCATAATATTATGCGCTCAGTTCTGTGCTGATGATAAAATCTGCATCATGCACACTAAGCAGAGACGTAGTGGTAAAAAAATACATAGGCAGAATGTTAGCATATATGCCAAACATTCTCCTTTACACAATTCAAAATTTTTAGGTGTACTATCCCTTTAATATGTACACGTACTGAATAATGCTTTTGACTGCTCTAAACTGGTTTTGTTGCAGGCTTCATCGCAACAGCTAAAGTTCACAACGTCAGACTCCTGTGACCGCATCAAGGACGAGTTCCAGTTCCTCCAAGCACAATACCACAGGTACACACACATTTAATACCTTAAGGAAGCACTCTACAAAGCTGTGCGACTAAACTCGCCATTAGCAGGCATGTTTTTTCATTTCTTTGAGTGAATCTAACAAGCGGCCCCCAGTGTCTTGTTTCCCTCGCCGATTAACACGGAAAGGCTACTGTGATCTGTCTGATGCCTTGACTTTTGAAGAAGACCCCTGAAGACTTTTTAAAAGACACAAAGGCGCAGCTATGGCCCTGTCTTTAAGGCAACATGTCTTTCCATCCCTATTCCCATGACAATGAGCAAACCCTCATTTAACCCTGGTACATAGAAGAATAGGCACTACATTTTGTGTGTGTATTCTGAGCGTGCATTCACCACTGACTTCAATTGAGATTCAAAAGACAAGGGCCTTTTTTGGCTCTGTGTTCTGCCTTTTAAATGAAATGTACTGCAGGTGGTCCCCAGAGCATGAGCTGTCGCTCCTGTCTACAAATGCATAAATAGATCAGGGAATACATAAATCAAAATATGGCTAACAGCAGGAGTGATTTGGAGGCGGAAAGGAACAGCAATAAAACTCCATCAATGTGTCGTTTTTTTTTGTTGTTGTTTTTTATTTAGAGAGCATCTTTTGAACCTTCAGGAGGTCTCAGCCAATCAGTGGCTGTCATGGCCAATCACAGGTAGCCTGGCAGCAGGGAGGATGGTCACCTTGACAACCCCCAATATATGTTACACTGTCATAGCAGCAGTTTCTTTCCTTTTTTGGGATAAGTGGCGGCAGCAGACTGGAGAGGCATGAAGAGACAAAGCCTGGCTGTCATACGCCATTGAACCCTCTTGTGTTGAATTAAAGGACTGTCACTTTGTTCTTATATAGATGAGATACTTTCTCTTGGCTTGCTTTCGTATGAATGCTGGATCCATTCCAGTTCAACTCAAGAGCATAATTGTTTTCCATATGGATCTGCTAATTGATTTCGATTTTTCACTTTGATGGAAATTCCACGTCTTTGTTTTCTTTTGGAACAAAAGGAGTAATGGCGAACAGTATAGTTGCGTGATAAAGTCTCTTAAAGGAGTATTCAGGGTACAATACAAATTATGCCAAATTAACAGCATTTATGACCACAATACTGTTTTTTTGTGATTTAAAATCGCTTGCTAACCTTTTCTCTGTCAAGTTAAATCCAGTTTTACAACTTTGTACTTCACATTCATTGTAAGTGCCTCACTGTAACCTCCATTTTTGAAAAGTAGGGAAGAGTCAAAATAATTTTTGTGGTAATCAAGATTATTCCAAAAATGCTTTCAGTTGAGCTTGACTTGTATTTAACACAGAAATTTGGTGCTCATGTGGGAAACGCAGGTTTGATTCCAGCCTGTGTCATGTCCTGATTCCCCCCTTCACACACAAATCTATAATATAATCTATAATCATTTCTTTTGTAACTGTTACTTTTGCGGTTAAGGTTGGTGATGCTAGTGGCGCAGAAATGAAACACTTCAGCATTAATCGATTATCAGAGTAGTTCTTAGTTGCGACAATGACACTTATTTCCAGTACCCGCTCCTGAAATGGCCAATAAATAGTGGCCAAATCTCAAGCTGTGTAACTTCTGAAAACTCTGATTGTATAGTATACATCTTGTGTATACGTTGTTTCACTAGTGTTCATTGTCTGCTCTCTCTAGTCTGAAGCTCGAATGTGACAAGCTGGCCAGCGAGAAGTCAGAAATGCAACGTCATTATATCATGGTAAGTCTGCAGAGAACTCTCTCCTCTAGAGGGATGCGCCCAAAATATTCACATCCACAAAGAGCTAACCAAACCCTTACCTGTCTGTTTTCATTGTGTCTTCTCTGTATTCTGTGTTTGTTTCTCGGTAATAGGGTTGTGAATAATTTTAAAGGAATAGTTCGCCCAAAAATGTAAAATTCTGTCATTTACGCACTCTCATAGCATTCCAAACCTGAATGACGGAAAAAAGAAAGTCACATGGGTTTTTTAATAACATGATGTGATGAATAAATGATGACAGAATTTTCATTTTTGGGTGAAATACTCCTTTAAGAAAGCCGTGTATAATTAGGCTGGTTTTTCTTATTTATCTGGCACCGATCAGACGCGTTTCATAGGGGGCATTTACATAAGATGCATTCTTGTGTTCAAAAATAGCTAGATGGAGCATAATGGAGGATTTCTTAAATTTGTATTATTCAACTATATTTAACGTTATACAGCATTTTAAAACCACGCTCATGCTCCTGAAACAACACAAGAAGTGACACAACGGCCAAAATGTCTGTCTGATTGTGTATGGCTGTTTCATCAGTGCTTAAAGGGGATGAACACAAATTTTCTAACAGCTGAAAGCACAACACACTGTCTGCACACTAGTTAAAGCACAACAACTTAAAATGTCTACATTTTAAAAATCGTAAACATTGTTGTTGGACGACTCTACTATCGTGACCTATCCCTACTCTCTAGTCATTCTGTTGCTCTTATTATGGCTTTATGGGTCTTCTCTCTACTAGTCTTTTATTCCCTCCCTTGTCCTCCCCCTTTACCTCGTCAACAATTTTTTTCTTTTGTCCACATTTTCCTCTCTATTTCTTCCCACCCCCCACCATTGATATTTCCCTGCTCTTTCCACCTCATCTAACCTTGTTGTCTCCAGTTCAGGCCCCATGTTGCCATCTGATATTCCACCTCTAATTGATCCGTCGAGCGGCTTAATCTCATTTAATCTGTGCAACGTTGCTCTCACATGCATCAGTCAGAGCTCCCCCTTACCCCCCTCCCTTCTCGCTAATAGCCTTTCAGGTTCCCCTGCTCTATCCGCACCCGCTGAAGATGGGGAGGGTGGGCGTCTGTTTTGCGTGGGTGGTAATTGCTTTAGGGACCCACTGCTGCTTGGCAAAGCTGACTCTGAATTCAACTCTGGCTCCATCTCTGGCACTCCACAATCTTGTTTAGTTGCTGAGGTTATGTTGTAGTTGAGTCTACTTGTAGACGTTTGGGATATCACCAAGTTGAACACTTTAGAACAGGAGGTTCTCAACCTTTTTTGGTCCTCTACCCATTTTTTTTAAGTTACAAAAACCCACATCCCCGACAATGTTATTCAGAATTAAGCCATTCACTTAAGTATCTCTGAGGCATAATTATATAACTACTTTGACTGGTATTTGGTCTTGATGCAAAAAGAGTACCGAGTCCTGCCTCACACCAATACCAAACTTCTTCTACTTCACCTTTTGCGGCAAACCAAAATTTATCTAGGAATGTATGGGTGTGGATATTTTAAGTTTACCTTTACTTCCAGGTCACGTTGTAGCCTACATTTCATGTAATATCTTAAGCAGGAGAGAAGCTGCACATTTAATGTACTGTATTGTTGCAGCCTATGGCTATCCGCCATAGTGGAAGTGTTCCTCCTCCAGGGTTTTTACTCACATCGGCATATGTTTTAGTGGTTGATGTGATGTTTAGCTTATTTAATAGGTGAAAATTGCCAAGTAAAAAACATGTGGCTCCGCAGTGCCGATTTACAGGATTTTGATGATTCTCTTTTGACAGTGCCTCACTCATCTAAGTTTTAGGAGTGGGTAGTTGACGTGAAGCGATGGCCCAAGGTTAGTTACGTTGGTATCATTAACTACTACAAGTTGTTATCACAGAATACACACTTAAAAATGTTTTTTGTTCTCCATCTGGATCACTGGTTTCAGTAGTTTTTACTTCTTATGGAGACTGGAATCAGAAAACAGTCTAGCCGCCAAGTGCTTGGTCATGAAAAACTGTGGATAAAAATGATAAAATAAAATAAAAATGATAATAAAATAATGTAAAGAAGTTAATAGAATTCTCCCACAACCCCATTTAGGGTTGCAACATCAAAGTTTGAGAATCTCTGCTTTAGCACTTTAGTACACGCACCCATACACCTGCACATCTGTTATGTTGGGGTCCTGTTCAGTTTTTTGAATAAGAAATGTAAAATAGTGTATTCTTATCTAACTGTTTTTTCTTTGCAGTACTATGAGATGTCTTATGGGCTGAACATTGAAATGCACAAGCAGGTGAGTCTGCGTCTTTTTCACTTAACTAGTCTAAGATAACAAATTCCACATCCTTTCCTGGAGGCTCTTCATGCATACGTTCATCATTACTGAACATTATTGAATGCATTGCTGCTACATTTGTTTCTTTACACAGATGTGTCAACGGTGTACCACACTTGTAGTTACTGTACCTTAACCAGGAATATGTGTGAAAATGTAATTTTTCATAGCATACGGTTCTTTACACTTTCAGTTGTTGTTTCTAATGTTCTCAGCAGTAACGTCACTTTAAACCCATGTCTTTACACAGCATTTAATCTCTTGAAATTTTGCATATTTGCTAAAAAAAAAAAGTAGGGAAAGTGTATTTAAAAAGTAGGCTCAGAGATCTAATTGACGAGGAGTTGGAGAACTTAAAACTATATCATCGTGTGTTATGAAGCTTGACCTGTCTGAAGAATTTTTATCAAGATTAAAGAGCTGTTGTTTAAAATTTTTAAGGTAACAGTATAAGCCAATATGAGTAGATGCATCAGTGATAATTATTTGATATTATTATTGAACATGTGACAAATTTGATGGCCAACGGTGCCTAAAAATCATTGAAATATGACTAGTTGGAACCCCTGATACTGTTTTGCCAATATAAACATCTTTCATGTGGCTTGTATAATACTTAAACATTAAGTAACACAATATGGATTGTGTGTATAAACAGTGCAAATATGATGCTACAATGTGACAATGTCAGTTACACTATAAAGTCCTCCAATAAATAAAATTATTCCAACTTTGAATCATGCAATCATTTTAAATGGCTTGATTTTACAATTTATACCAAATGAGGACCGCACCAACAAGTTTGAGTCTGATCTCTATAATCTCTATAGTGTCATGTGTATAAAGGCAAAAATATGCTTCGGTTGTGCGCATTGCTGAACGCTCCACACACAGTATGTGAGATGCACATTTCGTCATCAGCACAGTCTGCGCAGACTTCTCGACACAGACAGTCCTTTGTGCGCATCGTTGGCTCATGCGCCTGCCATTGAAAAAACGTATCACAAAGCAGTCATTGTGCGCATGTGTTTAACACATTCATATTCGCTCAGGGTCAAAAGACTATACTTTGAGAGGCAACGTGGTTGACCAGGCAAAATATAATCTGGAACGCAGAATAACGAAGTATACCCATGCCTTAAACCACACAGACAGTGGCTGAATGTGATTTTCAGTGGCAGGGGCACAGAGATTGACAGACTGCACGTCTGCGGCGATCTAGGCACGCGCCATTGGCGCCGCCTCACCCAGTCTCAAGAACACAATTCATCAGTCGCTGCCCCTTTATGTGACACAGGTGAAATATGTTTAAAACATCGGCCAGCAAAGGGAAGAGAGAGAGAGAAATACAGGGCATGAATGCAAAGAATAAGCCATCCCAGTGCTTGGTATGCAGTCATTTCATTTCACACTCCTCTTTTCTCTCACTCACTCTCTCTTTCTTTTTTCTTTCTTTCTCTCTCTCTCTCTCTCTCTCTCTCTCTCTCCCTGCATGCTGTAAGAGGTAATAGCATGGCAAGCTGTTGAAATGGGGAAAGTGTTGCATATTTCTCTCACACTCTTTTTCTCTCAACATTTTTTTTCTTGAGCTCTTGCAGGAATTTTAAATACTTGGAAATAACACGCTTGTCTGACATGAGCTCTCTCTCCCCTTTTTCTCCTTCAATCCCTCTTTAGTTTTATTAACTGAATGCAAGAAAGAAGGCAACTGATTGTACCCTTTGGCCGAGTAACGGAAATGTTAACTATTTAGAGTTTCAATTCTGTAGTCTACCAATAGTTTTGGTGTAATGATAGACTGGACCAGACTGATAAATTGGCAGATATTTGGCCTATATTTGGAAATGATTGGGAAATGATTGGCTGAGAACTGTGCCCCTTGGCTGATTAACAGAAACATTAACTATTCCTATTTTCAATATAATAATCAATTTGGGGGAAAAAATGGCATCTGCTGAGAACTGTGCCTGCTTTGCCTTTTTAATCATAAAAATGCACTATTATTAGGTACAATTTTATAATCAACCAGTTGTTTTATTGTAATGATAGGCAAGTATATATCTGTCAGGCTGATAAATTTGCTGATGTTTGTCCGATATTTGGAAATGATCGCATTGGCTGAACACGGTGGCCGCTTGGACGATTAACAGAAACGTTAACTATCCCTAGTTGCAGTTATAGAATATATCTACAGCCTAGTCATTAGAAAATTTACAATTTCAATTTCCAAACATTTTTGTTAACCCTAAAATCCATTAAATATATTAAAAATGGTTGTCACATCTGGGATACTGATAATTTGACTTTTGTTGATAATTCATTGTTGCACAGAATGTCAATGTGATACAGTATTTTTTTGTATGTATGAATATAGTACTAAATTCTCTTGTAATAAACAGATAAATATATATCCTGTGATGGTAAACTTAAATAGATATAAAAAATTATAATTTATGTAAGTCTTAAAAACACTCTTACATGCCTTTGGTCAATAAAGACCCTATACACATTATATATATTATGTATATTGTGCTACACTCTTTACAAGAGATAGATTGAGGAATACTGAAGAAATATATGAAGGTGAGGTACGGGGTGTAATGAGGTCCTGGGTCTCTAAAGACCCGAGGTATGCATTTAAAGGATAAAATTAATATTTTAGTGCTGGGAAATTTAACACGTTAATTTCTGTGATTAGTAGATTTTGTTTAACACACAAAAATAAATAAATAACGCAATTAACGTATATCCCGGGCATTATAAACATGGGAGCAGATTTACTGCACGGACAATAGAGTCTTCGCCTGAACCAGTCATAACAGGCAAACTGCTTTATCTCTTCACATCACCTGTAAATGTGCAACTAATGTCGTCTGACCAGTTTCAAAAGTGGAACCTTGGGAGAGAAAATCCGTGTGTACGTGTGATATTGTGGATGTTCAGCAAGTTGCAGACAGGTATACTAGACTGAACAACATCCAGAGAAAATAATCATAATGAGATTTTAAACTTCAGCAAATTAAACTTCAGCCTTCGATTTGTTTTATATCTGTATATATTGTCTAATAATACATTGGCAATGTACAGTACACTTAAATTAATCTTGCCAATAAAGCTTTATATGAATCGAATCTGGCCATATGATCCTGTTATTAAAGTCCACTGGAAAACATCAGAGGATTTAGCTTTTAAATGCAATCTCACTGTAACAATAACCCTAAGCTGTCAGCATGTCCACTGATTTTATAGCATGTGTGTGTGTGTGTGTGTGTGTGTGTGTTTGTATGTGTGTGTATATATATATATACACTTGTATCAAAGAATAATACATGTAACATTGTGTTTAACTCTTATCCACAATAAAAAATATATTATAATTTTATTTTATTTAAAATAAATGATGACTAACCAATTTCTTGCAAGTTATTTATGACAAAGTATAAATTTCATATATTTATGATGTTTTTTTAATATTTGTTGTAATGTATCATGCACCATAATTTAATTACGATTAATCACAATACTTTTTTTTTTTTTAAACAATCGATTCCAGCCTGAAAATATTTAAAAAATATTCTGCTTAAAATATTGCGCATAAAACTTTAAAATCAGCGTATGTGTACAGCATGAATGTGCATATATTAATTGCTATAATTAAATCGTATTAGCCTCAATCACATATAAAGTATATCAGCACTATATCCACAATCAGCCACGTCATACTCATCTGTATCTGCATCGGCCATTGTAAACTAATATCAGTCGACTGCTATTTTAGTGCACAGTTTTTCTTGAAACGCCATTTGTGTCATTTCATACAATGTTAAAATTCTTTCTCGTATCCCATTTAAAGTCAGCTATTAGTAAGTTATTTGAAGGTTGAGTTCACTTAAATGTAGAACTCTTTGGTGTTAATTAAAACATTCCGTTTTTTTTGAGGGGGCTATCGGCCCCAACACGGCAACCTTGACTCGAGCAATGCTCTGAATTTAAGGAGGGACTGTCTGTTTGTACAACCAAAGGAAGACGAGGTGTTTTCTGAAATGTGTTTGAAAACAGAGATTATTGTTTTTACAGTTCTGTTTGGTGATGCTAGTGGTGCAGAAATTACTCACATTCAAATTGACAGTACTGAGGTGCACAAACGTAATAAGATGATATTGCAGAGAACTGCTTATATTTTGGGGACTGAGTGGGAATTTTGGTTGCTTTGAAATTGATAAATTTGCTGAGGTGTGTGTGCGTGTGTGTGTGTGTGTGTGTGTTTTGCTGATGTGTGTGTGTGTGTGTGTGTGTGGTTCTTTCTCCCTGCAGGCAGAGACCGTGAAGAGATTAAACGGGATCTGTGCTCAAGTCTTGCCTTACCTGTCTCAAGAGGTACAGAGAGAGATGTGCCGTTACCTGAACATGTACAGCTTTAGTAGCATGTCATTTGTACATTTTCACAATGAGTTGGAGTTAATTGTTGATTTGCCATATTGCATATTTATTATTTGTAATTTATTTGATTGATTTTACGGTACATTTGGAGTTAACACTCTGAATTGAATGTTTTTAATTAGATTGTAAATACTACATTACATACTGTATGCGATGAGGTGCCATGAACTTCCATGATTTGTCTGTTTCAGCACCAGCAGCAGGTCCTGGGGGCGATAGAGAGGGCCAAACAGGTCACCCCACCAGAGATGAACTCCATCATACGGGTAGGTTTTACATGTGTGTGGGTGCACATGTGCAGGTTTATGGGCTAAGCTTGTGTAAATGCATATTAGTTCATGGCAGTTTAATTATGTATAAAGGAGGGGGCGTTATTGATGAGTTTTATGTTTTGTTGCTGTGGGATTTACTTTCACGCTGATTTGTCTCCTTTCAATTTTAATCACATTTATTGTGCATTGTTATCTTGAAACTTTTTACAACTTTTATTGCAAACATGCTCTTCACTAACAATTTTGTCAACTTGGTCAACAAGTACATTTACTTTTGAAAAAGTAAACTAATTGTATTAAGGCATTAATTGTATTAATATGTAGTTGGTGTGGTGAAAATGATGGCCATAGAAAACAATCATCAAATTTTACGCAGGAATGACTTACAGATGTGCAACACATTCACTCTCCATTCTGTAGCAGCAGCTCCAGGCTCACCAGCTCTCCCAGCTGCAGGGACTGGCACTGCCAATGACCCCTCTCCCCCTCGGCCTGAGCCAACCAGCCGGCCTTCCCGCGGTCACCTCCAGCTCCGGCCTCTTTTCCCTCTCCAGCATCCTGGCCTCGCAGGCCCAAATGGCCAAGGAGGACAAGAGCACACGCGAGACTTCCGACAGCCACCGTGAGGAAGACGGCGACAAGTCCGACTAGATGCCCCCTATATCTGATCTTTCATCCAATCATCATCCAGAGCTTAACGTAGAGGCACATGTTCCTGATACTCACACCGTTATATTCCTTTTTCTTTTCCTTCACTCTCTCCCTCCATCTTTCTATACTTGTGCACTGCTACTGTCTGCAGATGCCTAACATCATTATTTCTTCTTTCCACCAGCTTTATACTGTACATGTATTTATACACCACCTTTTTATTGTTACGGATGCTTGATTTTATTTTATTTACACTCTTTCTTGCCTGCGTGTATGTATATATCTATATATATTGTATATTTCTTATGCTTGTAGTGGAAATGGTCTAGAAAATGGTGTACCTGTTAATGGACCAACGACCCTCCAGTAATAATAGTGTTAAAATCACCCTCCCTTTCTCTTTTCTTCCTACGTCTCACTTGCTCCCTCTTAGAATCTTTCACCTTTTACAGCTACAATCTACAATAACTGAGTCAGAAGCACTTTGGCCCAAGGCAGTAAATCTAAAATTAACATTGAATCAAGAAATGTAGCTGTGGCGTAATCCATTTAGAACTTAAAAGGATTGTTGTGATTTTTCAAAGGCATGTCTGTTGTTGCGCTTCCTGTTGTAGAAGTTGCAGATCTATCCTACCTTAAACTGTAAAGTGGGTCACCATTGCAGCTTGAGAAAACATTATGAGGGTGAATCTCACATGTCTAGGTCTTTTTTTAACACCAAGTCAAAAGGAAAAACTAAATGTCACCTTTTTAGGACCATTAAGATATTTTGCATTCCGACATCATTTTCATGACAGTTAAAGACATTTTCCCCCACTTCTCATTACAGTAATGCAAAAAAAATCTCTTACTGTAATGCGATTAAAATGAAAAACAATAATAATAAATTAATTCATGAAATGCCTCTAATTTGAGCTGATTTTAATAGAATCATTTTATCGCAGTGTTTCTACTGTAATACGATAAATATTAATGTTTACAGGATTTTATATTTTGATTAAAGGAAATGTAGACTTTTTGGACCATCAAGATTTTTTGCATTCCGACATCATTTTCAGGATAATTAAAGAACGTGACAGGGGCGGGGCCGGGTCGTGATTATACACACCTGGTCCCTTATCAGGCTAATTGAGCCTCGGAGAGGGATAAAGGCCGATTGCGGACGGTAGTGGCGAGAACTCTACTACGGCTTATCCCTCCTCCTCCCCGGATTTCGGCATCAGTGTAACACGATTTAGACGGCAAGGAGGAGGCGAGAACTGGCTTGACAATATAAATAATAGTTTAATGTGAAACTTAAACAAAAGACACAAACACACACATGACGGACATGTCCGTAAACGATCTCTCTCTCCCCCACCACCATCCGCAATCGGCCTTTATCCCTCTCGGAGGCTTGATTAGCCCGATAAGGGACCGGGTGTGTAGGATCACGACCCGGTCCCACCCTCCGCCCTGCCACAAAGACATTTTTCTCTTACCAATTTTACTGTAATTCAACAATATATCATTCTTATTACTGTAATGTAAAAAAAATCAAGTAAATAAATATTTAATTGTAGTTGATGAACTGCCTTTAATTGAGCTGATTTAAATAGAATATTTTACAGTAATTTTACTGTAATACAGTAAATATAACTGTATTAACGGGAATAATTTTTTGCTGTATGGTCTTAAAAAGGATCATTTTCTTTTAGATTTTTTGCATTGTGACAATTTAGGACATTTCCCCCACTTTTCATTAATGTAATCCAAAAAAACAACAACACGTTATTACTATATTTTATAACAATAATAATGAAACATTATGTAAATTATTTATACATCAATTTGTGTCTGTTGTTCAGGGTTCCCAAGGTCATGGAAAACCTGGAAATATCAGGGAATTTTAAAATTGTGATTTCCAGGCCTGGAAAAGTCATGTAAATTTATAAAATCTTCAGTCATTGAAAAATCTTGGGATTTGTTTTTAGAATTCATCTATTTTAATTTATTATGCTCTGTCCTAAAATATTGAATCAGGGGGTTACATTGCACTGGATTAAAAACACGGTGAAGAGTTTAAAATATGTCATGTTATTTAGAATACCTGCCCCAGGACTTGACAAAAAAGGACTGCCTGATGGCCCACACTTTCCACAGTTCACAATCACATTGCACAAAATTCCCAATTTTTTCGTTTTAACATGTTGTTAAAAATTAGCAATCCACACATTGGAACACATGAAATCAACAGATGATTTCTATAAAACTGTAAATCCATCTCTGTCCGTGCATAATCTTTCATCATCTCTGTCCGTGCATTTCTCTCATATCTCTCCATGCAGTGTAGACGCTGTTTAACCTGCACACTCACTCGAAGGGGACAGAGCGCAAGTAATGTTTCCACAGTAATAAAAGCGCAGTTTCCCTCATTATTTCGCATTTAGAACGGAAGCGCTGAATAAAACCTAAAACTTTGTTAAACCCCAGTTATACATGAGGCTGGAGATCTGAGCTGCTCCGTATCCAAAATACAAGTAGGCCTATATACAGTATTTAGGTAATGTTTTTCAAAATGTAAACATTAATTCGATATGCTAATGGCATTTGATATAAATAAAGCAAAATCACTACAGTTATTGTCATTATGTTCAGAGCTGTTCAGCTGCAGGGTGAAGATGACGATTTAAAACTGTCTGCTTCATATCTTTCTCATGACACCCGTTACACTTCTCGTGTCTGGATTGTACAGATACTTTCAGTGCTTTGAATATCAGTCAGTGTTGGTCTTGTTTTGGTTGTCTAATTTCAAGTTTATATATACACTCTTAATTTACAGATTAGGCATAATATCTACCTACTGTATATACCGGTTACACCACAACCGATTTAATAGAAATTTTCTTAAATTATAAATGTGACAATTTTGGGGGAAATTGTCTTAAAAACGTGTGTGTGTATGTATGTATGTATGTATGTATGTATGTATATATATGTATATACATACATACTATATATATATATATATATATATATATATATATATATATATATATATATATATATATATATATATATATATATATATATATACACAGTATACACACAAAATATTTATATATTTGTTTTGTTTTTTTTGCTTCAGACATTTTTTTTGCTTCAGATTTTTTGGTCACACTTTATATTAGGTGGCCTTAATTACTATGTGCTAACATTAACTACATACAAGACTTTGTATTTACTGTGTAGCTTCGTGTTGTTCTGCAAAATTCCCACATTTGCTGCTACTGAGGTTGAGGTAGGTTTGTAGTAAGGGTAGGGTTAGGATTAGGTGTTAGTGGTTAGAGTTAGGTTTTGGGGTAAGGGATGGGCTTGGGGTAAATTTAACAATGTAACTCCAAACATACTTTAAATGTAATTACAATGCAACAACATGTATAAATAAGTATGTTGTATCGGATGGTTGAGTGCATGGTAGTTAAGGCCACCTAATATAAAGTGGGTCCCATTTTTTAAAGCCATGATGGTAAAAACAGCTATTTTTAATTTTTGCATTGGGGCCAGTGAAAATGTTGTCCGGGTAAGTAAAAATCCGAAACCACCGGCCCAGTAGAAAAAAATCCTTCGTGTTGAGCCTTGCCTGACCAATTAGAGACAACAATGTGCCGCTAATCCCCGCCCATTTTAGGATTCACACAATATGTTTGTATGGATTAAATTTAAAATGAAATGTTTTCAGTTTAACTTTTATAAAACAATGTTGTAGTTATTTTGACAAATTTGCGATTTTTGTGCAATTTTCAGAATGAAAGGCTAAATGTTTGGGCTTGGAAATTAGCTTTCAAATCATGGAAATTCATTGGTTGAAAAGAGTGGGAACCCTGGTTGTTGGACTGCCTTTAATTTGTGCTATTTTAATAGAATAATTTTATTACAGTATTACTGTAATTTTACAGAAATGCTAAGTAACAAAACAATCCTCAAAAGTGAAACATCTCGACATATGGTAATGAGAATTTGGGAGGAAAATGGTCATGAAATAATTGGCGTAGTGCAAAAAATCTTAAGAGTCTTAATGTCTTTATGTGAAAAATAATATACAGTACTGTGCAGAAGTTTTAGGCACTTGTGAAAAATTCTCTAAGTGAGGATTTAAAAAAAATAATAATGACATAAGTAGATTTCATTAATCAATTAACATCATACAAATTAAAAGTCCAATAAACAGATAAAGAACTAATCAATATTTGGTGAGACCACATTACAAACAGCACCTGGACACAGTTTTTCTTGGTTGTTGGCAGATGGGATGTTCCAAGCTTCTTGGAGAATTTGCCACAGTTCTTCTGTTTTGGCTGTCTCAATTGCTTCTGTCTCTTTATGTAATCTCAGACTGACCCGATGTTCAGTGGGGGGGCTTTGTGGGGGCCATGACATCTGTTGCAGGGCTCCCTGTTCCTCTATTCTAATCTGTTTGCAAAAGTAATGTTTGAGAGTTTAACATTTATATTTCCTATTGACACACTAATGCTGAAGATATAAATAACCAACTTAAGACAAATGCTTTTATGAAACATCTTATGTGCCTAAAACATTTGCACAGTACTGTGCATATTATTATTATTATTATTTATTTTTTTAATGACTTGGACATCTTTTTTTGCCAGATTTACCCATGAATAGTGTTGAAATGAAGCTTGATAAAGAGAGAGAGAAAAACAATATAATTCCCTTCAACGTACTGTATCTATCTACCTGTTTGCCTGATTTCTAATGTGTTTGGAAGTGTTGGACTCTTGTGCCGTCTCAGACAGAGTATTAGACGAAGATGCTAGCTAACCTGCTCACCAAGTGAAAAGGGATGCCATGTAAAATATATTTTGTCTTTTTTTAAACAGTCATGTCAATTGTGTACATGGTGATACATCTAGTCATGTTTTTTTATTTTTCTTCATTAGAAGGTATGTTGTAAGAGTAAATATGTATTTGTGAAGAAGCACCTTTTTTTTTTCCCCTTCCTTTTAGTAGTGCTACAGGAAGTATGTGAAAAGAGTAAAGATGTATAGCAAACCCAAATATAATCAAAGAAAAAAAGCAATCAAAGCAACTTGCATTACCTGAAATGGTCTTGAGGTAAAAGCTAAAATTGAAAAATGCAAATATTTGATTTTTTTTATTTTTTATTATTATTCTCTAAGCAAGTTATGGTGTCAATTGTGTAATATGACATTTTACCAAGAGGGGGCAGTAAGCTCATAGCAAGTCCACTCTAACACCCACATGGTCGCTTTTAATTGAAGTTGCATCCTGTCCGGTGTCTTTTTGGTAATGTATTTTACAAAATGCCCACCATAAAGAATGATTCTAACATGTATCCAGCGAGAGAGACACAAGTTTGCATCCAAACAAGAAATGCATATTGAAGTAACCTCTAACCTGCTGATGAATCTGTTTGCATTTTAAGGACAAAGTACAAATCGCCCTTTTCCTTCAAAGTCCAATAGTTGTCTCTGTCATCTTTGTTTTTTGACATTTCGGTTTAGTGAGGAAGAGATTTTCGACAAAACCCCTGAAACTAATTTCTGTGTAAATAGTTAGCATAACCATTCTGATGTAACCAATTACATGGCAATGGTTTTCCATCCAATACTAATAGTTAAATTTGATGTTACAATGTGCTCTGGAGAAATAAATATTTTGGATTTATCATCAATTAGTGAATGCCCCTCAAAATGGTGATTCAATCCACCACCTTCGTAATGTAGAAACATGCAAACTATATCTTAACATCATTCATTAAATGATGCCTCCTAAACATGCCTTTAGCTTATGAGGATGGCACGTAATTTTTCAGTTTAGAAAAGTCTAAATGACCAGCATTGTGGTAGTGCCAATGTGAGAAAACAGTGCTTTTATTTTCCTTTTTAATTTTTGAATTGGGTCTTTTCATTGGAAAAAATGTGGCATGACCTGTTTAACTTTACCATTGCATTTCCAAGAAAAAGTGCCAGATTTCATCCTACTGCACAACTTTATCAATGTGCATGAGTGTGGCTTGCTACATAGGGTCAGATCAATCTATTATCTTGCATTGTTGTTTTCTTTTTTAAGAGAGGTAGTGGTCGCTACATAGTTTAGGGAGCCAAATGCAAAGTGGTTTGTTCTAAAGGTGGGCAGCAGGTGTTCTCCATGTATACGTTATACATAAGCCTAAAGCTTTATGTGCAAATGGATGCTTTTGTGTCAATCTTGAATGATATGTCTGTGTTTTAGAGGTTTCTTAACTTGTGAGGCCCATCCTCTTTTCTTTCCGGACCCCTGACGGCCGTCTTCTTCCCGAATGCATTGCTTGCCTTTTGCCATTAATTTGAAAGCATTTTAAGCATTCTGTGCTTTATAAAAGTCTTTTGGTTGTTTGATTTTCAACTCTTAATTCTATGTATATTGTACAACATACAGTGTAAAAGTAATAGTGTTATAAAATAGCTTCATTCCATATTAAAACAGACAAAGTACTTAAACATTTACTATACATAAATGGAAATATCTGCAGTAAGGAAATGCTTCTGGTGCCTTACAAATAAAATCAATCAAATCGATGTAATGATGTTTTTGTTGTTATTGTGATTGGTGTATGCACCTGTTGTCATAGGAATTTTAGAGGTCCAATGAAATTTCTCTGAAAATGTAGAGAAGGGTGAGTTTGGTGTATTTGATCTTGCTTAATTTTGAGTGAATTTCAGTTAGTGACAGACCTATATGTCGGCCGATATTAGGACTTTTTGAATTGTTTTGACATTGGCCGATAAATATCTCCGCTTATGAAATAATGGTTATATTTTAAGTGAATTCATTGTGAATATTGATTTATTTCAAACTATTTTTATGGCATACATCTCTAAATTTGCTTATATCGGCCGATATTTGAACTTTTTGAAAGAATTTAATTTTGCCGTTGGGCTATATCCATGTCCACTTTTGGGGAAATGTTTATTTAATTCCAAATATTTATTTGCATACATCTCTTATTTTGGCTAAAGACAGTCCAATATGTATATATATATGAGCCGATATTTGGGCTTTTTGAAAACATGTTTGCATTGGCCGAAAACCATGTCCTCTTTTCTACCAACAGCCTTATTGAATAATGATTCAGTTTTCAAATATTTTAAGTGAGTTTTGAGGGAATTTTCAGTTAATTCCAACCATTTTTCACATACATTTCGTATTTCGGTTAAAGGGAGACCAAAACACTGGCCGTTCTTTTGGCTTTTGTTTACATTTTTTGTCATTTGCTGATAACCATATCAGCTTTGTATATGAATAATTTTTCTGTTTTCAAATATTTTGATTAAACATTCATTAAATTCCCACAATTTTTCACGTACCTCTTATTTGTTAGTAGATATATCGGTTACTGCCCACGTGCTTTATGGATATTGTCATCAGACTTTGAAAAACTCAAATTGGTCGATTGCGATTTCTACACTTCATTTAAGTGTCATGAATACTCAACATGAAACTGCATTCACAACACTTTATTTGCAATACATTATTATTACAATTTACTTTCATAGTGTTTTTCAGAGAAAAATACAGAGACAAAAATGTGGGCGGGAATTAATTGGGAATTTATTACAGGTGATTGAAGAGAAGAGGTTGAAAAATAAGAGGTTTTGGTGACGTCAGCCGAAAAGTGCAGTAGTTGTAATGGTTTTATTACATTTTTATGAAAGATTACGACAAACAAGTTTTAAAAATGTAGACTGAAAAATAGTGCACAAAATAAAACCAGGAACGTGTTTTTAGAAAGTAAATGTGGTAAATTTTTATTTGATGTTGCATTTAATTTTTAGCGTCCAACAAACTATGATTATGTCATTTGATTTAACGGAGCATCAAATGCGTGATTATATAATTCCTCCGGTTTAATGAAAATGTGATTTGGTTAAATGCTTCAAACAGTCATTTTATGATTTTTAAAGGAGTTCATTGAGTAATAGCAGTTATTAGAAGTGTTGAAATATAAATGGTCTTCATCGCTAACCACAAAATTGAGTTTCTGGCGACTCCACTAGGTAGAGCATTAAACGTGAACCCCCTCTGGAATTTGGTAATTGAAAAATTACAGTCTTTGATTCAATTTCTCTATGAAATTTCCTTTTCATTTACTGTAATACTATTTGATGGCTTTTCATCCCATTAGGAGTCATATTCCATGTTTATTTTGGAAATACTCAACCTGATTTGGTTTCATAAGCCACTGTCAATCATTGAGAACCGCAACTAGTCAAGTCTAAATGTGACAGTATGATCTGTTCTCTCTCTCTCTCACTCACTCACTCACTCACTCACTCACTCACTCTCTCACACACACACACACACACACTAAATGTAAAAAAAGTAACTACAGAGAAAAATAAGTAACTTTCACCATAGTTCACCCTCTCTCCCTCAGATCATGACATGACAATCTATACATTCAGCTTTCTCTCCAAGAACATATGAATGTTCCTCCACATTGCTGAAGTCAGGCAGTATCTGTCCTATGACTTTGCGTGTCTGATGGTCTCATATTTTCTGCACTCAGTGAGGAAGTGTAGTTCATCTTCTATGACTCCTTGAGTGCCGTGGGAACACGTCTGTCCTCTCTGGATCTCCAGTTCTGTCTGTGCCGACCTGTCTCACTGCCAGACTGTGCCCACTCACGCTATACTTCGTCAGAAGCTTCCTGTGACGGTAGTCTTTAATTTTGGTCAGATATGATCACAGTTTATATAGTCTTCATTTTGGAAATAGGATAATTTTTTGATTTCTTTGAGCTAACAGCAGTATCTCAAAATACTGTAAAGGGTCACTCTCTGGGTGTGCTGCTCTATTATGCACAGTGATGGTGTTTTTTGGGGGGAAGAGTCTGATAGGTGGAACCAGAATGTACTGGCTCTCTTTTGAATATCTGTCAAGAGAGGGAAACTGCCCAGTTCTGCCCGACAGCCCAGGTTACAAGCGCATCTTTGAACTCCCAGGATATTTTTACCAAATTCAAGGTGGAAGATGTCAACTGGACTTTTGTCCTAGGTCTCATAATTCAGTTAATGTTTGGGGACCCAGATTTCACTGCCATACAATAGGACGGGTTTGATGATGCGTTCAAAGATTTTCAGCCACAATTTAATAGGAAGGTTAAATTTAAATAGTGATTTTCTTCTGCTAAAATATACAGAAGACATTTGATTTATTTGTCTCCTAGAGTAAGTCCAGGGCTAGATGAGATTTGAAGCATTTTTGCCAATTAATTTATGTAAATATTAAATATAGTTGGACTTAAGCTGCAGCATTGACAATCTCCCTTATTCTGGCTGAAATATTCACTTCTTCTGTTATTTATTTGTAATGCAGCATTTGCTGTCTTTGTACATGTCCTTTATTAAATCATAAACCTTTCCTCCATTTCCACTCTGAATCAGTTTGAGGAATAATCCATTATGCCAAACTAGATCAAATGCCTTTTTTAAAATCAATGAAACAACCAAATATCTTCCCCTGCTTTGTTTGGTTCACATGTTTGTTTATAAGTGTGTGCGGTGTGTAGATATAATCAGTTGTTCTTGGTTTAGACATGAATCCAATTTGAAAATTACAATATGTAAAATATTGTGTTCTTGGAGATATTGAGTTAATCTGTCATTTATAATGCAACAAAATAGTTTGCCACGGTTGCTGCTGACTGTAATTCCCCTGTAGTTGTTTGGGTTACATTTGTCACCTTGTTTGAAGATTGGGGTAATTTGATTAACTTTCCAATTCTCAGGAAAGTATAATGACTTTAAAAGCAAATGAAATAATTTGAGAATGGCCTCTCTCATATTTGAGATGCTATGTTTCAACATCTCATTGCAAATTCCATCTGATCCATTAGACTTTTTATTTTTGAGGGATTTGATCTGTCCAGTGAGTTCCTTCATTGAAATGGGGGTGTCCAGATTATTTAATTGACCCTTTATCGTACATTCCAGGTTAAAGTGCATCCGGAAAGTATTCACAGTGCTTCACTTTTTCCACATTTTGTTATGCTATGCCTTATTCCAAAATGGATTAAATTCATTATTTTCCTCAAAATTCTACAAACAATACCCCATAATGACAATGTGAAAGAAGTTTGTTTAAAATCTTTGCAAATGTATTAGAAATAAAAAATGCACATAAGTATTCACAGCCTTTGACGTGACACTCAAAATTGAGCTCAGGTGCAGGATGCACCTGTTTCCACTGATCATCCTTGAGATGTTTCTACAACTAGATTGGAGTCCACCTGTGGTAAAATCAGTTGACTGGACATGATTTGGAAGGGCACACACCTGTCTATATAAGGTCCAACAGTGAATGTCAGGCCAGAAACCAAGCCATGAAGTCCAAGGAATTGTCTGTAGACCTCCGAGACAGGATTGCATCGAGGCACAGATCTGGGGAAGGGTACAGAAAAATTGCTGCAACATTGAAGGTCCCAATGAGCACAGTGATCTTCATCCGTAAAAGGAAAAACTTTGGAACCACCAGGACTCTTCCTAAAGCTGGCCGCCCCACCAAACTGAGCAATCGGGGAGAAGGGCCTTAGTCAGGGAGATGACCAAGAACCCGATGGTCACTCTGACAGAACTCCAGCGTTTCTCTATGGAGAGAGGAGAACCTTCCAGAAGAACAACCATCTCTGCAGCACTCCACCAATCAGGCCTGTATGGTAGAGTGGCCAGACGGAAGCCACTCCTCAGTAAAAGTCACACGACATCCTGCCTGGTGTTTGCCAAAAGGCACCTGAAGGACTCACGGACCATGAGAAACACTTTGGCCTGAATGGCAAGCATCATGTCTGGAGGAAACCAGGCACCGCTCCTCACCTGGCCAATACCATCCCTACAGTGAAGCATGGTGGTGGCAGCATCATGCTGTGGGGAAGTTTTTCAGTGGCAGGAACTGGGAGACTAGTCAGGATTGAGGGAAAGATGAATGCAGCAATGTACAGAGACATCCTTGATGAAAACCTGCTCCAGAGTGCTCAGGACCTCAGACTTGGGCGAAGGTTCATATTCCAACAGGACAACAACCCTAAGCACACAGCCAATATAACAAAGGAGTGGCTACGTGACAACTCTGTGAATGTCCTTGAGTGGCCCAGCCAGAGCCCAGACTTGAACCCGAATGAACATCTCTGGAGAGATCTGAAAATGTCTGTGCACCGACGCTCCCCATCCAACCTGATGGAGCTTGAGAGGTCCTGCAAAGAAGGACGGGAGAAAGTTTTTTGGGTGGGGTTTTGTTTATTTTGTTTATAAAGGTTTCCAAAATGTTCTGTCCAGGTATTTCTTTTTTTAATTTGTTCCAAAATTCCCAGAATTAATTTTGATCAATTGCTTCCTCTATTTCATTGAGCTTTGTTGTCATATGCTTGGCTCTTTTGCTTTTTAGTAGTGACTTATATCTTTTGAGAGTTTGTTGGTAGATGGCACATGTTCTCTGTCTTATTTATTTGATAACAATCGTAGTTCTTAACATTTGACATTCTCAAACCAGTCTGCTTTAGGAAATTCATGTTTTCTTCTGTTGAGTTTAATTTTTTTTCAATGATTTGCTGGCAAAAGTGAACAATTATTTAGTTGAGTGTTTTGTTGACAAATTTATGCTTGTTTTCCATTTCTGTTTATTGTGTTGTCATAGTTCTGGTTTAGTGGAATGTTTATTTTGATGTATGTTTGTGTTGCTATTAATGTACTTATCACCAACTGAACTATTATAATATTGTTCCTTTCAAGTTCTTGTATTCAGATCCCCCATTATCAGGACTGAGCCAAGAGACTGAAACTGAATTAACTCTGATTGTAATGTAAAGATGATGTCATTATAACAGGTATTCCTCATCTGTAAAATTGAGTTCCTTTTTAAATTTAATCCAAATATGTGATGACAATGTGATTTGTTTTTTTGTTTACAAGAAATAAAAATATATTATTCCTGACCCAATCATGTTATGAAATATACTTTATTAAATTAAGTACCTTAGAATATCAACTGTATAACAAAAAGAGAAGATACAGTAAAATAAATAGAAAAAAAAATTATGAATATGTTTAACTAAAATTAAGCTGTTGCTAACCAACCGACTACATTTTCAGCATGTTTCTTTTTTTTTTATCTGGCTTATGTCTGCGATACCGCTTCTGTCATGGTCCTTTCATTCTGTCAGTCTGGGTCTTTGTCTGACAGGACCGTGACATCATCGTCCCATGTCTGTCTTGTGTTTCGCTGTTTGTCTTTATGTGAGTGCACGGTTTCGGTTGTATTCCCTGCCGTGCACTCTTCTGTCTGTCTTGTTTCATGTCGGGAGCACAGTGTCTGGATCTTGACTTCCTGTCTAGTTTGGTTTCGGTCTGTGTTGAGATCTGGACACTCGTGCTCCATTTCTGTCTGTTATTGACTTGAATGCATTGCGCTTAAGTCATCTTGACACCAAGCACTCAAGTCAGTATTTAGTCTGTCTCTTGCAAACACGTGTGTGCGTCGCACGCCCTGGTTGCGAGATGTCTTTATGTTGTGCTGGGGTTCGGTCACCTGATCTAAAGTGATGGGTGTGTGGCCAAACACTTGCACAGGTGTCCTGTCTTGTTTTTGTCACCTGTTGCGTGCATCGTTTTGCATTTGCATTGCGACGTATGCTCAGGTTTCGTTTAATTAAGGTTTACCCGTTTGATTTTTCTCCCAATTTTAGTCTCCTCGTGTTTGCTGTCCAGTGCCAGTTCATCTTTTTTCCAGTCTTGTTTGTTCCAGTCGGTCTTGTTTGTTGGTCTTGTTCATGTCGGTCCTTTTTATCAGCCTTGTACCTCTTCGGCCCGGTTGGTCCTAATTCCCCGTTACACGCTGCTCCAGCCCTGGATTATTTGTTTTCCTATGGGGTTGTTTTTAGAATTTCTGCACTTGGGTCCTGAGCCTCTTTCATTCTCTGCATTCCTGGCATCTTCCTGTCACAACAGCAATATAGCTTTCTGTCTGTCTGCCGGCATGCTGTCTCAACCTCTCCTCACAGTCAGGGGGTGTGTTCTCAGAGCTTTTCAGTGTTACATATTTGATTGTTTTAGCAAATGTTCTCATGCCCTCGATGAATGCGGAGACAGTCACATAGATGCTCATGAGTAATGCGCTGATGATTTCCTATGTGTACATTCAGCATGAGTGCACACACATCAGTTATCTCTGCAATAATGGCATTGATGATGTTTTGTGGAATGTCTCTGCGAGGCAGCAGTGTAGTAATGATGACTGGCACTGGGGCAGATTCCTCTAGCTGAATTTGCCATGTTGATGAGAGCTTTGGCAACATCCACTCTTCTCTTCAGTTTGTCCCAGCGTGCAGTATGATGTGTGATGGTGTTCCCAAAACATCCTCTCTCAGCAGCTTCAAAACAGAATGAGAGGTGGGACACCAGAATTTCCTCACAGTTCTCCCGGGGAACAGTCATCTCTGGTCCAGGTGGTTGCCGTTGGAGTCACAGAGGATGATGTTGTGTTGCCTCTTCTGTCCTCTGTTGGATGTTGTTGTGGTCTGTGGATGTCTCTGTCTGGTGCTGCTGTCGTCTTGAATTTCTGAGAAGCTTAAGAGACCTGAGGGGTTGCAGGGGATGGGATGGTGTGTGTTTGTGTGTTGAACCACTGCTGGTGTTGTGTTTGTGATGTGTTCAGGAGTAGAGGTGTTGAGTGTTTGTGTCGTGGCACACTGTAGCTGTTGTTCTGTGGTTGTGACGTGTTCAGTGCTTGTGTGTAGCTGTTGTCTCATTTCCTCCAGTTGTTTCTCCAGCATGTTGCTGTGTTGATCTCTCTTGACCAGCTCCTCTCTCAGCTTCTGGTTGTTCTCCTCCAACAGCAGAGCAGAGGTGATGTTGTTGTTGTAAGCTGAGGTGGCTGGTCTGGTTTTAGAGCTGACAGAGGTTGTTGGTAGTTTCCTCTTTAAACAGGAAGTAGTCCTGCTCCAGCTCAGTGATGTTGTCTTTCAAGGCCTTGATCTTTGGAGATGCAGGAGCGACAGGGTGTCTTTGTGCTAAAGGGGTTTCTCGAGCTGAGGTCAGTGTTAGTGGCTGTTGTGGTGCAGGCCTCTACACTGCTCTTCACCTCTGGATCTTTAACTTCTGAACCTTCATTTTAATGTCCATGAAATTCTTCTGGAATTCATCAAGGATGGTTTCTGACACCTTGACCATGACGTACAATTGTGATACAAGTTTACAGTCAGCTTAATCTCCTTTTCTCCTTCCAGAGTGATTTGTCTACCTTTACTGAAGCCACTTTTCTGCTGCATTTCATAGCAGTTATGAGAGTGCTTTGCCAGGCTGATAGGTGATCAGTGAAGAAGAGCAGGTTACTTCGGACTCTGTTGGGTTCTGGTTCACTGTAGTCAGACAGCAGCATCTCTGGATGCTCTCTCAGGATCATCTATTTCATCATCATCTTATCTTGGATTGATAAAACTTCGGCTGGATATATTATCTCCAGCTCCTCTTAATTTTTGAAAGATGCTACTGCCTTAGGCAGGCCCAAGCTTTGATAAACGTTTATCTGTTATGGAATGTTAGATTGGCTACCAGTTAACTTGATGTTTAAATTATACTGTATGTCATTTTTAATGTGATCTTCAAGATTCTTAGAGGTCTTACTTTAAAATGTGTCGCCTCTTTTGTATTTATCTTAGTTTCCAATCATTTAAGTAGTATTTGAGTCATAAAAACATACTTTCTCTAGTTACAGCAGGAGCTGATATTTTTTGCTGCCAACTGCCATCGTATCTCTCTCTCTCTCTCTCTCTCTCTCTCTCCAATGCACACACTTACATGCTCCCTCATGACTGTGGCTTTTGAATGACAGTCTGCCCTTTTCTAGTTTGTGTGTATGCTGGTGTTGTTATGCCACAGAGTGCTCTGGCATCTCTCTCTCTCTCTCTCTCTCTCTCTCTCTCTCTCTCTCTCTCTCTCTCTCTCTCTCTCTCTCTCTCTCTCTCTCTCTCTCTCTCTCTCTCTCTCTCTCTCTTATTCTCTATATATCTGTCTGTCTAAAACTCTCACAGGATTCCTCTGGATCTGAGCCCAGTGCTTAAATAAATATGAAAGTGCCCTATTTTCTGTCAGAATATTGTCAGAAAGGCAGGGTTTGGTTTATTTCTCTTCACTTTCTTCCGTTTAGCACATTGTTTGAATGTTTTGGAGGCTGTTGTGATCATTTTACAGAGCAGAATGAGATCATTCCTGCTTTTAACATTTTGAAAATGTTTTATTCCAAAGCAAAAGAAAAAAAAAGACGCAACCATAAATGCTTTACAGTTTAAATAATTTATCATTGGTTTAACAGTAATGAGTATGGGATTTGATTTATTCATTTGTATTGCATTACGGAAATGAACCAAACTGGTTGAGCATTTCGCTAGCAACAGCGGGGTCACTGGTGTGATTTCTAGGGAACACACATACAAATATTAATATCTTGAATGTAAAGTAACTTTGGATTAAAGTTTATGCCAAATGCATAAATTTACATTTAAGAAAAGCCACAAGTGGCAATTATTGGGGTCCAAGCAATTGAACATGTCAAAAATAGCCAAATTTGAAACAACAGATCTTGTGGGTACAGTTGTCTTGATGTCAAATTTCACCACCTTTGGTCACTGTTGTAAAATAAGATTTTCTTATGTTATAGCACCCCCTAGCTTTGGAAACTGACAAAATTTGTCTTGTCACAATGTCTTGTTGTCCATATGTGTTACTTTTTGTCAAGTTTGGATTTTGTGTTCTCAAGATACACGCCAAAATAAAAGGAGAATCTCTTGATGTATTCAGAGAAAACAAACACTTTTATTCTAGCACACTCTGAAATTGTTAAATTGTAAATTAGCTCATTATAGCGCCACCTTATGGCTGATTCACACAACATTTGGTGTGCTGCCTAATTTTGGCAACCTCTAAGTGGATGCCAAAATTCATAATTATCAGCATTTCACAATGTAAGTTATTAGCTACTGTAATTTGGTGCTGCTGCCCGTGGTGGTTGCGAAGATATTAGCAAAAATATAAATGATCACATTATAGAGCCACCTGGTGTTGAATGAGTTTGTATGCATACGCCTAAGTAGCGGTTGAGATTTGGGACCACCCTGCCAAGTTTGGGGTCTCTATGACTTACTAAAGCCCAGACACTTTTAGAGCAGGAAAAAGAAGAACGACAACAAAATAAGTATAAATTGTAAGGCTGGCATCAGAATGTCTACACCCAAAAGGTGCTATTTCCGGTAAAACTCAAAGAACTCTGCGAGAACCAACGTCATAAAACTCTCACACAGAAGATCATCTCTACCTGAGACAACACACCCTACTGACCATATAATGCAAGTTAAATTTGATTATTTAATGTTAAATCAAATTTAATAATAATTAAAATTGAAAATTAATATATCCTTGGAAACATTTATAATTGGAGTCAGATAAAATAAACTGGGATTATAAAACAAATAATATAGTTTTTTAATTGGAACAAAATAACTTTCGCACGATTGGACAGAACGCGCAGGATACCTTCAGCCACGCCATTGGATACCATCCTTGGGCCATTGGGTGGCATCCCCCTTACAAAATACAGCTCCTTCAGTGCATGGCCCTTAAAGATAATTTGGGTGGAAGTGTGTTCAATTATCATTAAAATAAAGCCACAATGCATACAACCTTAAAACTCAAGACACATTTTCTGCTGATGTCGTAAAATTTCCTGTCAAGAATGGAAAGGGAGATGGGTGGAAGGGTGATTATTGAAATACAAGAGGCCATTGATTAATCATGACTGACTCATCCTCTCTCTGTCTCACAGCTTCTTAGTTTATTCATGTGTTCCTGAGAGTTTGGGCTGTCAATCCTTTCAGCTTTCTCTCTCTCTCTCTCTCTCATTCTGTCATTCCCTCTCTGTCTTCCTCTATCACTCTCATTCTCTTTGTTCTATCCCTTCAGGCTTCAATCAGACTCATCATTCTATTGTTCTTTTTTCACTCTGTCTCTTTTTTTTCATCCATTCTTTCTTTTGGCGATAACCACAGCACTCATCTTAATCTTCATTTCTCTTTAAGCCCTCTTGTCCTGTGATCCCCCTCTCTCGCTCTCTCTCTCTCTCTCTGTTGACAGCACTCACTGAGATGAACCATGGGAGAAGGACTGTCTGTCTGTTTTTCTAATCCTTTGCTTTCCTCATCCATCCATCCATTCCTCCCTTCCTTGTAATACTACTTCTGTAAGTAAAAAACATTGCTTGGTGGACAGCTATGAGATTTGGGAGCATTTATCTTGGAAAAAATAACAATAAAATCAGGCTGCAGAGAGCAAATCTTAAAATATTCTGATCTGGAATCAAATTAATTCCTGACTGTATTTATCTTACCTACGATGCTAACTCCAAAATAGCTTTTACCTAAGGTGCCTGTGTGTATGTATATCAGGATTTTTCTTTTAATTAATGGTAAGGCCAGAGACATACACTGAAACAAATGACATACATTGTGACAAATGAGCCATTTTTACTCATATTTACTTTTTTCTGACTCTTTTGATCTGACATCAAAAAGTTTAGATATATTTCCCACAAAACTTTATTAAAAATACAAAAGAACCATTTTACATTTACATTTACATTTATTCATTTGGCAGACGCTTTTATCCAAAGCGACTTACAAAGAGGAAAAACATAAGCTAATCATCTTAAGGAGACAGTGGTACGAAAAGTGTCATACTACAAAGTTTCACTATCATCAGAATAGTATACAAAACCGATTTAAGTGCAACAAGAATTCTTTTTTTTTTTTTTTTTATTTTATTATTATTTTTTTAGTGACTGGTTAAATACGCTTGGAAAAGATGTGTTTTTAGCCATTTTTTAAAGATAGAGAGTGAGTCAGCTTCACGAATTGAGTTGGGGAGGTCATTCCACCAACATGGTATGATAAAACTGAAAGTCAGGGAAAGTGTTTTGGTGCCTCTTTGTTTTGGTACGACAAGGCGACGTTCCTTAGCCGACCGCAGGCTTCTGGCAGGAGTGTAGATCTGCATAAATGTTTTTAGGTATGCTGGAGCAGACCCAGTGACTATTATGTATGCCAGCATCAGGGCCTTGAATTTAATACGTGCATGAACCGGCAGCCAGTGGGGAGAGACAAAGAGTGGTGTAACATGTGCTCTCTTTGGTTCATTAAAGACCAGATGTGCTGCTGCTTTCTGGATCATTTGCAGAGGTCTAATAGCACATGCAGGAAGGCCTGCAAAGAGAGCGTTACAGTAGTCCAGTCTAGTTATGACAAGTGACTGAACAAGCAGTTGTAGGGGTGTAAATATTAATCGATTTGTATCGATGCATCGATTATACAGCCGACGATTCAATGCATCGATACGTCCGCAAGTGTATCGATTAATGTGTTTATTTTGCCGCCTGTCTGTTCGCTCGGAGTTTACCACTCCGTCTCCGACATATGCGTACAACCTACTCCTAAGCTGCGGGTGGCGCTAACCTCATTATTATCTTCTAATTCACACGCGTTACTTGCGTATGTTCACACACACATTGTTGAGTCTGACAGAGCGATGGAACCGTCAGAGCGAGCTGGCAATGAAAGTCAAATGTTACATACACCAGTCGGCGTCAAGTCATGGGTGTGGAAGTATTTTGGCTTCAGGAAAACAGATGGAGCAGTGGTAAAAGATGTTGCCGTTTGTAAAGAGAAAGACTGTCAGTGTGAGATAAGATACTGCGGCAATACGTCGAATCTATCCGCACACCTGAAAAGGCGCCATGGTATTGATGGCGACTCCGAGTGTAAAGAAAGAACACAGGCTTCCACGCCCGCCAAATCACTGACAACATTTTTTCCTTCCAAGTTGTCGAGCACTTCAAAACGAGCAAAAAACATCACCAAAGGCATTGCGTTTTTTATGTGCAAAGACATGAGGCCCTATTGCGTCGTAGAGAACGAAGGCTTTAGATACCTGCTCGAAGTTCTTGAGCCGAGGTACAACATCCCCCTCACGTCAACATTTCAGCGAGTCCTATATTCCGAACTTCTACACCAAAGTACGTGATGAAGTTATTCAGGGTCTTATGAGTGCAGAGCGAGTACTTTTGATTCTTACTGCATTTAAACTGTTTTGTTGAGTAACTGTTCTATTTGCAAGGCCCCTGCTATAGCTCAAGCCACGAGCCATGCTTCTAAATACCTCATTCTTCTAAAATGCAAATGCATTTTTGTTATTTTGTAGTGAATGGGCTGTAGGCTTATGTCCTAGACTTTTGTTACTTTTTGTTATTATTGCACTTTAACTGATTTTGTGTAGTAACTGTTCTATTTGCAGTTCATCTACTGCAGAGGATGTGTGACCATTACCTCTTAATAAGATGCAAATTATATTTTCAAAATGTAACCAATTTTGTATAAAAGAAACGTGCAGGATTGCACTTTATTGTAACTGTAGATGCAGTAACTTATATTTGCTGTTCTATTTGCAGTGCATTGAGCACAACTGCTATAGTGTAAAATAACACACATTGTGAAAAAATACTGTTTCTGTATTCTCAATAAAAGGCAAAATTCATTTTTTTGTTGATTTATTTGAAAACTTAATAGATATCATGTAAAAATATCTAGTATTGTATCGAATTGAATCGTATCGCGGGGAATTCTGAAGTATCGAAAATAATCGAATCGTTGGCTTAAGAAATCGGTATCGTATCGAATCGTCATGAAGGCTCCGATTTACACCCCTAAGCTGTTGTGTGGCATGTTCAGAGAGGAAAGGTCTTATCTTCCTGATATTGTAGATATCCACACACACAATTTTCAATTATAAGACGCCACTAACTGGACAGCAGAAACATGCAACGTGATGAGGTCATTTGACAACAGTGTAGCATGCTAATGTTTACCCATGGAATAATACCTGCTGTTTTGTTTTTTTAAATGGCAATCTGTACACAGTATGTACTATATAGTATTTTGTTAGTAGTAAACTAGTATTCCTACATGCCTAAACACGCAGTCTTACGCTACTGGGTTGTAACAAACTTCAACACTGGGATGATAGAATTCAAATGTCTGTCATTTAACTAGGTGTGTTAATATTCAGGTAGCTAGCTATAAACATTTCGACAGTTTAACTAACTTTCAATAACTTGCTTGGCAAGATTGTCTTCAAACTGTTGCTCTGCCATGACAGTTTTTGTCAATTGTAAACTGACTGCAGGAGACAACAGTTTAAGCTAATTCCGTTAGCGTATACAATACATTATTGAGGCAATGTTGGGAATGCAACTTGCACTTGAGTCGCTTTATATTTGTGCACTGAGACATTTCAGAATACAGCTACGCACAAAAACAACTTTGTGTATAGTATCTACAAGTGTTTGCACGTATTTGCGTTGAGTATGTTTCCAACTAATGCTAGCGCTATTAGCTTTGATGTGGTCCTGATTTTGATGCTAATGATAATTTGTTGCAGTGGTGGGCTGCTACACAGCTGGCTTTGGGATCCCAGTGTGTCATTTGTTTGGCTGTTATCCATTAATGTTAACATGCAAACACACTCCAGTTCTCGTATGCATGTTTTCTCCACTACTCCCCAGATTAAAATTAGTGAGTTCATAGTCTCCTTTGTGGCAGCCAATCTAATTAATTTAACAAGCACTGTTCTGCTACAAAGTTCATGTCCATTTCAAGACCCCAATTGAAACCCAGTCAGGCTGCGATTTGCCCTCTCCCAAGCAATCAAAGACACTAAATGCACCCTTTCATGGTCTGGGTCTCTTGAGTGGGTGTTTTTTGGTTTTGTTTCGATTTATATGGAGCTCCTGCAGGTTCATTACAATTTGCGATGAAATGACATGTCACTGTTGGAGTCCTGGCCTAGTATTTGACAAATGAAAAGAGTCAAACAGGCTAAATATAAAAGACACGCCACTAGATTTTACATCAGTGATCTCAGATGCCATTGGTTCTTATTTATGAAATACAGCATAGGGTAAGATTTCCAGTGAATAAGAAATACAATTTCTGCCTGTTCCTTATTCAAAGCTATAATATGTCTTCAGAAGCCTTGGACTATAGAACACAAGTGGTATGAACTTCTTACTGTATATGGTACCTTTTTTTCACTACTTTGTCCTTGGTCTCTATATTATTTTATTGAATGAAAAATAGCAGCGTTAACATTATTCAATCTCCTTTTTTGTTGCATGGAAGAAGGAAAGGCATACAGGCATCATTTGAATTGAAAAAAAAAATGATGAAAGAGTTAAAATTTTTAGGTAAACTTTTCTTTTTTTATTAAAAAAAA